>CM061045.1:18168595-18441095 GCA_030762985.1 Adelphocoris suturalis | reverse complement strand
AGCCCCCCGGACCCCCCATTCAATTGCTCGCTTCGCTCGCAAAGTGTGGCATGTAGAGAATATTGCTCGCTTCGCTCGCAAAGTGTGCCATGTAGGGAATGTTGCTCGCTTCGCTCGCAAACGATAGATCCCTAAGGGTAGGTTTAACTTCTGTAAGGGATGCTGCTCGCTTCGCTCGCTTGAGGAAGTTATACTGCCCACCCAACTTGGCAGACGTTTTTTTCTGTTGGAAATTCTTACAAACAAATTAAATCTTATGAAACTACGTGGAACCACAAAAAGTTTATTCGGAGATGTTGCTCGCTTCGCTCGCAAGGTATTGCTGTATATTTGTAGGAAAAAATCCGAATTTATTCTGTTGACATGGCTCTCGCTTCGCTCGCAAAGTGTGGCATGTAGGGAATGTTGCTCGCTTTGCTCGCAAACGGTAGAACCCTAAGGGTAGGTTTAACGTGTGTAGGGGATGTTGCTCGCTTCGCTCGCAAACGGTAGATCTCTAAGGGTAGGTTTAACTTCTGTAGGGGATGCTGCTCGCTTCGCTCGCTTGAGGAAGTTATACTGCCCACCCAACTTGGCAGACGTTTTTTTCTGTTGGAAATTCTTACAAACAAATTAAATCTTATAAAACTACGTGGAACCACAAAAAGATTATTCGGGGATGTTGCTCGCTTCGCTCGCAAGGTATACCTGTATATAGGTAGGAAAAAACCCGTATTTATTCTTTTGAAATAGGCCTGCAGGTAACATTGTGAAATACCTGACGAACCCCTTGACGTCCTCGTAGAGCCTTCTCGCTCGCAAAGTGTGGTATGTAGGGAGTGTTGCTCGCTTCGCTCGCAAAGTGTGGCATGTAGGGAATGTTGCTCGCTTCACTCGCAAAGTGTGGTATGTAGGGCATGTTGCTCGCTTCGCTCGCAATTGAAACATGTAGGGGATGTTGCTTGCTTCGCTCGCAAACGGTAGATCTCTAAGGGTAGGTTTAACTTCTGTAGGGGATGCTGCTCGCTTCGCTCGCTTGAGGAAGTTATACTGCCCACCCAACATGTAGGGAATGATGCTCGCTTCGCTCGCAAACGGTAGATCCCTAAGGGTAGGTTAAACTTCTGTAGGGGATGCTGCTCGCTTCGCTCGCTTGAGGAAGTTATACTGCCCACCCAACATGTAGGGGATGTTGCTCGCATCGCTCGCAAACGGTAGGTCTCTAAGGGTAGGTTTAACTTTTGTAGGGGATGCTGCTCGCTTCGCTCGCTTGAGGAAGTTATACTGCCCACCCAACTTGGCAGACGTTTTTTTCTGTTGGAAATTCTTACAAACAAATTAAATCTTATAAAACTATGTGGAAACACGAAAAGTTTATTAGTGGATGTTGCTCGCTTCGCTCGCAAGGTATACCTGTATATGTGTAGGACAAAGTCCGTATTTATTCTGTTGAAATGGCTCTCGCTTCGCTCGCAAGGTAGGTACCTATGTATACCTGCTCGCCTCGCAAGGTATTGCGTAGAAGTGCAAATGGGAACCCCCCTGTGAGGGTCCTTTCTGGTAAGCAACGTTGTGAAACGGGCGGCTCGGGTCGATTAATTTCTCATATTAAACGGTTCCCTCGCTTCCGCTCGTGATTTGACCGAGTTTTCGTCACTTTTTTCGATATCCGATTTCGGATTCAGATTCGGCGGACCCAAAGCTGTATTTCGCCCGCGAAAACCGTTCCGAAAAACGTACCTTTATGGGGTATATTTTAATCGGAAAAAACCAAGTTTTTCGGCGGACTTTTCGAGAAAACGGGTCCGTATTCTCGCATTTTTTTAACGCATTTCCCGATACATTTCCTAAGGGTAGGTTTAACTTCTGTGGGGGATGCTGCTCGCTTCGCTCGCTTGAGGAAGTTTTACTGCCCACCCGACATGTAGGGAATGATGCTCGCTTCGCTCGCAAACGGTAGATCCCTAAGGGTAGGTTTAACTTCTGTAGGGGATGCTGCTCGCTTCGCTCGCTTGAGGAAGTTATACTGCCCACCCAACTTGGTAGACGTTTTTTTCTGTTGGAAATTCTTACAAACAAATTAAATCTTATAAAACTACGTGGAACCACGAAAAGTTTGCTTTGCTCCAAACGGTAGATCCCTAAGGGTAGGTTTAACGTGTGTAGGGGATGTTGCTCGCTTCGCTCGCAAACGGTAGATCTCTAAGGGTAGGTTTAACTTCTGTAGGGGATGCTGCTCGCTTCGCTCGTTCGAGGAAGTTATACTGCCCACCCAACTTGGCAGGCGTTTTTTTCTGTTGGAAATTCTTACGAACAAAATAAATCATATAAAACTACGTGGAACCACAAAAAAGTTTATTTGGGGATGTTGCTCGCTTCGCTCGCAAGGTATACCTGTATATCCTTGAGGAAGTTATACTGCCCACCCAACTTGGCAGACGTTTTTTTCAGTTGGGGAATTCTTACTTACAAATTAAATCTTATAAAACTACGTGGAACCACGAAAAGTTTATTAGGGAATGTTGTACTGCCCACCCAACTTGGCAGACGTTTTTTTCAGTTGGGAATTCTTACAAACAAATTAAATCTTAGAAACTACGTGGAACCACGAAAAGTTTATTCGGGGATGTTGCTCGCTTCGCTCGCAAGGTATACCTGTATATGTGTAGGACAAAGTCCGTATTTATTATTTGAAATGGCTCTCGCTTCGCTCGCAAGGTAGGTACCTATGTAGGCATACCTGCTCGCCTCGCAACGTTGTGACATCGAACCCTTCACGTCAATTCTTGAGCCTTCTCTCGTCCACGGCAGAATCATTTTAATCGCTTTGCTCGCTTCCGCTCGCGATTTGACCAACTTAACATGACTTTTTTCGATATCCGATTTCGGATTCAGATTCGGCGGTTTTTTCGTGATCCGATCTCGCCGTCGTCTTCCTCGTAGGAAAACCTACGAAACCGGTATTTTTCCGGAATTTTCAACGGCCGTTTAGAGGGGTAGGGGAAGCGGGGAAGTCCAAAAAGCGCACATTAATTCTTACTTCGACCCCCCTCTCGCCCTACTGCCCATGGTTCGGCTGGGATTAGACAATTTTAAATTCGCTCGTTCCACCTTTCGGAAAATCCCAAGAAGATCCCCCCACTCGTAGACTCCCCCCTCTCAGCCGTTTGGCCGTGCATAGACACGACAGACAGACAAACAAACGGAGTTTCATTCTTATTAATAGTATAGATAGATATACGTATGTTTATATTTCTCGATTTGAGCTCCTATCTATTCAAATAATCATTGCCTTAATAATATCATTATCTAAGTACGTACGAAAAGTCGAGAGGATTTGTTATTAAATATGCGTAGGCAAAGCATTGGTATTAACACACAAATATGACCTAGAATAAAACGTATATTCATGCCTCGAAGAAACATGAAATTCGAAAGCAATACAAGTGTAGGAAGTTTTCCACGCCACCCTGGAGGTACTCCCTAGGTCTCGTTACCTCACAACCGGATGTTCACCGCCCTATACGCTCACACTATCATACCACTCATATTTTTCCATCAACATTAATTTGAAAGTTGTCCATTTTGAGATGAGTGAATTTTGTCCTAACATGAGAATAATAATTATTAGGTCGTGCAGTTGTGGTCGTGCATGATCTGGTCCTAAAGTGTTCTGTTGCGAAGTCCTACTGCCCATTGTTATCCTAACCGTGGAATATTAGCTTGCGCAGTTGTGGTTGAGCAGGTTGGAGTTTTAACACGTCAGTCTAACACTCAAAGCCTCGAAAAAGACACTTTTTCGCCCGTTTTTGGCCCATAGCATCTATACGAGTAAAGCGATCGGGATGGTTAAACGTTAGGACCAACTAGGCCCCAAATGGAGTCTATGTGCGAAAGAACGGGTTTTATAAGTCAATTCTTAGGCCTTTTATGGCCCGGACGGCGGACGGCGGACAGACATTTCAAATTTGGATTCTACGCACCTTGAAACGTAAAGTGACAAAGTTTGAGGGGGGGGGGGGGGGTTATAAAATTTTTTTGCTATACGATCACATAGGCTTGTTATTGGAAATAATAAACCAATAGATGCACAAAATTATGATGAAAATGTAGTTAAATTTCATTGAAATGTCCTAAACAGTCGAGAAAAACTGCAAAGAAAAGCGAAAAATCAAAATTCTCTTTTTAAATTGTAGAATATTTTTAGAATAAGTTTTTGCTATAAAATTAATAGTTAAAATTTCAAAAAATCATTCTCAAATTTGAAAACAATTTAAAATAAATATAGTATGATGGTTTACTAAAATTTGCATATACGATCATGCTGCATGACTGGAACTTCTTTTCATTAGTTAGATACGCGTTTGTCTGTCAGTCAGTTTATCTATTCGCTATGCATACATCAACGAGATTTTAGAGGATCGTACCCTACGAATTCCAATGGTACACGACCAAAGTTAGTCTATACGCATGCGCATACGTAAAATCCTTTCAACAAGCCTTCATCTATTACGTTATCATCCGATTTCAAATAATCGGATTTTTTCTTCTCACCTTGGTGTGGGTTGAGGTCCTGACGGTCAGATATATTACTAGGAATATTAATATTCTCGGATAAAAGGGTATTTGTGTAAATGTAAAATTACTGAGGCAAGCACAACTTCAATTCAATTTTCATCTATTTCCGATAGCTCTTCGTAAGCTTTTTGGCACTGCTAAGACCATATGAATGGTGTGTTTTTCTTCCTGAGCGCGTTGAGGGGGGCTTTTATTTTTGCATAATTTGGGATGAAGCTGTTAAAAAAAAGTACTGCTCCTAGGAATTGAAATATCTGTTTCTGAATCTTCGGTGGTGGAATGTCCAGCAGGTCCGTCACTCTATCATGTCCTATTTTCACCGTCCTGTTTTCTATTATGTGGCCGAAATATTTTATTGTTTTCACGGCGAATTGACATTTTTTTGGATTCACCGTTAGGTTTGCCCTTTGTAATCTTGTTAGCACTTCCCTTACATGGGTTTTATGCTGTGCTAACATTGGTGAATAGACTAATAAGTCTTCTAGGAACCACAATACGTGTTTCCCGTGTAGGTCCTCGGTGTTCCTGCAGAGCGGACAAAATCTGGCCCCCTGTGGAGAGTCCGAAGCGCGTCCTAGTCCACGTGTAGGTAACAAGCATTTAAATGCCAATAATTTTTGGCTTGCTTTTGTCAACGGTATTTGGTGACATGCAATGTTTACATCGATGAGTGTGAAATAATTTTCGTCGTGTAAATGATTCAGTAGAGCTGCTATCGTAGGGAGAGGATGATCGATTGTTTGAATCTCCTGGTTCAATTTCCTTTAATCTACCACGAGTCTATATGTTTGTTCATCAGTGGTATGATTCTTTCGTTTTGTTACTAGGAAGCATGGGGCTGTGCTGGACGCTAATACAGGTTTTATGCCTCCTTTATCAAGTAATTTTCGTATTTCTTCTCTCATTACTTTCTGGAGTACTGGGGAAGTTTGGTAAGTGGGGGCTGTGCGAGGCATTGTCCAGCAGGATACTCCTGCATCAGCTCTTTTTGTAAATTCTCATTGGTTTGTAGGAGCGTTATGCGGTGAGTGGGGTGAATTGTGTCTGGTTCCTCTGATCTTCTGGCATCAGGAAACAAGCGTGTTGGGTCTAGTACTCACCCTCCCTCCCTTTTCCTTTTTCCTGATCTCCCTTCAGTATTCCCAACACGGTCCTCACACAAACACATGTCACAACCCAAAACACTCACACTACACACAGGGGCGAGGCTTGTGCTACAACCACTGGTGGCCCCCGTAACGTGGAAGAGGGAGCAGCAGGTTCGCGGCAGAATTTGGTTTCCTTGGTGGACTTAATGACCTTGCTTGGCGTTCATTTCGTGGATTTTTCACCATATCCTCGTAGCTGGGTTTTTTAATAATTCGTTTGGTATGTTTGTTTTGTGGGGTCATAGTTTGGACTGTAATTTGGTGTTCTGTTCCAATTTGATGATGTTTGTGGCCAATTTTGTTTATAGAATGGTTTGGGGGTTTGTGATTAATAGAGTTTTGTATTTTTCCGATTTTTTTGTTTGGATTTGGCTCCCATTGGTTTGGTTGTTTGGTTACTTGAATTGTTAAACGTTTTGAATGCTGACGGCGTTTGGGGGGTTCTATTTTGTGTGGCCATCTTCCATTGTTGAATTTTCAATTCAAATTTTGTTATGAATTCTTTGATTTCTTGATGTGTTTGTGGTATGCTTTTGGAAGCTGAATAGTACCTATTCTTGTGCTTTCATTCGGGTTATCCAAAAATATTTCGTTTAAATGTCTGTTGTTTATTACTTGTAATATTCTGTATAAGCCCCGACGACGAAGGTAATCAAACGGATGGGTCGGGAAACCACCCAGACTGCTAATTCTGGGGAAATTTGATAGCCTGCTGTAAAATTAATCAACACACATGGACACATCAATTTCATGTAATTACTAATTTAGCCCAAAATGTGATCCTAGGAATAGACGTCCTTACACGTGCACAAGTCGTTCATGACGTAGAACGTGATCTTTTTCAAATTCGTTATGAATGCACCGGCGACATTAATATCAAGCACCCCAGCCCCAAAAAGCACATCCAGTCTCACGATTTTACAAACAAATACACAATACCAATCCCTGACTCAAGAATTAGGATGCACCAATCTCATCATTTAAGAGATAAAATTAAAACCAGGCGCGAAACAATCCCGCCCCCCAACGTACCACGCATCACCAGTAGGTATTTCAAAAAGTGATGAGGGCAGAAAGTCATAATCCCCACCCTAGCCTCAAGTATTGCATTCTCCTTCCTCGTACCGAAGAGGAAATCAAAACCGACTGACCCACAAAAATTATGGTTGGTCGTCGATTACAGGTCTCTAAATCAAGTAATCGAAGGTATTGATCACCCCCTCCCAACCATATCGGTACTTTTAACTCATCTGCATGATGCAAAATATTTCTCGCTGATAGATTTAAACAATGAGTACCACCACTACCACCCCTTAACGAAAGTAAATCACAATCTGGATAAAGAAAATTTTGATTTCAACATTTTTTGGAACCATTGCAATAGCTTCATTTTCTACGAAAATTCGCTAAAATGTAAAATTTTTCTGAACTTCGACGGATTGCAGATCGCTCACTAGAGTAGATTCTACTTTAGTACATGCAAACTGTAGAAAATGTTGTCCTCTTTAAGGTGCATATAGTAATTTTCTAGTAAAACAAACAAAAAACGTTATATTCAAACCATATCAATAATTAATGCACGCATAACAGGGACGCCCCTGTGAATGGAGAAATATCAGGACTTCTCGGAATTACCCTTCCCCCATTAGCACCCACCACCGACAGTAAATTTCCATCATAAAACTTCCAGCATGAAATTTGAAACTCCTGACACATTTTACAAAACTAGAACAAATTCATAATTGAACAAAAAAGATCACGAAAATCTGACGGGGATAGTTAAAACATCATGATTTATTACTATTACCCCCTCCGTTCTCCCCCTTCCTTAAGAAATTTGAAACTTCGTCACGCGAGAGGGGGATTGAATTTCCAACAAATTCCTATGTTGGGCCAAAAAGGATTCAAAGTCCAGACTCGCTTGTTTCAGGAAATTGTGAATTTCAGAAATTTCTCAGGAAGCACCACGGAAATTTCGGCCGTTGTCCGAATAGAAATGGGATACCCCTTCTAGCTAAAAATCGGTCAATTGCCACTAGGCATGCCTCAGTAGATAAGGCAGACACCACTTCAATATGAATCGTTCGTGTTGTCCTGCACACAAATAGTGCAAAATAGCCCTTTTCTATTCGGGCATTTCTCCGATTACTGCATCAAATAGCAAAAGGACCACCAAAATCAATGTCTGTATGGGCAAAACATCTTCCGGGGGTGAGGCGAGCTTTTGGGAGATCAGCCATACAAAGGTTGGTGGTGGATCCAGAAAATCGGGCACATGTCACACACTTGTGAATTCGTTGTCTAATGAGGCTTCTAGCTGAAGGAATCCAGAATTCCCTATGTAATAATGATTGAACCAGGCGAGGCCCACCATGGTAACAAGCACTCCGATGTCACCTTGCTTATTTGGACCGACTAACAAACAATCATTGAGACTAATACCCATTGGATCTTTCTCTGAAGGGCTGAGGACCACTCACACCTCCATGGCATCGTCATCGCCCTTAATCACGCCATGATGGGTCAATAAATAGTCGACTGATTTGCCTGCTTTCACCATGTGTCCTTGGTCGACATAATCTCGCAAGCATGCAACATAGAGGTCCCGATATGTAGGATTAGGTCCAAATTAATGTTCAAGACGATAGAGACGTTTTAGAGCTCTACCTCGAGTGGTACCTCGAGTGGGGGGTACATTGTTTACAAACGGAAGACGAGCAACATAACGACCGGACTGGTCCCTAGAAATAGTTGTCTTGAAGTGACGCTCACATCCCATGTCCTCACTAGACAAAGAACGAGGAACCCAAACCTCTTCTTGTTCCCAAAAGGCCTTTATAGCCTGTTCAAGGCTAGATAAGGAAGTATGTCGGGGGGGGGGGGGGGGGGGGGGGGGGGATCAGAAGAGACTGGAGCACTGCTTGTGCAGGTTCAAGAGGAACCGAGCCCATGATGGCGTAACCGAAAAGAGTGGGAACCGCACAAGGGAACCCTCTAATAGGACAAGGATGATCCAAAGTGGCATCCAAAATGGCTTGAACTCCGAGAAGAAGGTCAATAGGACCAGGTGTTACAAAATTTGGATCTGCGAGTGTCAAAAATGAAAATTTTGACAATAAATGTTGTGAGAGGGGCGACGTAGGCAGATTTGAAATTATTTCAGGAATAGTTGCGGTATCCACATACATGACGGAATTTGGATCGTGTCGAGAGGCTAATTTGCACGAAATTATGCCTTATACCATAGAGTGGACTGCAGAATGACCGACGCCGGAGATTTTGAAATAACCCTTCTTGCGAGGGAGACCTAATTAATTGGCTGTACACAAATGGGCTGTATACAAATTGGCTTCACTGCCACCATCTAAAACCAAACGGCATGTGTGAGATTTCCCGGTAACATAAAAAATTGTAGCTTTAACAGTACCCAAGTCTGCAACAAACACATAAGAAGGTTTGGGACAAATATAAGTTAACTTTTTTGAACTTGAATTTTCTACCGCACTATTTACTGGGAAACTATTTTGTGGTGTATTGATAGTATCCTTTGCAGACTTCCGATGACATATATTCGGTAGGTATGAGTAATTCGATTTGCAAAGAGCTATGGAATGTTTGACAAAACAAGCATAGCACAAACGTATTTCTTGAATGGAAGATTTGCACTTGGGTACACTCAATAAGACGAAACGCTCACATTTGGAAAGCTTTTGATGATCGGTTTTTGAACAACACAAGCAACGGTAAGCAGTCGACGAAGGGAGAATCGTCAGAATCCGATTTATTTGCCAACAAAACTTTAGTACTCATTTCACGTTCCCTAATAGTACTACTAGTATTCATAGAAGAGTTCCCGTTGGTGCATTAACCTTAGAACGGTTATGATGAAATTCATGCACTGTTTGGTAATTATACTTCTCTGAGACATACAGAACATGAAACTAGATAATATTGAGTTCATTATTAGTAAATTTTTTCTTTGTAGAGCGATTTCCTCATTTGAGTGTTTCAGAATGGTTTTCAACATGTTTTCTGTAAAAAAAAAAAAAAAAAAAAAAAAAAAAAAAAAAAAAAAAAAAAAAAAAAAAAACGCTCGAGAGGATCTGAATCATAAAGGGCATCATTTTTTGTTTTGCGTTTAACATGGACCACATTCTTGGACAGCGTTTTTCTAGATCTTTCGAATAGTGAGGCAGTGTTCCACTGAAAATATCCATCTCTCCCCAACATTACTGCACAATCAGGTTTCAGTTTCAGTATCGTAGTTTGTTGATCTTGAGCTGTCTTCTGCTTCTTCTTCTGTACTCTTGATGAATTCCCATTACATTTTGTAGGTTGAATCTTTGTTCTTGATTTCCCCAAATTGGAACAAGACGGGATCAGAACAGAATGTAAAGGTACTATTGTGCACCAAAATCACTGAAATTCATGTACCTAGTACCTAGTGAATAACCAAAAATGTTACCTACTCATTTCTGTAAAAGATGCTGAGCAAATACACTCCGTTTGTTAGAAAAATGTTGAACAAGAGTCCAATAATTGGTAATTACACGTCTGATAGGCTTCGGAAAATTCACCCATTGATGGTAATAATACGTCTAAGGGGCTTAGGAAAAGACCCCCGTTAATGGTAATGATACGTTCAAGTGACAAACAAAAATTTACGTTAGATGGTAATGTACATTTGAGAGGCTCCCCAAGTTTTGAAGAAGAAAAATTATTCACCCCCTCCAAGGTCGACGGCGTCTGGGTCACTACTGGCTTGTTCTAGGGATGGTGCTAGAGGAATACATGGGAGGGGGGGAGAGCGCAGAGCAGACAGCACGAAGCCTAGCGGCTGTTTGAAAAATATTATACGCTTCTTAGGCGTATAATTACCATTCTAAGGTTAACAAGATCCGCAATCATACATTGATTCAGTAGATATTCCAAAAACTGGTGAAAGGTTGGAAAATCATTACTCAAACTTTTATCTTCAAATGCCTTTCGATTTTTATGTTCCAAAAGATGTAAACAGAGATGTAACAAAATGAAACCCGATAAACTGGGATCACTAACAGACTTTATACACGCCACTGTGGTTAATATAGAGTCAGACAACTGCCTACTGAGTACTCCATCTGCTTTAGAAGGTGGTAGAATTAACAACTTATTTAGGCAAAAATTCGCAATAACCCTTTTCAGGGGCAGCCGGTGAGGGGGGCATTGGGACATTGCCCCAGTACTTTTGGGAAAAAAAGTAACAAACTAGAATGAAACCTTTACAAGCAACTCATCGTTTCAAATTATAACAGAGAAGTCAGTGTTTAGTTCCATGTTGTGGCTCCAAGGTGGATGTTAGAAGGAATAGGTTTATGCTAAGGATCCATCTACCATCAACAAAATACATAGATTGGGATATCAATCTATCGAGAGAGAAATTTCGTCGATCCACGTTAGACTGTGAAGGGGTAAGTACAGGGAAATAGAGGACAAGGAACGGGAAACAAAGGTCATAAAGGGATATTTCTTATTATATTCGAGGCCTTGCCCCAAGACAGTGTTTCCACTTTTCTAAAGACTGTAGAATGAAATTTACGTCATGAGTGGTTTCCACTGGAGGAGTTTTGGTTTATTCTATTAGCCAAACTGATTCTCTTCTGGTCATTCCATGATTCAAGGAGTGGAACTACTTCTAGTTTCATGCCTTCTTTTACTCTGTGATATCTTCCCTACCATCCATGCTAAGAGTTCCCTAAGCTCCATGGCTGTGGAAAACTAAAGTGTAAGAAGTAAGATCATGGTTCAGCTCGAAGGTTACATGTTACATCCTTACTTTTCTATTCTATAACCTAGAATCCTAATATTTATTTTGCTTCTTTAAATGTAAAAATGTGTTCATATTTCTCTAATACATTCCCAGTTCCTATACTATGAACGTCTTACCTTTGAATAAGGATAGGTCTTAGATAGTATACTCAACAACAGCACCTGGCGCCTGATCCTGATGGAACAGGGCCGACCTAAGGCGAAAATTGCAAGTGTGCAAGACTCACATTTTACGCCCCTACATTTATTTTGATTTACATATTACTTCTTTTTGTGATATAAACAAATAACAATATTGTTCACTTTTATAGAGCAATTTCATTCTTTTACATCAATGGCATCTGTGTTTCATAATGAGCAGAGGTTATGCTAATTATAATAATGAATGTATAAAAATATAGAGTTATTCAATTAGCCAAAGCCATTTAAATTTTTTAAATACATACCTATAGGCAGGTTAGGAATGACAAGGTACAGAGCCAGCCTCATCAATTAAGTAAACTCTCAAGCTAACTTCTATATGAATAATACCGTAGAATCATCTAATTAAGAGTCCCTTTTCACCTTCAACCGCAATTTCATGCCCCTTTAATATTTTATAGAATTTTTAAAATGGGGGTTTCTATGTAGTCTTGATCTCTAAATTGCATCCCATGGTCCAGAATTCAATTATCAGTTTGTGATTTTATATATATATATATAAATATATAAATATATATATATATATATTGTACGCTGACCCTTATTACCAGCAGGAGCCTATATTTAGGGTTACCGGTGGTTTTTTGATCAAAAACCCGTTTTAGATCCTCTGTTCAATATACGGATCAATAATTCAAGTTAAAAAAATATAACATTTTGTTTCATTTTAAAAGTTTTCAGTCTTCTAGGTAGGTACATAGGTACATGTTGCTTAAATGGTTTTTACAAAAAATATATAGTAGAAATGTATCTACTTTTTCTAGTTATACTAAGAATGTTAGTAACCACAATATATAGTAAATACTCAGTTTTAAAAACAAGATTGAACTAAAAAAGAAAGCTGTATCCAAAAAAAAAAAAAACTGAATTTTTCCAAATATCACATCGATTAATGGTGAAATCATGCTAGAATTAGGTGAATGCTTTTATCCATTGTTTATGATTCACGTTTGTTGTCTCAGTTCCACCAACAGTTTTTCCTCTTCATCATTTAAGACGTCCAGCACTCTGCCATTCCGATTGGGGCTTCTTCATTCTGCGTTGTACGCAGCTATATGGTATATTGAACTGTTTGGCAGCATCACTATAACTCATCACATCACATTTAAGCATTTTTAGAGCCTTTACACAATCTGCATCATTGATTATATCCCTACGTTCAACCCTGGTTGGGAACGCCATCCTGGCCCTAATTAAAGCCAACTCACAGAAAATAGAAGTTTCTACACTTTTTACAATACAAAGGGCCTGGAAGTGAAAAAAATTATTCTAGCAACTTCACTACGGAGATCACGGGGACTATTCAAACACAGAAACTCGGGAGCAGTTGTTTACAATCCTGTCATATTATCGGTACCATAGAAGTTTTGGCGCTATCAAAATGACGAGGTAAATGTGAGGTAACTTCGAGTTCTTGTTGTCATCATGGAATTTGTTGCACAGATGTTGTAATGGTCTTGGATCGATCGAAGTGATATATAGATATGATACCGCCTATCGGCGGTCATTAAAACCTGAGGCAGTAGCTTCCATAAAGGAAAGATGGCGCGCATGAAGTTTTGACCCTAATTACATGATTCTACGATACCCTGCAATTTGAAATGGAGCCTGTTCGGGACTGCTTGGTTAAATTAAAAAGTTACATAGACACCATGATCAGCAGATTAGGCTCTGACCCTAATACCTTCCTTATTCTACCTACGAAGATGAAAATTTAAACGGCATTCTATATTAGGGTATCCTCATTCTAGCACCAGTTGTATTTTAAACAACGGGTTTTCTTTCTAGTGCTAAATAAACTAATAAAATATTCTGGGTCACGTTACAATGATTTTTACACTTATATTGCAAGTAGTCTCAGAATAAATAGCTAATGCGGGAATCACCGTCTGCCGGACCTAAGATAAATTCCCATATCTCATGGGTAAAATAAAATAAAACAACAGAACATAGACCATAGGGTAGGTAGGAAGATGAGTCACAACCCTTCCCACGGCCCGCCACACGGAGGAAAGCCGACTGCTCTACTGACCTTGGTCAAGGACATCAGACTTCTGTATTTCAGAACTCATTGGGGTGGATCTTCGGTTTTGCCTTGAAATTCAACTGTAGTATATTTGAGACAAAGTTCCTTCTAGTTTAAATGTTTCTACCCATCATTTAAATCAATTTCTAAAAATTTACCAAATTTATTTTTCAACCAAAATTGACAAATTTTATGCCCCTCCAAAAGGCTCGAGTGTTCGGCTGCATACTTCGCACACCCCTCAGGCTGGCCCTGGATAGAACAAGGACGATTTGGGACTTGAGATAAGTTTCCTTCACATTTTATTCCACATTGACGGTTGTACATGTGTATTAACTTTTTTTTACTTGCATTATTGGAACTTGGTAGCAATGTTTCCACCCGAGTCAAACACTGTGACGAATTTGCAATCGAAATCCTCTACAGATCGTAATTATGAAGAGAGGGTGTTCATCAAAAGTCTGGGGAGAGACACCCCTCACTTGAAATTAACCCAAGTTGCTAAAAACGTGAAGGGAACTCGTAAATTCAACCCTGAAATTTATAGCAAACACGAATGGATCACTGGGTGCCTTGGATCACTGGGTGTTTTGTTTTCCTTGCCTAATATTAGGTGGAGATGGGTTGTGGACTCGGAATGGTGTGGCTGATATAAAACATCTGACAGATTGGATTAAATCTCACGAATCTAATTTTAAAAAAACATCTCAATAACATCTAACTGTGTAGCTATGTTAGATTCAGCTCATCAACTTGCTATCAAGAAACACAATGAGCAAGTTGACAGAAATCTATATACATCGATTGCATCAAGTTTTGTGTTCTTCATGAAGTAGGATTAATAGGCCATGATGAGAGAGATTGTTCATTGAACAGAGGAATTTTTCTGGGCTTAGCAACAAAATCAGCCAAAACTGACGACATTTTGAGGTCACATTTGGAAAAAGCTGCAGTGTTCAGAGGCACCTTCAAAACCATACAGAATGAGTAATGAAAACATCTCAAATCAATATTTTCAGTAGAATATTGATCATTCTGGATACGTTGCATTAAAGAAAAAGGTTATTTATAAGTGACTGGTGGTTGTGGGGTTAGACAACATTTCTATAGCCTTTTGAAATATCCGATTTTTAATTGACGTCTGACGTCACACTTCTACCATTTCATCATAATTTAATTTGAGTTCTTTAATATTCCTTCAGTTTTATTTCTCCTAAGTAGTTCACTAGTGTAATACAATCGAAGCCTTGATAACGTTTAATACTTTTAATAATAATACAGTCCATTCCCCATAAGATAGTATTTTTAATTTAATTTATTTATTTATATTTAATTTATCAATAATATTTAATGATCATGATTTATTATTATTTAGTGGTCATATTATTTCACAACGGTTTACCATGGCATTTGACATGACCCAAGTGGCAAGGATATTATTCCCTGAACGCAGCACATTTATGCAATGGTCGGGGAAAGGGCTGTCACACCTCTCCCCTGTTATTTATTGTGCATATTTTAGCCCAGGACGCCCAGCAACAGGTACCCTTAATCTGTTACATGGTAGTTAGAGCGTGGGTATATTACGCAATGGTCATTACCTAGTAATCCGATCCACTATTTATGAGGGCTGAATGTTTCTGAAGAAAAATTTATCTCTTTTCATATCAATGATTTCATAGGTCAAATAGAGCTTATTAATTTTGAATTTTTCCCCTTTTTCACTCTTCAATTATTCACCTAATTGAATATGATTCCAGGCGCCTCTGCCTTTACTTTACCTCTAGTACTATTATTACTATATATTTCCATGGGTAAAATTCCCATTTTTTCTATATAACAGGGCATAAATTCAAAGTCCCCCTAAGTGGGCTATTACTTATATTTCTAACATAGTAATTCTTGTATTTTTACCATATTGTAAGTGCTGTGCTCCTGTGAATCTTGCGCGTCAAAAACACTAATTAATTTAATATAGTAAACAGATGTGTTATGTACCACAGTCTCGTTTCAGTGGCTTATTATTGTCAAAGAAATGTTGCAATAGGTCGACCAGAGATGGTTAGCGTTCATCTCTACGATGAGGGCGAGTCCCCTCTAAGTCTGCTGGATTGTCAAAGAAATGTTGCAATAGGTCGACCAGAGATGGTTAGCGTTCTGAGGGCGAAGTCTGCTGGAGAAAATTGAACTACTTATCTTATGATTTGAAAATTCCCGTGCGTACCATATTTTTTCGTAATTTTCCCCCTCACAGTTGTCTCTATTTCCCCGTTCCAAAGGCCTTCAAACTTTTCTTTTATCATCAAAGTATATCGTAACTGATATTTTGTAATTTTTTGAATGAAATAATGATATGTAAATTGCGTTCTTACTTCATCACCTTTTAAATATAAAAATATGAAAACAGCTACTTCTTTACCTTTTTTATTCAATACCTTCAACCTACCACAATACCGTATTCCTAACACAACCAAAAGTGTAGGTACCTACTTCATGACTATATTTTAAATTCAAAGTTATTCATGCTCAACCGTGATTATTTAAAACTCAATACTGTTGGGCACGAACCCCATCTCTTTTCCTCAAAGGCCGATTATGAGACTTTCCAATGCGGTTCAAGTGCTCGGAGTTGATTCGGGGGCTGCCAAGACAGTTGAAAATGTACGTCTCATACACGTATGCCTTGCCTAAATAAACAATATTAAATTTCTTCCTTCTGAGCGAAATTTCGTGTGGTGTCAAAATATGAAGCATCCAAACCACCAAGTTCAGCCTTCAACTAGTGACTTGCAGATTTGTCAGCAGCCAGGTCTTCCATTTGAACCCACAAATCTTGCCTAATTCGATTGGGAGGTAGGTACCTAATTTTTTACACAGTCAACAACTTCATCCACCTTCAGTGTTTCCTGAACTTTACTGATGGTTGGCAACTCCTTTCAAGCCACAAAGCTCATGAGTTTTATAAGTACGAATGAAGACGTCAATAAACTTATCAGAGGCTATTTTCTTCCCGCAGGATTTCGTTCTTGTAGGAGCTACGAAGGAAGTCTGGTCAGTTGTCACGATCATCCTTCAGCCTTCACTAATGATCCAACAAACTGTTTTTGTGAAAATTCCTTTTACTTCACTCTTCAAGTGACAAATATTTACCTAACAGTTCAGGTTTTTTCAAAAGTAGTTGGCGATGTAAGCAATCTCCCAAGCTTGACGACGAAGCATCGAGCGACGAAGAAAGCCCTGTAGTTAGGGTGTTGCTCATAACGAACAGATGAAATTAGTTGTAATTCGGGAACCAAAAGAAAAGAAGCGTAAAGGGAATCAATCACGGCATGCGAAAATAGGTAATAGGTGTAGGATTATTAGAGACTCCATACAAGTATCATACGGCAGTGGCTAGATACGAGCTTGTTGTTAAGATGATTGTATACAAATAAGTTAGTTCTAATCTTGAATTCAACCAGGAGTTATACAATTCTTTATTGGCGACAAATGGTTGGGAAAAAGAACGGAAAAAACACTCGTATTAGACACAGTGACGACAATGATTTCGATGATGAAACTAAAGTGCATAGTACGAAGTTCACCACTCGTGCGGACATCCACGCTAAAATGGAAGATGATGAGAAGAGATTAAGGGAATTGGACATGATTTACATGACAAATCAGAATCATTTAATCATGTAATTATTTACATGATACAGAATCGAACGTAATGATTTACGTTATTCAGAATCGAAGGCAGATGAAGACGAAGACAAGGAGATAGCTAGGAAGATGGAAACATTTTTCGCAGCTCCAATAGAATTTGAACAGTGTGTAAGGAAGCCCGATGAAACTTTTGCATTGTTCATAACTCGACTCAAAGAAATGGCAGTTCTTCGTAGATACGGAGGGTATTTTGAGGAAAGAGTAAGATATAGGTTCGCTGGACGGATACGATTTCCCATATTTGAGATTGAGATCAGACAACATTGGCCAAAGGGAATCAACAATGACATGTCTTTTCTCAAACTTCAACAACTGCTGGATTTAGCTAAATCTATGGAAACAGCTGAAAAGGACATGCTGATAAATAAGCCTGAGCAACAACTTGTGCACAAAGTTCGAACACAAAAACAACTAGGGGCAATTCAAGCATGCAGATTAAGGGAAAAGAAAAGGGGAGGAATGAGATCAGATGCTCTAGGTGCGGTTTTCCTCATGAAAGAGATAAACCATATCCAGCAAGGGGAGCTACCTGTTACAAATGCAAAAAATAGGTCATTTCTCAATAATGTGCAGAGTGAGAAGAAAAGTTAGGCAAGTTAACAAGGATATCACACATGGGGAAACAACTGATAGCAGTGAGAGATCCATAAACAACAAAAAATGGAAGAAGATAAGAATATCAATAACTTGAAACAGAAAACTAGGGTAAACTCCCAAGCTAAAATTCTGGTAGAGCTAAACGGAGTACCAACAAATATGGAATTCAACTCTGGGGCTACAGCTTCAATAATAAGTAGCAAGCTTTGGAAACAAATCAGGGCCCCAAAACTAGATGATACGAAATCAAAGAATTTAGCTTATGGGAATAATATGATGTTTTGGGAGAATGTAAAATAGAAGTTCGAATACAAAACATAACCAAACATCTCAAGGCAGCAGTAGTAAGAGGTAGGTAATGATACTCCTCTATTTGGCTTACCTTGGATCATGGCATTTGACATGAAACTACCAAAGAATGGTAATATCGGGAAGGTAGTTGA
Organism: Adelphocoris suturalis; assembly: GCA_030762985.1. Taxonomy (NCBI): domain Eukaryota; kingdom Metazoa; phylum Arthropoda; class Insecta; order Hemiptera; family Miridae; genus Adelphocoris; species Adelphocoris suturalis. The sequence continues at coordinate 18,422,607 of CM061045.1, read as the reverse complement.
AGACAAACTGAGAGATACACGAAGAAAAGTGGAAGAAAAAAAGCAAGACTCATCCAAGAGTTTCATGAAGTATTTGATGGACAGTTACGTAAAATAAAGTGTATGCAAGCCAAAATTAATGTGAGAGAGAATGCAATACCTTAACGATTTCCAGCAAAACGAGTGCCTTTTCCAATGACGAAACGTATTGAGAAAGATTTGGAAAGGCTATTGAAAGATGGAATATTGGAAAAAGTTGACCCAGCTGAAACACCCATAGAGTGGGCAACACTAACAGTGAATATAGAAAAACCGAACGGTGAGATTCGAATTTGTGGAGATTTTGCAGTGACACTGAATCCCGAAATCATATTAGAAACAGCTCTACTGCCTACTTTCGAAGAATAAACAGCAAAGTTATGTGGTGGGGGAGAGTTCACATTTATTGATCTGATAGACGCGTTCTTGCAATAAGAAATAGCCAACGAATATAGGAAATATTTAACCATTTCCACACACGTTATTTATTTTCCGATTACACAAGATTACCATTTGGAATTTCATCATGCCTGGGATATATCTGCGAAATACTGAAAATATATTGCATGGGTTAGAACGAGTGGGAGTACTTTTGGACGATATTATAATCACAGGAAGAAGTCGGAAAGAACATGAAGATAAGGTAAGGGAGGTTCTAATAAGATTGCGGGAAATGGGTCTAAAAGCGAAAATTGAGAAGTGTAAATTATTCCAGCGGAGAGTGAAATATTTAGGACATCAAATTGATAAAAATGAAACCCACCCATCTGATGAAAAGATAGCCGCAATCAAGAACACTCCAGCTCCAACAAACAAAAAACAACTCCGATCATTTTTAGGACATGACAACTATCATTAAAAGCTTATCCCTCATTTACATCGAATATGTACTCCGCTACATAAAATAACCCTCCCGAATGTCTGTCACCTTACCGTTGGTAGAAGGGCTTAGCCACGGCTCGTACTGTCCATTGCACTATAGTAGCTCCTAGGAGTATACTGGGCAGTGTGAGCTATTGCACTGGTTACTAAGAACGGACTCCCCCCCTCAAGACAAGGTGTGCACGCCATACCTATGGTCTGCATGGTGCAGAGGGTAATGTGCACCTCAAACGGCTGCCCCAGGGTACCAGCCCACCCCTGGGTGTAATTAGGCTTACCTGTGCACATGCGGGGCTCTGAGCGGGTGGACCATTCATTTCCCTAGCTTCTTGTGGGAACAAAAATGAACCACCCAGAAAAAACCTAAAGAAAACTCTTCTGACAGTGATGAGGTGGGTGGAGACACCCTTTCTTCATCATTGACAGAAATGACAATCAATGATGCTGGGGCATCCCTAACTCCGGCATCAATGGATTGTCACAGCGGTGAAGGTGGCAGCCTGAAAGGGCAAACCACTAGCACCAGGCAACCTGGCCGCAGACTCAATGGTGGACAGAAGAGAAAGGAGGCTATGCGGGCGGAGGGAACCCATTAAACCTTGCAAGAAGCATCTGGAAACCCTGCACCTGTGGTTGGGGTCACTGAGGCTCGGGGCGGATTCACCAGTTCTGGAGGGGCAGATAAGCATACGTGTGTTGAAAAAACCCCTGGACATGGTGGCCCCACTAACCCTGGGCTCGGCAACCCCCCGGCTACAGGACGGGATGGGGCTGGGGCGGAAACGCCGCACAAGTTGCTCTGTACCCCTCACACAACCCCGCCCTCATTTACAAAGCAGGAACCAAAGAAGCCACGGGGGGCTGACCTTGCTCAACCTGATATCTCCAGCTCTGGCAGGAGGCTGGGCGGGTATAGTGGCACGCTCACTGCCACCAAGATGTTCATCGTACATGGTTACCACCCCGTGGAAAGACTATCTGATGTGGAGGCAAATTTGGTTCTTTCTGCAATTGCACAGGCCACACTCGGGGAGCTTCTGTGCCATAAACGCCAGCAATGGTGTGGTCCACCTGACCAGTGCCAACGATCGGTCGAAACACTGGCTGGTGGGGCTGGTTGGGGGGCTGAGTCCCTGGGATGGATCTCTCCTACAGGTTGGTCCCGCAAAAGATCTGGTGCAGGGTCGGGAAAAGGTTGGGGTCAGGACCCTCACTGCATTTCTTGACACATCCGATGCCAGAAAACTCATTCCTTTGTTTGAGATCCAGAACCCTGGACTCTCAACAAAGGAGTGGCACCTTTTGACAAGTCGAGTGGAGGGAGATGGACTCGATCTGGTCCTCAGCATTGATGGGGACTCTATGGGCTGGCTGCAGAGGTCCAACCCTTCTTCCAGTTCCGTAGGGTCACCGTCAGGTTTCTTACGCCACTTGAAAAAAATGCTGCAGGTTCTACAAATTAAGCTGCAGCATAATAAGATGGCTACAGTAAACTTATGCCAGATGCTTGCATCTGGCAAATATGACATTGCCCTCATCCAAGAACCCTGGGTTTTCTGGGGTAAGGTTGTGGACCTCAACAATGCAGAGGGTAATTGTGTGTACAAGCGAAACAGCGCTGACAACGTACGCTCCTGCATCTATGTCAAAAACGATACAAATTCACTAACTATATCTGAGTTCTGTTTCAGGGACCTGGTAGCTGTGAAAATCATCCTCTTGGAAAATAGCCGAAGGGAGTACATTGTCACTGCCTCAGCTTACTTTCCAGGTGATGCAGATGCATCAAGAAAACCTCCACCAGAAGAAGTGGCCAACCTTATTGGCAACGACTGGAACCTCTTCTACCCAGGTTCCCTGGTGGAATATGGAGCTGGACGCTGTCAGACGTGAAACTAGCAAACTGTATAACAGAGCCAGGAAAAGCGGCTATTGGGACAATTATAAAACCAAATTAGCTGAATACAGGAGATTTATCAGAAAAGCAAAACGAGAAGCATGGAGAAGGTTATGCGAAAAGGTTGAAAACACCTCTGAATGTGCCAGATTCCAGCGAATCCTTGCCAAGGATCCTGTCAATCCAATCGGCACACTCGCGAAACTGAATGGAGAATACACCACAACGGCTGGGGACACTCTGGCATTTATGCTGGAGACTCATTTTCCTGGCTGTGTGGAAACCAATGCTCTACGTGGGGACTCTGATCCACCAGCCCGGTCTAGCAGTGGGAAAGCTACCTGCTCTGACTGGGAGGTGGCAAAGACTATAGTCACCAAGGAGCGCATGATGTGGGCCATAAACATATTTGACTCCTAAAAATTGTCTGGCATTATCCCAAAACTCCTGCAAGAAGGAGGGTGTGATGTCGTCAGGATCCTGGGTGCTCTTTTTAGGGCATGTCTGGCAACAGGCACCATCCCTAGGAGATGGAGTCAAGCACAGGTCGTTTTTCAGCCAAAGCCAGGGAAACCCTGGTACAATCAGGCAAAGGCATTTAATTTATTCCCATTAGTCTAACGTCCTTCAATTTGAAGGTGCTGGAAAAACTTGTTGATAGACATGTGAGGGGAACCTTCTTGATAGCGAGACCTATACATCCCAATCAGTTTGCCTACCAACAAGGCAAATCCTGTGAGGCGGCACTGCACCATCTAGTTACCAGGGTGGTAACAGTGCTAGACAACAAGGAATTTGTAATTGGTATGTTTCTGGACATTGAGGGGGCTTTTGACACCACCTCAGTGACCTCAATCATAAGGGCTACTCGTGGGCACAATATAAATGACACCATATGTAGGTGGATAGAAACTATGCTAATGAGTAGAACAGTAAGAGCAGAGCTCTTTGGGGAGTCGGTGGAGGTGTCTGTGGGCTGCCCACAGGGGGGGGGGGGGGGGGTGCTTTCTCCCCTGTTGTGGAACCTCGTTGTGGACTCTCTACTTGAAAGACTCAATGCTCTCGGCTTCTATGCTCAAGGTACGCTGATGATGTGGTCATCCTGGTTAAGGGGTCTTTTGTTGGTGTAGTCTCAGAACTGGCTCAGTCAGCTCTGAAAGAGGCGGAGGACTGGTGTGGAAATGAGGGTCTAAGAGTAAACCCACTTAAACCACGCTTGTAACCATCACCAGGAAAAGAGATTTGAGGGGGTCTTTCCGAACCCCTTCTCTTCAACTCCAGTGTGCCCTTTCAGCGCGAGGTCAAATATCTAGGTTTATAACTGGATGCAACACTCACCTGGAACAGGCACCTAACATATATTGCAAACAGATGCAAAGGAGCCCTTGTGTGCTAAGCGCGCATGCGGGAAACTATGGGGACTACAGCTGCGGATGGTCCTGTGGCTATACACTGCAATCGTTAGACCCATACTAACGTACTGCTGCGTTGTGTGGTGTCATAAGGCTAGTCAGGTGGGGGCATGCAAAACCCTCACCAGCATCCAACGACTGGCCTGCCTAACCATTACTGGAGCAATGCATGGTACATCCACTGCAGCCATGGAAGTTCTAATGGGAAAGTTCTAGTTCCCCAGTGCATATCTCTTTAAAAAGGCCCTGAGGCTGAAATGGAATGGCTCTTGGGGGAAAACTTGCCACCGATACTAACTTATGGGAAGTGATACAAGAACCACTGCTTGACATGGTGGCCGATATCATGCCCAAAATTCTCACCCAACCCCACCTGTACACGGCAATCGTATCAAGAGAGGGGCTAAGGGTGAACGAATGCTGCTCCCACATCATCTGGTACACAGATGAGTCAAAAATGGAACCAGGTACTGGTGCCGGAGTACATGGGGCAAAACCCAGATGGAATGTCTCATTCCCACTTGGGGAACACACCTCAGTATTCCAGGCAGAAATAGTGGCAATCGAGGCTCTGGAGAGCATTAGGAGGGGGCACAGTGGTGCCCACGTCCGTATCCTCTCTTGACAGCCAAGCCTCGATAAAAGCATTAATGGCCCCAACCATCACTTCACGGGTGGTCTGGTGTAGTATGCAAACCCTCAACACCCAAGTGAAACACAACTGGGTTTGCCTGGAGTGGGTGCCAGGGCATGAAGGTAATGAAAAGGCAGATGAGCTCGCAAGATGGGGCTCCCAAACCCCTTTTGTAGGGCCTGAGCCAGCAGTTGGCCTACCAAAAACTACCATCAGAGGGATCATCAACATGTGGGTTGACCAACAGTCCACAAGAAGATGGTTCAATATTGAGGGACATGTCCACAGCGAGCTCATGGTGGCCGAACCCAACACCAAACTTACTGAGGGACTTCTCAGGAAAAACCGTAGGGAACTTAAAACAATAGTCGGCCTTATGACCGGCTTTGCACCCCTACGTTTCCACCTACACTGCATAGGGGTCACACAAAACTCAACCCAGTGCAGACTATGCGAGGAGACAGACGAAACAGTATCCCACATAATCCTCGAGTGCCCTGCACTCACCTATCGCAGATTTGAACTCTTTGGGGTACAAACCCCAATGATGTCTATTCAAAGCAAACAATTATTAATCAAAGGACTCACAACCCTCACCAGAGGGCTGAATCTCTTTGATTAAACGCGAAACTCTCAGAAAAGTACAATAAGCCACCAGGCTTCCGTGCTTGGGGCCCAAAATAACCCCACCCTGAGAGTTTTCCTATAAATCTACATCTACATAAAATAACTGGGAAAAACGCTAGATGGAAATGGACAGAGACTGAAGAAAAGATTTTCAAAAAAGTTGAATCAATACTATCTTCTGAAGACACAATAGTCCTGTATGATGAAAAGAAAGAAACAGTTCTGGTTTGTGATGCTTCTGAAGATGGTGTGGGAAGTGTTCTGATGCATAGGTTTGGAAAAGGAGTTGAGAGGCCGATTGCATATGCGAGCAGGACATTATCCAAAACTGAAGAACATTATGCAAACATTGACTGAGGAACGTTGGAATAATGAGAAGGTTGACAATAATGTTTGGAATTAATAAATTCCACCAATATGGGTGAGATTTTACGCTCATAAGAGACCACAAACCATTGCATAGAATATTGGGTGGGAAAAGAGATTTGCCTAAAGTGACCAACAACAGACTCATTAGGTGGGCCCTAGACCTGAACAAATATCGTTATACCGTTGAATATTGACGAGGGACTGATACCGAAGTAGCTGACATACTTTCAAGTTTACTAGTAACCGATGATGAGAATGAAATAACCGAAATCAAGTTCTTGAATATGGAAAAAGTGGAAACGATATTAGCTGTTGGTAAACTCCGCAAAGAAAACAAGAAAGGTGAAGAGATGAGAACAGTAGTGCAATATGTTTTAAATAGAACATGGCCTGAGATAGTTCCTGAAAATTTGAAATCTTTTGAGATGGTGGTGGAATAGGATATTTTGTTGTGGTTTGGGAGAGTTGTGATTCCAGTTAACATGAGATTATTATATTATTATATTGAAGGTCTTCACTGAAGACATCCAGGCATCGCGGCTATGAGAGCTCTGGTTAAGTAGTGTGTGGTGGCCACGTATAGACCGAGATGTGGAATCCTACGTGAAGAGGTGCACAGCATGTCAAGAGCACAGGGACGATATAGAGGAAGTGCCTATTTATCCCTGGAATGTGCCAGATCAAGTTTGGGAGAGAGTGCACATAGACTTAGCAGGACCTGTCGATGGAGTTACCTGGATAGTGGGGATTGAAACACTGTCAAAATGGGCTGGAGTAAGAAGAAATTGTCTCAGATAATGGGCCACAACTAGTCTCAGCTGAAATTGAAAGTTTCTTCGAGAGGAACGGGGTAAGACACATCAAGACAACCCCCTATCACCCCAGAAGCAATGGGTTGGTTGAAATATTGATGAGAACCTTAAAAAGACGGTACAAATCATCGAAGAAAGAAATGAAATGACCCTCCTTAACCCTCCAGAATGTATTATTTTGCTACAGGAATTCACCTCAAAAGACCACCGGAAGAGCTCCAGCAGAACTATCCTAGTTCGAAAACTAGGATAGGTTGCATGAATGGATGTTGGAAAACCTCAAACCGAATTCGCGAAAAGAATTAGAGTTAAGAGTATGGAAGCAACAAGCACAAACAGAAGGGAGGAAGCAAAGAACTTTTGAGGATGGGGAAGAAGTGTGGGTCAAGAAAGAACTTGGAGATGGTTGGAAACTAGGGATAGTGAAGAAGAGAAATTACCGTAGTCACACGAAGTGCAAATGGAGGGTCTCGTCAAGAGAAAACATGCGGACCAATTGAGAACAGGAGAAGGGGCCATCGATGAAGAGGTGGAAAAGTGTAGGACTATTAGAGACTAGACACAAGCTTGTTGTTAAGATGATTGTATACAAATAAAGTTGGTTCTAATCTTGAATTCAACCAGGAGTTATACAATTCTTTAATAGGTAATATTCCTATATGCAATATTATTTATGACAGCAGTCAAACTATCCGAAAAATCAAAATGCATGCTCGGCTCTAATTCGGTTTTGGACGGGCAGCCAACACTCAAACGTGAAATTTCCTTTTGAGCACTTCTCAGATAATTTTACCAATCAAGGCTGTCATCTAAAGGTTTTCTCAGTGTGTAGTTCAACGTAGGGGGTGCCCTTGGAAAGCAAACTATTTCTGGTTGATCTACAATAAGTTATTACTTGGTGCAATAAAAAAAAAAAAAAAAATAATAATAATAAAATAAAATAGATAAATTAAAAAAAAAAAACTGGATCTAGGACAAAATTAATCTTGTCTTCCAACATTTGTTCTTTACACAGTTAAAAGATGTCTTGCTATTTCTTCACACCATTCGCTATTCTACTAGGGTAAGAGCTGAAAGTTGGCACCATGATATTTTTGTAGGCACTCAAAACTGAATCCAAATTTCTTCCGTTATGAGAAAGTCCCTAGATTTTGGGTGCCTTTCAAAGTGAGCGAATGTAAAAAAATATATATGTGTATAGAAAAAAAAATCCAGCTTTTTACGTGAGTAGATCCAAAAGACTCACTCAATGCATATGTCATAGCCAATATTTGGCATTATTGTACTGACACTAGGGATAGGAACTGATTACCTCTATTAATTGGCACAACTATATGCTTTCTATTTATTGAATAAAAAAGAAAAAACAGAACAAGTAATGTTTTACGACTAATACAAAAAACATGACAATTAAATTTGAAGTCTAATAGTGTTAAAAACACTTTACGGCAAATATTAGTACTTTTTATTTATTTTTCATTTTATTTTATTTTTTTTACAAATAATTGCTGTCAATTTTCCCAATATAATTCTATACATATTTTTACAAGAACTTGTAAATTCAACAGACATTTCTTTCAGGATGAAGTTTTCCAAATATTGTCGTAAAAGATGGAATGTTAAAAAGTATAATAACCATCTTAACAGGCAAAAAGGAACATCAATTCAACAACTACTCCAAAAGTTTTCAATGCTTTCAGAATTCTGGATAGGTACCTCGATAGATTCATTTGTAAGGTTTTCAAAATATTTATAATAGACTATCTAACAACAGTCACTAATACATAAATATTCAACTATAAACTGTCAAGAAAGGCAGCAATTGGGAGAAAATTATCTGTGTATTTACAAATCATTCCACTTTTTTTCTTTTCTTTTTTTCAAGTTAAAAATTTTTTCTTCAAAGGATAATATATCAATAAGCACTATTAAAAATTTATATTAGCATTAGTCTAAGAGGCAATCAAGGGCAATGATTCCCAAATAACCTCAAGTCTGCCTCTACATGCTCAAATTCGAACCAAGACTAGGATAAATACATTTTATACATCTTTCTCCAGTTTTGATCACCATAAAACCAAATGTGACTGCTTGTAGAATTCCCTACGATGTTTCCACACAGCTATAATCTAATCAATTAGCAGTGTTGGCTGAAAAGAGTCACTACTATCACTGTGTGCCTAGTAGTAGCATGTAAGGATCATGCATTATGTTCAAGGGGACCTGGAAATGATGATGAAAATACTTAAAAACTGGGTTGACATATTCAAAATTCGGGACTCTAAAAAGATTGCAATGATTCAGAACAAAGAACCAAATTAAAAACACAAAGGAGGAGTTAAGGATACACTCAACTTTGGAAGGGCAGAAAATCACCATCGGGAAAACACAGCAAGCGTCTCAATGGTTTCAAGGACAAGCTAATAACATAGGAGATTCATAATTTTACATGAAGCATTATATAATTTAATATACCATATCATGAACAACACATTGTCATGATTAATGGATAAAAATTGAAGAAAAAAAATCTAATAATAATCTTTGTACATTTATACTGGCTACAGATAAATGATCATTAAACCAATGTAAGGAATAAAATAGTTAAATGACACTCATGGGCAAATCCAATTTACAACGATTCTGTTATAGAGCCAGATTTTTTCGGATAATGAAGATTCCTACCTAACATCTCTATGGAAAAAGAAAAACATGGAATTTAGATACGACCCTCATCTGTAACACTAAGATCTCAACTTAAACCTCCTCTGACTGAATTGACCTGATCTCAAAACGAGGAAAGCACTTTCACTTATTTGTGCATTTCACAAGCCTGGATTTTATGAAGTAGTACACATATCAACCTGATTGATTCTGATTTTTTCGTCTATAATTATCATTGTAAACAATACTGATGTGTGTCAATCCTATATTAATAATAAATGGGTCACTATACACGATTTTGCAGCACATTAAGAAGATATGGCAATCTATACAACTGAAATTGGAGTCCCCTATAGTTGAGTGGACAGGGTTATATCTTCATTTTAATTAATGACACCTACAGTAAGAATAGAAATCATGAAACTCAAGCTTAACTAAGCAAATCAAGAAGGGGAAAGAAGAGAGATATTATTTGAACAGAGTTGAAAAACGTAGTTTCAGCAACTGAAACATGAGCGACAATCGTCTAACATACCAGACGAAATAACAATATTTGTGAGCTATTGAAATTTTAACTTCACCACTCAATACAATCAGCTTCTGCTTTGTGGGGACATTGAACACAACAACATAAACATGATTAGGAATATTAGTTTGTTACTGACCTTTCCCTATTACTGTTGCTTTCCCTGTCATTGACATGACCATGGAATTTGTGACTGATACATTTAAATATGTAGATTACTGTGACAACATTCAAGTACAAGATTATTCTCATACTCAAAATCCGTTGCTGTAATTAGGCCAGAACTTATTCTGAGATTTTCCAATTATAAAACCAAATAATTTCCTTCGACTGTCCAACTTTTTCAATTATGAGGGATTTTTTAAAAGTTATCAATGTAATGAATACACTAAACTCAGAAAATGATCGTCGTTACAAGAGGGTTCAACATGATTCCCCACAAATACCTTAGTTGTAGAAAAATAACATCGAGAAACGTCTGGGGTGCACAACATTTCACCCAAGGGCCAACTGTGATACACATCTAAATCACATCAATCTGTTATTGATCATGAACCAAGAACTGAAATAGAAAAGGAAAAGAAATAATGTGATTTCACAAAATTAGAGAGCTACCAGCATTATATCGAGGGTCAAACACCATGGAAACTGGCTATTTAGGTAGATGGATGTATAAAAAGATCGCGAACCAATACTTCTGGTAAAGGATAAGAGGTTAGTTGAACATGAAACAAAATCACTGGAACAGGGGCAAAATAGTTGTGAACGCGATTTGGACCTAGATTGTATCAGCCTGGTTTCCCACATGGTTGAAGTAACTTCCACCCAAATTACTCTAGTGAATGGATCTTCGCAAGGAGTTGAGTAAACAATAAAGATTATGGTAACAGAACTAGTAACGTCACCCTCACGAGTGATTAGTTTGTATCAACGTCTGCCAATTGGGATGGGCACTTATAGCAACATAGAATATTAATTTTTTTGGTGCTCCAGTACTATGAGGGGGAGAGGAAGAACGCCTACTTAAGTCAGCGACACATCGCCTGCGTCTACATTTATGATTAATAAATGTCTCAACACAATTTTTGCAGAAGTTACTATAATATACCAATGATTGCCTTGTGAACATCCTTTTTGTACAGACTTTGAGTGAATTGGGGATCTTGAGAAAGAGTTGTTTCATGACATTCATGTATGTGCATGCTACTGTTGAGCTGACGACAAAAACCTATAAATGACCTCTACAAATTAAACCACTCAATTCCAGGAAACTTGAGGAAACATTAAACTTGAATGAATTGTTCAAACTTTATGATAGTGGCAACGAATTTCATGTTTACACTTGCGTAGGGGCCTTTGCTATAATTGAGGTAAAATTTATACACAATCGTCTTGAGAACATTCTACAAACACCCTCCAATTTGGAGCGTTTCTGAACCATTAAATCCTGAGAAGCATTTAGATACCAAAATGTCATCAAAATAGTGTTGTCTGAGACAGGAATGATCGCAGATGGACGGACAGATATAGAGCCAAAACTGCTCAGAAAGCTGTGAAACAGAAGCACATAAATCTTTCGATTTGTCAGCCTCTTTCACGATACAGAGCTTCCTCACTCCCATACATTTGGAAATATGGAAATAAGTGGGCAACCGGTTTACTGGGCTCAGTAAACTAATTTCATTACCAGTTCTCATCAAACTGATTATTCAAGAAAGTTACATATAGGTATTTTATGCCATCAATCCATCATGTATAAACTACTAGCTGGATTTTAAAACTAAGGGAATACTAAGTCATTTTCACTAGATTTACTTATTTTCCACTATAACAGATTTTTAATTTTCTTGATTATGCAGTTCTGTTCATTACTTGCCAAGCCCCGAACCTACAGATTCGTATCCTAAGAAATACTGTCACAAATTTCTGGGAGAGGAACCATGCTCCTTCCAAAAAACTTGAGAATGAAATAATGAAAAGCAGTTGAGTTGCTACGATAATAAGGGTCCTATCTGACAGTTTGAGATAATTGGATACTGGAAGTTCTATTTTGAAAACAATGATCTGAATTAGAAATGCAACAGTAGAAGCATAAAAATCAGCTTTCTTTATAAGTATACATTCAAAGGAAGTACAACAAATAATTTAGAGGACACTGGAACAAATTTTCATTGGTTTTTATAATCGTATTTATGTAATTTCAATTTTAACTTGTTAAATTTCAAGTTCGATGATACATTTTTTAAATAAATAATAAAGTTACGAAAAAAAAAAAAAAAAAAAATCAACACAATTCGATAAATGGTAATGACCAACGTGTGGAGAAATACATGCACCAATAAAAGAGGTTGGAATTTGATATTATAGGAGTATCAATGTCAAGGTTGGGGTGATCAATCTTCTGGGAGCTAAATATCTGCATCAAAGACATTGCAAATGAGAATGACATGGAGAGGAGGGGAATGGACGAGCATCTTTATTTAGTAGATTGGCTGATTGTGGAGATGTGTGTGCTACATTCGATGTGTAGAACACCATGGAATATCTGACAGTGAATCAAGCAAATGAAGCCATAATGTGGAGAACAAAGAAAATGAGTTACATCAATTCCGAGAGTTGAACATTTTGCTGCCCAAATTTTACAAGATCTTTAACAGGTCGTTTGAGGAGGGAACTGTTTCACCTCAACCTAAACACTATAATCATCTGATTCATAAGGAAGGGGACAGACAAAATATATGTGACTTCAAGCCTATTAGCCTTCTTTGTTTTGTTGCCAAGCTTCTTGAAAAACTAATGTACACCCGTTTTGATGGCTTATGTGAGATCTTTTGATTTTTTTTCAGTAGGTCTCAATTATGGCTTCCTCAAAGAACGATCAACTGTCACGCTATGCAGTAACTGGCTGACTAACTGTTGGAATCAACAGTAAAGCTTTGGTTTGTGGAAATAGGCAAGGTTTTTACTTTATTTTAGTTATTAACATGGGTTTTCACGACTTCATTGCAAATGATTTAGTTAATGTTCGGCAGGACGTTACTACAACTACAAAGCTATTACAACTGTTGCACTAGTCACTGAAGTCATCCATCTGCTAACTCTCCCTACCCATGGATATACTCAAGGAGACTCGTGGTGAATGGATTTCCCTTCAAGCTCCATGCCGACCTAACCTGTACACAAGTTAATGGTCTAATACATGAGTGCCTTTTGAAAATACTTAAATTTATCTTATGAATATAATTATTCAAGGAAACAACAGAGTAGAATTTATAAAATGTTACCCTGGCTAACAACCACAGTCAACAAATATTTTATAAATATTTCAAGTTATCCATTAATTGTGTGGTTACAGCACCATTTGATTATTTCTTCGTGAATTGGATTATATACATAGCCCAGATATGGTATCATATAAATTATATAAAATATTCGAAGTAGACAAATAGAATATAATGATAAAAATATCTACAATTTAAAATTATTCTTCTTGTTGACTTCCGTCCTGTACAAAACAACCTGACGTTCAAAGGCGGGTCTCAATATATTCATGCATCTGACTATACAAAACTACACGTGTGAAAATACATTAACCATCAATCAATAATTTACACTAATTACAATGATACAATATGCGTATTTATTTGGCTTGGTAAGGTACTGAAGTAACAGCTGCAGCATGTTCTGTGGCGAGTACGGCTGCTGTAATAAAAGAAAAACAAAATTACATTAAACTTAAATCTGAAATACATAATCTAGTGCAATGGTGAATTGAAATAAATTTTCAAACTGAATTCTCTCATAATTATCTAAACAACCATTGTCTTTCCTGAGGATTTAATCAATATTCATCATATGATGACTATTTACTCATTGAATGGAATAATGAAACCGTGATTATTTTGAGTTTCATGCTGTTGGAAGATGATTGACACAATTACCTATATTTGGACGGCATTATCCAGAAGGAAGCCAACCACAAAAAGCTGGTTTCGAGCAATCAGTCATCAAATTTATTTCAAGTTTGCAAATCAAGTAATAATTGTATTGGGATTTTCTTCTTTTCTTCTCGAACCTATTGAATTCTGCAGTAGAACTCTTGAAAATCAAATATATGTGGTGGTTCCTTCCTGAGAAATGATAGATCGCTTTAAAAAAATCCAAGTGATGAACCGCATCAGCTGGTTCTATTCTGAGAAATCATCAGCCACTATTCAAATTCAACCATGATTTAGCAAACCAACTATGTATATGTCATTCCAGACGATAACTCTCCTTAAGATTGGGATGACAAAATCCGTTCTTGAGCCAAAAAATCAAGCTTTCCAAATGAAAGAATGAGGACATTCGCCAACACTTTTTGAGCTCATTTTAGGTCAATTTTCAAAAAGTGCGCAGAAAAAATTACTAAAAATGGTAAAATTTATATATACATATTTTTTAAGTAGAATATCGCTAAAATAACGTTTATTCACTATAAAATAGAACATTGAAAAATGTATGAACAAAATTATGCTGAAAAATCTACTTAAATTTCATTAAAATTTGCTAAAAAAATCTATGAAAACTGCAAAAAAAGCTATAGCTGCAAAATATCATTTTGAATTGTAGATTATTATTTACTATTAATATTTAACAATTTTTTTACACTCAAAAAGTTCAAATTTCAGAACTACGATAATTTACGAAAATTCACTCAGGGGTGCTGCATGATTGGAACTTTTTCGTTTTTGTTTCTTTGTTCTTTTCTGGGCCGTTCATTTGTCTCTGTCGTTTGAGCGATTGGTAGAATATATTTGGATAAGTTCTACTTAAACCAAAATGCGGCCAAAAAATATTTGTGTGGCAAAGCCTATATTAGAAGAGTGAGGTGGTGGTAGGAAGGAATGATAATTTGTGTGACTTTTTGATTCTAAAAGTTGAGGGGGCTGTGATTTAGTGATGTTGACATTTTAGCTGATAAGATTGTTGAGAAAACTGAATTTAACAAATAAGGATGATGACAAAATTAACTTAATGACTTTATATTTGATCATGGCTTGCAATGAAACGCCAAGAGTATCTATTTGGAGTTTGCTATTTTATAAAAATTATTTACAAATCATTATTGAAGTGAATATTCATTTGTAATAAATTGATCAAAAATTTATATCTTACCACCATATGGAGCTGGATAATTTCCAGCTAAAATTGGGTAACCCAGGCCAACATGAGTGTGGTGGTGAGTGTGAACATGTCTTTGGGGAGGCGGCGATCTTGCATCTTTCGCATCAGTCACACTTGATTTCCCTTGTACTTGGACAGCTGCAGACGAAGTCACAGGCGTGGGAGTAGGTCCAGGGACAGAGGATGGAGATGGTGTAGCAGTAGTAGTTTTAGGTGTGGGCGATTTGATTGCTCGTTCTTGCAATTCATGGATTTTGTGAGATGGAGCATAATATTGGCTGGCGTGATGCTGAAGCAAATCAAGTGCCTTACCACTTTGAGATCGAGACAAATCCTCAGGGGCATAGCGAGGTACCGCATGCAACTGGGGGTGTAAGTAGTGAGAGTTAGGGTAACCAGATACCAACATAGGGTTCATCCCACGATACACAGCTGGCTCAAATGGAAGTGTCCCATAATGTGGAGACTGCATGTATCCTGGATGGATATACGCATACTGGCTAGTGGGGGGTGGAGGAGGGCCTTGAGTTTCCATTGTTGGCTTGACACCTTCCTGTTTCTTCTCTTCCTCTCTCCTTTCTTTCTTTTCTTCAGGTTTTTCTTTATGTTTTGGACTAGGAGATGGGAGTATCTTAGGAGGAGGTGGAGGAGTCGCTTTACTGGGTGCACCTTCCTTCCTCTCAGGATAGATAGCGTAGTATCCTCCAACATCCTCTTGTGGTCTATTAGGTTGACGATGGTAGAGGAAACCAGGATTCACCTGATTCTTCATGTCTATACTCTCCTTGAGGATTTGATGGTTGTCATTTTGGTGCTTTTCTTTTGGCATTACTGGATCAATTTTTGGTTTAGCAGGATTAGGAATGTGCAAAGTAGAGTTATTAGCAGTCTTACTATTAGCTGGAGCGGGAGAGGCCTTTTCCTCTTTCTTTTCATCAACGACAACAGGATAACCATCCATATTGTATGAAAATCCAGGGACATGATATCCATACTGGTAGTAATGCTGGGGAAGAATTTTCTGCTGATAATCTGGGTTGGGATCTTTTTTCTCTTTCTCAATACTTTTCCCCTCAACCTTTTCAGGAACTGGTTCTTTCGGTTTTTCAGAAACCGATGGCACTAGGTAAGGAGGTTGTCCATAGTATGGATACATTCCAAAATGCTGGAGTTGAGGAGATTCCTCTTTCTTATCTGAGGGTTTAGATTTTCCTTCTACTTCTGACTCAAGCACGGGCGCACCATCGTCTGAAATATCAGAATATGCAGGAGACTGCACTTCTTCACGACCTGCTTCCAGTTCTTCATAGCCAGGAGGGGAAGGAAGAGTACTGTCAGGACTTCCAGTGGGTGATTTCCTATTCTTTTTCTTTTGATTGATCGCAGGAGGAGTTTGCTGCTTGGGAATGTTAGGAGGTGTTGTCACAGGGGGCTTCTTTTCATCAGACATGAGTGCCGAAGCAGGTTTGACCTTGAACTGTGGCACTTTAGTAAGAACAGGAGGTTGTGATAAAATACTTAAATCAACATTCTCTTCAACAGGTGGAGCTGGGGGCGAAGGTGCGGGAGGTGGTGGGGTGGTAGGAATAATTATTGGAGGAGCTGCAGTTGCTAAAACTGGAGGGCAAGACTCAACTGGGCTTGGTTGCTCTTCAGGATACTTTGGAAGGGGCTTTTCCTCCAACTCCGGAGGGCAGCCCAGAGTATCCTCAGTGTTTTGAGCAGGTGGTTCACACAAGTCCTCCTTTTTAGTAGCTTCAGGCATTAGAGAGGGTTCCTCTTCTTCAGAAGTAGCTGATTCCTTAGTTTCATCATCATCAGGATTCCCATGTGCATGAGATTGATGATATTTCAAACCATTTATATGTTTGTACTTCTTAGAACAGTTGGGTTCAGGACACTCCAACAAAGTTGGTGGTGGTAAAGGGCTCGTAGGCTGCGAAGGAGGAGCCTTCCTTTTGGGTGCTGGTTCTTCTTCATTTGTTTTTGTTTTTCTTTTGCCTGGGGTTGCATCCGTTTTGGGAGTTGCAAATGGTGTAGGACTAGCAGCACCAGGTCCCCTCCTACCCTTGGGCACGTTGGCATTATTGCTACGTAGTTTGCTATGCACAGAACTTCTTGTTTCTGTAAAGTTACTCAAGTCATTTAGAGAAGAATGTGCTGCGGTTCTGCCACGTTTTCCTCGACCCTTTGGAGTCCTTGCGTCCATATCACTGGTGGGAGAATCACAGAATCTGAAAATATAAAAGAAAAAAGCAATTAACGTAAAATAGTAACGACATTCTTACTTATGAATAATCGTCCAGTACCTGAATTAGAGAATGGTAGTAAATAGGTACAAAAACTGGATGATAAACCAACTAGCAGCTCTAAGAAATTTGAGGGTACCTTATCAAATATTGTTTAAATTAACTTCATCCGACATTATTTAGTTTGACTTTTTATGAAACACATGTTCCTATTTTCATATATATATATATATATATATATATATATATATATATATATATATATATATATATATATATATATATATATTTACAGGGTGCCCCACGGAAAGGTTACACCCCCTTCATTTCCCTTGAACTCAGCATAAAAAATTGGGACCAATGCCACGCAGCAATTTTTCATACTCTTTTACGTAGATCTCAGAAAAAATACTTTCGCGCGTAAACGGGGGCGATTCCGCTCCAAAAGTGCAAAAATTGTGAAATAGGTACTGAATTTTTGAAGATATTCGATTGCCACATGGAATACATTATTTTGAGGTATTTTTTCTTGCTGAACCCCGTAATGATGTTCATTAATTGATATTTGCAACACCAACTTGGTAAAACACCGAAAAATCGACCACAATTGCACTTTTCTTACTCATTTTCACACAGCACAAAGCGAAATAAAATGTAGTTTTTTCGGTGTTTTCCCAAGTTAGTGTTGCAAATATCAATAAATGAACATCATTACGAGGTTCAGCAAGAAAAATTCCCCAAAATCATGTACTGCATGTGGCAATTGAATATCTTCAAAAACTAAGTAGGTATTTCACAATTTTTGCATTTTTAGAGCGGAATGGCGCACCTTTGGAGCGGAATCGTGCCCGTGTGCGGGCACTTGAAAGATCGATTGATGGGTGATTTCATCATGAAATTTCACGTAGAATTCGAATCTGCAATAAAAAAATGGGTGTTCCCATTGAAAAAAAAGTTTATGTCATTTGCGCCACTTCTGGCGCAAGTGGCGCTCGCGAAATTATGTTTCCTGAGATCTACGACATAAATTATGAAGAATGGCGTTGGCCCCATTTTTTTATGTTCAATTCAGGGGAAATGAAGGAGGTGTTACCTTTCCGTGGGACACTCATGCACGCACGCACGAACGGCCAGAATTTTTTGAGCACATTAAATTGGTCAAATTTCAAAAAAAAAAAAAATTATACAAAAGTCACTAAAATGGGTAAAAACGGCTACAAATCGTTGAATATTTATATTTACATATATTTTTTAAAGCAGAATTTGAGTCAATAGAAATTCATCATAGAATGAACTAGAACTTTAAAAAATCTAAGCACAAATTAATGCTAAAAAATGTCCTTAAATTTCATTAATATATGTCAAAAATAGACAAAACTGCAAAAAACTAAAAATTCAACATTTTTTTCGCATCGCAGAATAAAATTTAGAACGATTTTTGTTTTTGACCATAAAATTGGTAGTTAACAATTTCTTAATAAATAATTTACGAAAATTGCTCATACGATCATGCTGCATGACTGGAACTTTATATATTTTTTGTATAGCATCTCCAATGATCCACGGTTAATCATTCAGTAGGTATGTAACTCCTGAATTCATCAATGGGAGCAGGTCAGTATGATTAATTAGTGGCCATTAGAGAAGCATGTTTATGGGTCAGTAATTATATTCTAATTCATGTTTAGCACCTTTATTACTCTCCATTACCATATTTTCAACTCATAACTCCACTTGGTTGAGCCAGAAAATAGCTAAAAGAGACGCATGCGGTCAGAAATATTTGGGTGCTGAAGATTTCCTAGATCACACCAACGTTATTCAATTATCTACATTTTGAAAGATCTCACTTTGGTCTTCCAGTCGGAAATGTAAAACGAGGTTTGTCAAGTGAGTGAGGCTTATCCACTACGCTACTACTGGCTCAATATTGTATAGGTAGTGGGGGTATGTAAGTGATACCAGTGTATCCCATCATAGATCATAATTTATTGCATTGAGAAAGTGATAGGATTGGTGAGGTCAGTATCACAAGCACAGTGACTAACAATGATTATAAGAAAATACTTAAGAGACATGGGATATTTCACAACTAGAATCAGTTGTACGCACAAGTACAATACCATATTACGTCTTATCTCCATATTCTGTGCATGATACTCACGTCTACCCTGCCCAGGACCAGATCATTTAGAGGGTTTCCCGTCTCAAGTTCATCAAACTCTGAGGGTCGATCCTTGAGATCATTTAACTTACTAGGTTTACCTTTAAAACACATTAAAAAAAAAAAAAAAAAAAAAAAAAAAAAAAAAAAAAAAAAAAAAAAAAAATTGGTGAATTGAAGTGTAAAACACGGTTATAACTGAGTAGGGGAGATTTGCAAGTGCTACCGTTCGACTCAGCGTGAAAAACTACGTAGAAACCGGCCGAAAACTTGTATTTCCATAGAGGGTAATTTTTCACGTAAACCCTAGAATTCACTGAAAACCCCACGTTATCAATATTAAAGCATAATTTTCTCCCCTAATTAGCAAAGTAAAAGTAAAATTGACTATACCATTGAAAAACTGAGATTCGGAGAACGTTTTCCCCGAGGAGCGCCTTTCCGGAATAGTCTCTATTAAGAGCAAAAAGGCAAAAGGAAAAAACCAAATTCTGAGAAGTTTTCAAAATTTGCTTTTTACTCTCTTTTTTCATACGACAGCTCAAAGAATATGGGTTTGGAATCAGATAAATAGGAAATTGAACGCTCTTCCAACGATGTCCTTATTTTTGAGTTTAAAGTTATTCTAAGACGTTTTAATGTCAAAACGCAAAAAACACAAAAAGAAACCTTAAAATTGAATTAATCGAAAACTGAGCGTTTAAAAAAAAATCTCTAGGAGGAGCTTTCGATCAGAAATGAGCTCTAGAATCGACCCTCAGAGTTCGATGAACTTAAGTCGGGACACCCTGTATAATAAGCAGCATGCTTACCTTGGGGGAGCCCAATCATGTCGTGTGCAGTCCAGAAGCGTGCCAACGTATGTTTTTCCCCTCCACGTGACGTTGACCACCAATACACCTGTGGGAAAATCCATTGATACAAAGTTAATAACAACAATTTGAAGGCTCTACATCATAGAAATGACCGACCAATTTTAAATACTAAATCACAATATGAATGAATTATAAATTGACTGAAGCTAGATTTAAAAGGAAAAACAATTCGCAAATAATTAAAGACAAATTATGAAATATGTGTTTCACGCTTTACTCGTTCGAATTTTGCGATTGAAATAAATCCATTACGTGAAGCGTTCAGACCTTTTAAGCCTTGACTGAATAAAAACTACCTCGGGAGAACTTGTGAATTTGGGAAAGGTGAAAAAGGAAGATGATACCGGAATAAACCCGTGACTCACCTATGAGTAGAAAATGATAGCATTCCAGAACAAACCTGTGGCTCAATAATAATAGGAAAACACCCGGAACAAATGCGTGGGATGAAGGTAGGCATTTGAGGCTGGAAAAAACCCGAGGCTATGGAGAGTGAGGTGAAGAGGCTTGGAAAATACCTTGGTTCCAGAACGCAGGCGAACCGTTGTTCAGAAGGATAGAGGATAGGTGTTGGTTGAATGATTCAAACAGAAATTTGGAGCTAGAATGGCACACAGAGAAGGATGGTGCCCTTTTATAGGAGACCAGCCTTGTTTTCTCGCTCGCTTTGCTCACTCGGTATGGCTGTATAGATCCGATGGTCTATACTGTTGAGTGGAACATGTAGAATGATTGGAAACGGTGGGCCACGAAGGGTTATTTGAAATGTGTAGGGGATGATCTCTGTGCGATGTATAGAAGTTATGGGATATTTAGTCCATCCCAAGTTCGTAGGAAAAACACCGTTGAAATTCGACGAGTGTAGGGGATGTTGTTCGCTTCGCTCGCTAAGGGTGGGATTTCTCGCTCGCCCGGTGTGGGATGTATCAGATGTGACTGGATAGAGTCCCCATACCATCGAGACCACTACAGCCTGTAGATCGAGTGGGGGTGGAAAATTTTAAAATTGCTTACAATCCCTTTCTATAGAAGATCCCAAGGGAATGGAAAAAAATGAAAATAAATAAATCTCATAAAAGGTGCAAAACGAAAATAAAAATTGCTATGTAATAATTTGCTGCGTTTTCTATGTGGGACCACGAAAAGTTTAGTTTTAAGGACATTTCGATTCTTCAACTAATTCTATACGTCCATGTTACAATATATGAGGAAGTTATACTGCCCACCCAACTTGGCAGAGGTTTTTTTTCTGTTGAAAATTACTAAGAAACAAATTAAATCTTATAAAACTTTATGTGGAACCACGAAAAGTATATTAGATTTAATAAAGATAGGCCATTATTTTATCTGCGTAGAAGGGCTATCCTTTACCCCGTCTATTATTCTGTTGATGTCTTTCAAACGCGCATTTAACTTCTCATTTTAATCGCTTCGCCTCCCTTCCCCTCGCATTTTGTCCAACTTCCCGTCACGTTTTTCGATATCTGATTTCGTATTCAGATTCGGCGGAAAAAAAAAGAAAAAAAAAAAAACTGTATTTCGCCCGCAAACACCGTCCAGAAAAAAGTCTCTTTATGGGGTCAATTTTAAGGACAAAACGAAGTTTTTCGGTGAAATTTTTGAAGAAACGGTTCCGGTTTTTTTCCCCCCACTAAGGGTGATCTGAAATGAGTAGGGGAAGTTGCTCGCTTCGCTCGCTCTCTGTGGGATGTATAGATGCTATGTGATACAGTAGAACCTGGATAATTCGAACTTCTTTAATTCGAAATCTTCTTTAATTCGAATATTTCTCTAGGTCCCTAGCATTTTGTATTTAAACAATGCTAAAAAATCGTGGATAATTCGAATTTTATTTTGGATAATTCGAATTGTCGGTGTGCTAATTAAGGTATAAATTTTAAGCTGCGACTCAAAATAATAGTAAATTTATCAAAAAATACGCTTTAGTAACGATATTCGGCAAAAGGTTTGCATTATACCAAATGCATGCAAGTCAGTGCCATCGTACAGTCTGATAACTCCCCTTCTCCTCCCGCCCATCATCAGCAGAAGAAGTACCGGTGCCGAGTGCAGCTGATGCCATGAATCACGAACAAGAACTTAAGACGTTTTTTTGAAAGCCGAATTAATGTAAGTGATTCATACTTCAACTCTTTGAATGCGTTGGAATCTTTTATAATGGCCGAGAGACTTAATTCAAGGAAACAGGCCAAAATATCATCCTTTTTTGAAAAACAATAAATTGTTTTTTATGCATTTGTAGACACGGCTGAACATACTGTATAACACAGTATTACCTTGTTCCTAGTAGTGGGGAGATCCCCCCCCCCTGGACCTCTCCGTTGAAGTGTATTACAATAATTGAAACATGTAAGCGATGTTGCTCGCTACGCTCGCTCGGTGTTGCTGTATAGATGCGATGGTCTTTTAGTGTTGAATGGCACTTGTAGAATGATTGGATACGGTAGATCACTAAGGGTAGGTTTAACGTGCATAGGGGATGTTGCTCGCTTCGCTCGTTTGAGGTAGGTTGTCACACTTTCTTTGCATGCTCTTCGTGGAATGTATAATTGCGATGGGATATAGTCCATCCCGAGTCCGTAGGAAAAACCTCGTTGAAATCCGACGTGTGAAAGGAATGTTGCTCGCTTTGCTCACTTGGTGTGGGAAGTATAGATGCGATGGGATATAGTGGGATACCATCGAGATCTTCAACCCATGTTTCAATATGGGAGGAAGTTATAATGCCCACCCAACTTGGCAGACTTTTTTTTCTTTTTTTTTTCAGTTAGAAATGACTATCAAACGCAGCACCTTGAGTGGAAACACGAAAAGTTTAGTTTTAAGAACATTTCAGTACCAACAGAACTGTCCGGATGTTAAATGTTTGTACGTATTTGTAATTCCCCATCTATTTTTCTGGAGGTAGGCCATTATTTATCTGCGTAAAAGGGATATCCTTTTCAAGAGGTTGGAATACAAAGTTCAGAGTAGGTAACTACGTTTCAACGGAATAAGGAAGAGCGGCTCGACCAACCAACGTTATCTTCAACATTTTCGTTCACTACAATCGGAAAAAAGACTTTCATGTCTCGAAACTCGCATGGGATCAAATTGGAACTTCAACGAACATTTTAAGACCAACCCGAGCAAAAACCGTCAAAATTTACTCCGTGTAAGGCGAAAAAACAATTTTTTTCGTCATTTTCCGCATTCTCGCCGATTTCTCCAGGAAGACAGCATCTTTCAGCAATTTTGACGGCACCATGGTGTTCTACGGGTCCTGAAACGTAACTTTGACACTGACATACGAAGTGCTCTCGATCAAATTTTAATGTGGCAGCGGATAGAAGATCGGGTGCTCAGGAAAAAAACACGCATTAAAAGGGGCTCCCACCCCCCTCCCGCCCTCTAGCCCATGGTTCGGGTGGGATTAGAAAATTTTAAAATGGCCTATTCTGACCGGGAGATTTCCGGTCACGGAAAAAAAAAAACAACAGTTCGTAATCAAGTTATTATCAGGTGATGATCTGAAACGCTAAGAATGCAAGATTAATCTGTGCGGTCAAGACCCATATGAAATGTGTGTTAGGGAGTTGGCATACGAGTGTTAGATGTTCCAGACATCCGCCACAAAGATGTTGTGGATTACCTACCTATCTAGTTTTCAGAACTGTTCTGAGTTCTACCATGAGAACTCAGCTAGACGGGAATATTAGGTACGTATTGCATGCAGAAAGGTAAGTACCTACCTGGAGGGAATATCTATGTACTTCCCGTATATTATTACTTGTTCATGTACTCCATAGACAAAAACGAAAGTAGGTCCCTAATTAACTTTTTTGTCCCTAAAATTTGCGTAACTACAAAACTCGCGTAATAACCGTCTTTATGAAATCTTACATTCAGAAGAATGTATTTTAAGGTTTTTTCGTTACAGCTGGTTTTTAATTTATGTTACATATTTCCTGATTCGATGTTTGACAAACTTGCTAATCAGCAGATGTATTCGTCGGCAAAGCAACAACCTATTACTTTGTTTAGGCACTTTTAACCAAGAGCGAATCTGGTAGGATGTACGTACATCGGACCGTAACGTAGGACCTACCTACCTAAGTAGTTTCGTTTCCTGGTGTAGCAACAATTGGCCTTGTTTACTTTGACAAACTACCGAATCTCTCCTTTTATTCATTCAATATAACAAGTAAACCTTCCTCAGTTTAGCATAGTACTACGAACTTATAATAAAACGCTGATGGAACTACCTGAGCAATGGCCATGTATCTACACTACAGTACTTTGCAGTGCTTTACATGTCTACAGCATGTACCACCTGAGGAATTTTCAATGACTTTTTCTTCACTATTTTTCAGTTGATTATTCTCAAAGCCTTTTAAACGAATGAAGCTCTTTAGTTTTCGGACACTGATTAACTACAATAGTTAGTAGGTTCCTAGTCCAAATAAAAACTCGTTCACCGTAGATTGGTATCGTTAACTACAA
The DNA here is from genome assembly GCA_030762985.1 of Adelphocoris suturalis. Classification (NCBI taxonomy): domain Eukaryota; kingdom Metazoa; phylum Arthropoda; class Insecta; order Hemiptera; family Miridae; genus Adelphocoris; species Adelphocoris suturalis. The sequence goes on along the minus strand of CM061045.1, from coordinate 18,397,809 downwards.
CCTACAACCAACAATCGCGCTGGCAGCCACGATTATTGTAACTATTTAGTTGAATTGAAAATTGTATTGCTACAATATAACTTTTGCAAAACAAAACAGTTGAAAATTGGCTTTATAACCACGAATTAGGTTGACGAGAGACGGCAAACTTCTTGTGAAAAATAGGTTGATTGAGTTGCGATTCACTGGCGTAGCGCACTAAAGGCCGACTTTGGCTGAAACGCTAACCTACTCCAGGCGTGACGTCACGAGAATATGGGCGATACTGATTTGGCCCTTGGACAAAGCCCCCTCTCCCGTATGGCCTGTTCAGCTGGGAAGCATGTGAGATCAACGTTCTTTTTGCCTCAGTCTCTCCCTATTACTCAGCTTGTCATGTTTACTGGTTGAAAATGATGTAACATAGAAGTCGCTTCTCGACATTATGTATTTGGATAGCCATTGATCCAACTAACAGTTGAACAACTTGAGAAGTTTTTGCTCAGACCGTTTCCCATTAAAGTACAAAGTAAAAGGCCGTTTTTGCGAACTTTATGTGTAAAATGATACAAAATTTAAAAGTTCGGGTGTAAGTCAATGGGGAAAGGTCTCAGCTAAAATACGCTTAATACGAACTTTGGAAAGTAAATTTTGAGTAGAATTAGCTTTGGCAGACTGAAATCAGACCAGTATTAACGTCACTAAGTGATTTTGAAGGGCAAAAGTCAAGACGGGGGAAGGAGGGGACTGGCCCGAAATTAGACCGATTTTCAATTGTTTGTAATTAGCTTATTTTAAGAAATAATTCAGAGTTTTGGGATCAAATCCTTTTTGAATTTTATGCTCTACAACTTTGCTAAGTATAAAAATTTCCGTAGGATGCACGGCTTAGGAATTATTAGAAAAACTTTAAAATGGGCAAATAGCCATCTTTATGAGGCCTCCATTTTGTATTCCACCAATTTTGAGATGGCAGACAAAGATTTTCTCACTCAGAATGGACTAAATTTTCAAAATCTAATCTCAAACCTTCTCCTCGACTTAGTGCCAATTTTAGTCCTTGGCTTCACGACTAATACCCCCACACGACCATATTAGTCTAAATCCCGGAAACCTCATTTTCCTTCCATAGTAACCCTGGTATAGAGGGGGGGGGGGGGGGGGGGGGGGTTCGGGCTGTGGGATGATGGGATATTAACTAGGTCCCAAACTGAGCCTGTGTGGTAAATTTCTGATTATTTTGATCTATTTTACGGTACAGGAGGCGTTTCGAGTTTTATTATTGAAGCGAAAAAATATCGCTCAGAAAATAAAACTCATATCGGTGAGCGGAAAAATAAAACTAAAAATCAGATATTGAGCGATCCTAGAAAATTAGTATAACTCCATTTCGAGCCCTGATGCTGAGCTTGATGAGTTGAGTGAGGGGGGGTATCTTTCGAAAGAGTGCCCCTCCTTTGCCCCTTTGACAGCTGAATGCAACCCCCCCCCCCCCCCCCGCCCATCCAGCAATTAGCAAGGCGTTTCCCACCTGCGGCTGGGACTCAAATCAGTTTTGTTCAACAAGGTGATTCCCTCATTATGCAAAATTTTTAAGGGGGAAAAAAGCGTGAAAAGACCGAAAATGGAGTACAATATCACAAACTGCACCTTTCTATTCTATCTCAATCCGTAGCCCAAATATGATTTTTCAAAGTTTTTTTCTAGAAAACCACGTTTTTTGACATGAAATCCACATATCTCTCCTTTAAATCAACTTTTCTCATCTTTTGACCACATTTTCGGAATAAGAGTTAAATTGCCTTCAAGATTTGATGATTTTCGTATTTATTTAACACCGTTCAGGCCCATTTATTAAAAACCAAACGTTTTCATTTTGAAATTGGGAATTAAAAAAAAAAAAAAAAAAAATTGAAAAACTATCGAATTCCTCAAAATTGGTCTTGGAGGCCGGAAAATTTCACAAAAACTTCTTCAACTGCTACTCTTTCCAAAAGTATATCTAGCTAATTTTACGTTTAATTTGATAAATAGGGGAAAAATTATGTTTTAATTGTAGAAACCCCCTCCCCTTCCCCCCCTAAATGATATCGTATTTTTATCGTGTGAATCATTCGCTCTCATGAAAAAACTTCTTTTTTTTCATGACCCTTTGTGAATCTACGAGTTTGGGTCGGCTCCTACGAAATGTTTCTTGCTGAAACGAAAGGTAACACTTGCAGATCTCCTTAACTCCATTATAACCGAGTTTTACACTCGTAATCATTTGCTTTACCCCTGAAACCACTTAAAATTGAACACAACTAATAGACTAAAAATTTGCGAGTTGAAGTGTAAAACTCCGGTTATAACAGAATTTGAGAGATCTGCGTGTGTTACTATACCTCCTCCACAGCGTGGACGCTTCAAGAGAAAAAAAAAAAAAAAAAAAAAAAAAAAATGATGAGGTACATTTATCACAACTACCATGATATTACCTTTGTTCTCAGTGGTACATCTTCAGGATTCATTCTTTCTAACAATCATATTACTAAGTTTAAACAAGTTATGCCTATGCTCAGTGAAGCAAGCAGGGTGAAACGTATTTTTTTATTACTATATACTTTTCTTGAAAAATTACGATACTACAGATTTCTTCAAAGTTTACCAGTTTTGCGTCTATTGGCCAGAATTCCTATTGCCTATAAAGAAATTATGAGAATGAAATTACACAACTAGAAAGGTGTGACGCTGGCAACGCAGGAGTGTTACGAAACATTTATGAATTTCTCAATTTTAATTTGACCGGAAATGAAATTTGTGTGCTCTTTAAATGTAGAATTTGATGCTCTACAACTTCTATTGACTGAGTTTTTACGTGGGAGTCGTCATTTTTGAGCTGCAGACCTACTTTCAATTTTGAAGTTATCTTGATTTTTCGAAAAGTTAGAAAAAACGAAATTTTTTGACGCTCGTTGCGCCCTTAAGATTGGATCAATTTTTAACTTAAGAAGCTTCGGATTCGTTTTCAGGACCCCAAAAAACATAGAACCGTTGAGAAAAATTCTACACGTTGCATCCCCGAATCGCCTGGTGACTAGACTACAGCGCGAAACATTTAATAATCGTGGAAAGAAAACTACCTACTCATCGGAGGAGAGAGTGACTGGCACCAAACTTCTTAGGATGATCTTCTTCCATTTAAAAATAGTTAAAATATCATTTTCGCGCCCATTGGTAAAGCTTATTTGTCTATTTTTCTCCTTAAATACTCCAAATTTCGATGGCAATTCACATGAATTCCTCCTAATGTGGTTACAAATTATATCCGATGCCTCCTATCGCATTAATAAATATTTCAACTCTGCGGGGCATAAAAAAGTAGTGTGAATCTTCTTATAAGATGCTTAGTTTTAAATAGTCAAATTCTGAAGAAAATTTGTTTAAATGCCCATAACACTGTACTATGAATGAAAATGTTTCTGAGGTTCAATAAAATCTCTGACCTACGATTAATTAAACACAGCAAATAATACATGAATAGTATGAATAAAACAAACGGAAGGGAACGATACCCACCTTCAGTCTCATGCCAAACGATCCCTTCCAGGGTAACACTAGTTCCAGGTTCACAAGGACCCAAGCAGTCTGGTTCGGTGATCGTCCCAACGCTTGTGCCCACACAGACATCCACCAGCTCCTGGAAAAATAAAAAACATGAAATGATGTCCGTAACTAAATTCCATCTTCTGAAATAAAATTTCATACATATCGATTCGTAAAAAGAAAAAAAAAATCAAGCTCACACAGGGTAAAACTCAACTAATAAAGAGTTAATAAGAGTTAATTTTTTTAGTTAGATGAAGAGCTAATAGAATGTTTTTTATTTCCTGTGTACCAATGCTGTCTAATCAATCACTTTCGAGTTTTTTCCCTAAAGCCAAAATAAAAAATGTTTAAAACTCACATTGGTATCTGATAACAATTTTTGCCCTTAATGGTTACCTATTTTATTACATCAGCTGAAAGATATAAAAGAGAATTTTCCAAAAAGGTGCAACATAAAGGCATCGAATGATTGGAAGTGCCCAAAAACAGTGGTGTAAAAAAAACCGAATGAAGTCATATAGGAACGACCTCACCATCGCGTCCGCCTGGGAATGGAGGGGGGGGGGGGGGGGGGGCGGAGGGGTGGATAGCGATTCATTTTCTAATCATCGGTTTTCTCCCCAAACCATTTGGAGTGCGAGCTGAAAATAGATAAGAAATTGGAAATTCCAACACATGAAAGTTGCCCATTTGCGCTTCCGACCTTTCTGAACAAAAGAACCCGGATTTTGCCTGAAAGTTTACCAAGGTAACAGGAACATTACCCTAAGATCAGAACTTCCATCAGCATTTTAGGTTTTAGCCAACTTCCGGAAGAATGCAGGATTCGTTCCGGTCAAGTGTCCCCACCAGTACCTAACAGACGAAATAAACACTAAGTTACAACCTGATTTCAATTAAATGTTTAGACATTGTGCGATTTTCATCGTAGCCGGATTATTGAGGGCGAAATAGGTAGGTTTTACTATTTTTAAACAAAAATAGATTCAATTCTAAGAAATTTGACACCATCCCCACTCTCCTACGATCAGTAGTTTTTATTCTAAGTTTCACGCACTGATGAGGTCAAAGCCCCCCCCCCCCCCCCTCCTCCATCACCCGCCAGGGTTTAGACCCTCCCACCACCTGGTGTGACGTCACTGTCAAAAGCATAGAAAGAAAACTAGTGATCCTAAGGAGAGGCGGAGGGTGTAAAATTTCTTAGAAAGAATCTATTTTCATTTGAAAATATGAAATTTACGAGGGTAACACTCATTGCGCAAACGTAAAATCCATGAAACAGCCGTAATGTTTACATTTTTTATCAAATTTCAACTAAATTCGCCAAAATTGTGCGTATTTGGAGCTAAATGGTCCCTATGATCGTTATTACCGCCGAACCAATGATGGTTCAGCACACACGAAAACGCATACGAATTCATTCATTGTGGTTTATTATCATTTTCAATTATGAACCTTGGTAATCGACCAAGAAAAAATTTCTTAACCCCCCACCCTTTCAAAATTTGTTGGTTTATGTTTCAAGAAACATTCCGAAAATCGAAAAAATAAAATAAAATAAATACAATAAAATAAATAATAATAACCCGTCCGTTCGCCGTACCAGTACGAAGCATTTCTCCAAACTTCATCAAATCTAGCTCAAAAATCGTACGTCAGCTGGGGATAGTGCCAGTAACATCGGCATCACTCTCTATCAACCCTAAAGGGTAGTATCAAAGGGTTGAAATATTAAAAAATTTCAAAAAATACTCAAAAGAAAGTTTTGCCACCCTTTGTGGCCAGAAAAAAAAGGAGTGGGATGTTTCACATCATGAGAGAGCAAAACATGTAACCAGAAAGGTCCCAGAACTTTTACATGAGTTTACATGTATGCTTTTATGGAATACAATAGAATTCACAAAGTTTCCATTGAAATCTGGATTGCTCTACGTGATAATTCCGAGAGGTGCCCAAGAGGCGCGCTCCTCCAAACTGACTCGAGAGGTGTGGAAGAGGCGCGCAAGAAGTGAGCGGGCGAGTGGCCGCGCGTCACCTCTTATGTGCGAATTGGGCCTAAGCTGTGCAATGATAAAGTCACAGGCGCAGCTACTGCTGAGAAAATATAATGAAAGTAAAAGAGACCGATTCTGGCAGAGAGCCTTGGCATCGGAAAAGTGTACACTTTATAAAGAATTAACCGTAGGATTGCATTCTGGGGTCCCCAAGGATCTCACAGGTGACGATTTGTTACATAACTCTGAGAAAAAAATTGTGTGGCAATATTGGTACTTTGTAAATAAAGTTGGTAGCCCTGCTGAGCCTTTCAACTCGTCACGTGCCTCACTTGTCATTCAGAGTTCGTCGGGGAGTGTTTTTAAACTTGTCTGGGGCACCTCTGGACCCCAGTATGCACTTGGTGTAATTGTTTCTTCTTCGGTAGGGCCCGGAAAAATTTGCACCGAATGTCATCTACACAAATGCGACCTTCACTCAGATGTCATAAAATGTCATACCCATAATGAGTGATTTTTTTATTTCTTCAATAGAAATCTCTAGGTTTTACTGACCTATCTGTCCCAATATTTTTTCGATTTTTACCCTCAAAAACATGAAAACATGAACAGGGGATAATAGAGCTACAACTCGAACATATAAAAACAAAACCATAAAGTCCCCTTCGAAAAAGATGTTGGAAAAGGCTGCTCTAAGAAGATAACAAAGGTGACAACGAAACGCAAAAAAGGTCATGTTTGGACTGATCTATATAATCTAGCCGATTGCTTGGAATCGCTTGCAAGTTTTTTTGACTAATTACTTATACAATCAAGTTTCATTATTGATCGTTGAATACAAAATTATCACATTAAAATAATTTCATATTTAAATTTGACATTTTTTTGAGTTTTCAATTTTTACCATTTTTGTTTTACAGAAAATCCTAGAGAAATTGTAGATTAGTTCTACAGTTATCGACTAGCAACGTTTAAATCAATAATTGAGCTATTGATAGATTTTTAGAAATTGAAATTGCATTTTAAAAATAGTATTATAGAGGTATTTTGAGAGACTAAAGCTTTGAGGTAACTTTAGACCACTGTATGCAGTACTCGTAGCAAACAAATATGTAGGTATGCACTCCTAGGGTTAAACCCTCTTATCAAATCATCGAGTTTGATTGCAGATCCAACAATAGACCAGTAAACAAGTAGGCTGTGGCTTTTTAAGCTCAGAGGAGAAATGCAGCATCTCAACGGTCACGGACCGATTGGATGTAGTAGTAAGTAGCTCGTAATGTAGTAAGTACCTATGGACGTGAAGACACCCACCATTTTTTGTAGAAATGTCCAGTTTTAAGGGAGTTTAGGATTTTTTCATTTGGTAGGTAAGATGTTTCTCGGGATGAGGCGGTAGGGCTGTTGAATGGAGAAGGGTGGCCCAATAAATTTGTAACATACTTACAGTAAATGAACGAAGTTAGTTCGTGAATTTAATTGTTATCTCTTCTTGATTCATTAAATTCCTGTGAATTAATAACATCTAGTTGACTAAGAAATTATTAAGATTATTTCGAAGATTGATAAATTAACACAGCTGTACACAGCTGTGTGGCTGTGTTCTTGGAAGATACCAATTGACTATCATCCCCACATCATACATGACTAATCTCAACAGTATCAACTGCGAAGGCTGATTAAAATATGTCTAGAAGTCCTTAATTTCTTACAACCAAATACATTGAAACTGATGCATTTTGCTCCCGTGCAGTCACTAATGGTGTATGACAAAGTTTGTTGGGATAGATCAGTTAAATCTTTTTTTTTTCCCCAATCAAAAAATGCTATTGGAACTCCTGCACAAAAAATTCGCCTTTTCCGTTTAGATGTTTCAAAGTAAAACGATTTGCGAACTAATTGACCATTCTTGTAAAATAAGGGGATGACAGAAGGCCAACTAGCAAAGGTTACACCCCTACGCGTTCGGGTTCGTTAATGACGCTGAAAATTTATTTTTAAAATACCACTTACGCACAAAGGTAACACCGATATGTATAGAAAAAAATCTTAAGCTTCCGGAAAAACTGAAACGGTCTCCTTTATTACCCTTTCAGAAAGAAAGTTCAGTATTTCAACTCTTTCAAATAACGAATGAGGAGAAATATTATCCGATTCTAGTAAACAATGTTTAACACCAATGTCATAGTTTGTATTCATAGCAAAAGAATACAATACAAGTAAGATTCATCAGATAAAACTTTGTGTAACACTAGCAGAACAAAAAGACGCGTAAATTTGTACGAACGTGTACGTGTATGTGTTTGTAAAACATGTTCAACTGGTGTAGGTACATATTGGCTTATTGATGTACATATTGACTTGTTGATAACAACTGAGATCCCTAACCCTGCACGAGTCTTCGGGGTCGTTATCATTTGTGTACGTTCTTATCTTGGTTAACATAACTGCCAAATATTGGTATTCTAATACACAGGTTGGCGATATATCGATTCATTACATATTGTTTAACATTAGAAATGAAATGTTGAAGGATAAGTAGATAGGTTGTAAACAGTTTCAACGCGGTTCGACACGTGAGAACAGCACAGGCTTTGGTACTAGCTCTACTTTTTAGTGCCCACCAACAAAGAAAACGAGACTATGCGTGAACAATTTGCAGATTATGTGAGGTTCTCCTTTCTTCCAGTACTAATTCTACCAGCGTGACCTCTGTTATCAGGCGATTTCCTTGGCTGTAGATGAAAAATTAGAGTTCCTTCAAGATGGATAGCCTTGGCATTACTTCATCATAAGTTAATATTTCACCAAACTGATCTTATCAAGTCAGCATCCACTTTTCGTTGCCCTAAGTATAGACATTTTCGACCTCCGGATCGGAATTCAGCCTTATCGCTTAAGAACTATCTAATAATATATATATAGGGGTGTTTTTCATTATACGACCGCATTAAATTTCAATAGGGGGGTCCCTCCTATAATATGTCTAAAAAATACATTACATCAAGTAATCAATCCCTTAGTAAAAATTCAGATTAGTTGGACATGTAGGTCAATGATGTGTATGGTTTGGTGGTCTGGATGCTCGCATCTCAAAATACATACCATCAAGTAGTCAATCCCTTACTAAAAATACAGATTATTTGGACATATTATACGAGGGACTCCCTATTGAAATTGAATGCGGTCGTATAACGAAAAAGACCCATATATAGGTGGGTAATATAATTTATTGTAGTAGGAAGGTACCATGAAGTTACCTAGGTCGCTGGACCCCTATGATTGTGTTAAAACAACGAACGGGTGATGCTAATTAGATGCGTAACCGTTTTGCAATAAGTATTTCCTCATTTTCGCTACAAAATACGGCGGAGGAGGCCTCCACGCGTAAATTATATGTCTATCATCAAGTCCCATCACCATTCACGAAGTGAGTCCGGACTTCAGGGAGGAATGAACGAATTACGGTTGTTTTCTGCCATCTACCGAGCGACCCATCAACTACCAGCGCGAAGCCGGCACTGATCAGAGAGCTCTCTTGCGGCGGGTTTTTCAACGACTAAGCGTCAGAGTCTCCCCTTGTCAAACCCAACAGAAATGAAACCCATCTTCTCCTCCTCCACCACTACCACCACCCCCCGAAACTCGTAAGCGATCACTGCGTCCTTTTTTCTTTCTTTTTCAGAGCAACATAACCCAAAAAACTGTCACAGAAATGAATTATTCGATAGCTTTCCTCAAGACAACTCGCACAACTGAATGTGATAGTCCAACTGGAAGACAATTCAAGTATTTTAGTATAGCGCGTTAGCATATTGCACTCAAAGCTTCTGGAGAAATCATTTTCGTTGAAAACAATAGATATAACCGTACAATTAAAAACTCTGCGAATGATGCACAACGGTTCACAACACGCAAAAAACATCTAACAACCATTCGGTAGGTAAGCACATAACAGTAATCATCACACCCTACAAATTATTATCGACCGATCCCAGTAGCGTCGTCCATGTCCGCACAATGAACCGTGTTTTAACAACCTGCATGTAAGGAATTCCGGGCTAAGGCATCGGTAGACTTTCTTTGAAACATAAAACCCCTTCTTCAGTATCGTCAGAATTAGTTGGGATGCGGCCCAGGAAAATAAATGAAATTATTTCATTTATCTTTTTATTGATTAACGTTTCGTTCACTAGCTGTGGACATCTTCAGATTGGTGTATCCAGAAAAAAACAGATATCCGAATGAAACGGACCTGTCAAAAAAAAAAAAAAAAAAAAAAAAAAAAAATTCAAAGTTGCTAACTCAAAAATTAAAACTGCCGAGCTGCAAATTATTACAAAAAATAAAGAGAGAGATTATGGTGGAATATCGGACTTGAGGGAAAAATAAACTAGGGGAAAAAAATAATTAAGAAGTTCCAGCCATACAGTATGATCGTATGATCAAATTTTCGTAAATTATAGTATTGTATAATGTTAAATTGTTTTGAAATATGAGCTTTTTGATCTATTTTATAGTTGATAAACTTTATTTCAGCAATTTTCTGCTAAAAATATCAATTTAACGATTATTAGCTGTTCTTAGCCATTTTTAGTGATTTTTAAGCACATTTTCAAATTGGAAAGCTTTCATTGGAGCAAGAAAAGAGGGATGAAAGGGAATGCCCCTATAAAATGACCACCAGTTGAGGTAAGAGCCCCTGAGGACGCGATGTGATAACACGGAGCACTCCTGCTGAGATGCCAAACTCGAGTAACTCCGTGGCACTTTTACCGCACCACACCCCGCGCCATGACTCGGTCGCGGCCATTACCTTGATGTTATTGGTTGCCACTCCTTTTAGCTCAGATATCGCTTGCCGCAGATCATTCCTTATCATATTTACTTATCTTAGCCCGCCAGGGCTCTATGCCCACGCTACCATTGACAACATCCAGGATTATGGCAGAGCCATCGGGCTAGATCGCAACAATATCTGGCTTCTTGCCCCGGTCACTCGGCATGTGATATAGTCTCTCCCTTTCGACATCCCAACCGCTAGATGACAAAGCACCTGCTATCTGCTTGGCAACCGCATCGTGACGTAAAATGCGGCCACCGTGAGTACGAGCACATTGCTGCACCACATGATAAACTGAAACTGAATTGACTGAAATTTTGCGGGAAAAGAAATTCTTAACTACAAATTTTATTGATGTGGTTAAGGTGAGTTTTCACCGTATGGCTGCATAGCTGAATGAAGTAGTGTAGGTGTTTTTCTTGTTAGGAATGACGATAGACAGCCAGTTTTTTTATTGGTTTTATTGCAACGTTTCTGCCTCCAACGTTGGTGAGGCCCTCTAGTCATGCTTAAACTGCAGAGAGTTGTACACAGAGGAACCAAAAGGTTAGTTTAATTTTATTCTTATAATAAAATAGAACATTCAAAAATTATGTACAAAATTAGGCTGAAAAACGTACTTGAAATTCATTAAAATTTGTTAAAAAATCGATAAAAACTGCAAAAAAACTTGAATTTCAAAACCTCTACTTGAATGGGAGATGAATATTTAGAATACGATTTTTGCAATTTGTAATTTTGTAATAAAATTAATAGTTAACAGTTGCCTTGCACTCAAAAAGCTCAAATTCCAAAACAATTTAACATTTTACAATACGATAATTTACGAAAATTCGCTCGCAAGATTATGCTGCACGACTGGAAGTTTTATAGACAAATAATTTTTTCGATAAATTTTCTCGATGCTGCCTGAGCTACAATTCCCAACTCATTTTATTGGGTTTTTTTCTTTTAATCCCAATTTTAGTCTAATACTGCAACAAGCTTTGGGAATTCTGGGTTAGCTGACGGAATAGGGGAGTAATTGCTTTTCGTTTCAAGCGCTGCCCAAGGTACGATTCTCGACAGATTTTCGTGATCCTTTTTTTATTTAGTCAAGAATTCTGTTTAGTTGTAGAACATGTCAGGAGTTTTGAATATTATTATGGACGAGGGTGAGTGTAGGGGGTTATAGTGATCAATCATGATATTCTCACTTTTCTCATCAGATTTCTTTGACTTTTTTTTTTCTTTTTTTAACAAATGATTTTTGCCACACCCAACCAGGAGGGTCATTAGCGGAATTATAAAAATGCGTCGAAAGAGACGCTGCAACTGGCTCGATTTTATGGGGATCCATGTAACTCTCCGTAACGTATTACCATCATGGAATCCACAGGCAGATCGCAGGGGCTGAGGGAAAAAAAGGAAAAAAAACATTCTTCAGAGAAAGGCATCGACGCCTTGCTGCCACAAGGGATATAGCGATGACACTGTATTTAACCCCTACAGCGGAAAACCCCGAGAAATGAAAAAATACAACTAATGCTAGATAATTTATAAGCATGTGACGAAGTATATATTACCGACCTATTATTCTCACCTAAATCGTATTTAACCTATACGTAGGGACCTCCCTGTAATGCATGCATTACTTACCAATATGTTTATTTTTTTGATAGATTACACAAAGAACAATGTGTTCTTTAAATGAGAGTATTCGGGCTGTTTGTTGCTTGCTTGTTTTCCTATGTATGTATCAATTGCATTGATGTATACAGAGAACGCACGGAGAATGTATCAGTTGGATACGTATACAGAGAACATTGCAAAGGTTTGCGACATCGTGGGATTGTAGGTCGGGAGCTGAGCTCAGCAGTTTCTTGAGATTGTTGGCATTGCCAAAGGGGTCAGGTAGTTGGGGAATCGGGGTCGACTCACAACTTGCGCTCTGCGGGAGGGGTTCGGCGAGCTGAAGCGTGAAGGATGGCTCGATAAATGATCTACCCACCGCCTCCCAACATTTCAACCTGTCAGTTTTTTGCTCTACCTCCTACCGCTTTTGAAGATAAATCAAACGTTTTCCAATGGTTTCCCCGCCAAACAAATACTTGTAATGTAGAAATACATTACTTAGAACTTCAGAAAACAAAGAATTGTTAGTTATACTCTGGTTTTGGGAGTTTTCTGTGAGGAGGAAAACTAGATTGGAACCATATTCAGTATTTCGTCATACTATATTCATCGTATCTTGTAGAATAACTTACCATTCATGACTGAAGAATAGCTTACTTAGAGTAGAGCAGCTCACTGATTACACTCTATAATTCATAATTCACCATTTTTACATTTATTTACAATGTAAACGTCTATAGCAAAATGTCTATGGGCCAGGAGTACAATTCAAGAATTAAACTGAGACATATCTGAGCGCCGTTTAATTTTGGGACTTTTGGTTGAGTTTAGCGTACCTATGTATGAACCCTTATCATGTTAGTTTAAGAAACTGGAGTTTAGAAGTCGCAGAAAAAGAAGGAGAACACAAAAATACTGTATAAAAACATGGAGCAACTTGGAATAGTTCCACGTTCTTAACTGCATATTTCGAGCATAATCATTTGTTATATGTCGATTAACGTCATCCTATAATCTTCTCAACACCTGGAATTCAAAACGTTTAATCATTTCTCACCCACTGATTAGGCTTTGCAACTTTTGATTTGATTTTTTGATTTTGCATCAGGAGGATAGGAAATTTGATGTTCTTCTAAATTGTATCATTATTAAATTATCAACTAAATCATAACTGCATATATCTTGTTGGTATGAATGATCTAGTAAGAATTTGTCAGATCACAAGTGAACGCGGAAGAACTTATAATAAACCACCACAGGTTTTTTTCGCTTTTCATCTGGATGACGAACCGGAAGAAACGTATGATTATCGAAATTGAATAATTATAAAATTGTGTGATTCCACCACATTAATTTATTACAACTGCACAGAAAATATTGCAAAGCCCATGAATCAAAACACAAAATGCCTACCAACCCACAAGGAATTTTGAGCAGAGGAAGTTTTCCAAGGCTCAAACCTCATAGTGACGTTTAAACACTTCCCCGCAACCGTTTAACTTTAAGTTGGGCTTAGCTTTTAATTTTTAAAAATGAGCTTCGTTCAAGAACTTGTACATCAGGCCCAAACTTCATTCTCCGCTTAAACTGTAGCTTAAAAGTTGAGTGAGGTTTAAACTAGTCTTGAATCCATAGCTCTATGTCGAACATAATGGTTAAGGTAGTTTTAAGTTAGTATGCTGCACTGAATTAACTTATCACTGGACACTAATACAGTGACTAGATAAAGGAAGGCACTAATCATATTATAGTTTGATAGATGATTAATAGTAAGCAATGGAAATTGTCGAAACCGTTATTATCAATAGTTAAAAGAAGTTGGGAAACATATCCTCGGATATCACTATTCAGTCAGCAGCTTCTTCTTATTTCAAGTTTTCAGTATATTTAATACCATATATAGATCATTTCTACGATAAACTCTTACAGCAGCATCAATAGTAGTATCACATAAGCTCAACATCCTTAATCTTGGACTATCAGGTTCAGTCCTCTTTAATTCCACTTCGTCTCAGTGTTTTCTTGTGCAGAAGTCTAACACCATTACTCGTGGGTTATTATACGCCATCACATGTTGACTCATTTTGACTTTCAAGCTAACTATCTACCAAATTTGAACGGACCATTATGTTTCGTGCATGGTAAGTAGGAGCTCCTATTGAACAGAGATAGTTGAATTTTAAATTAATGCATCCTCACCCCCTTAATCCTTGAAAATTAAGTGAAAGTAGAGTGAAAATTGTCGGTGGTGACGATGATTTTTCCATCTGACAAATAGACGATTTTAGAGCAAACGTCTTTTCTTTTATTTTACTTATTATTTATTTGTTTTTTAAATCTTGAATATGAACACTTTTCTGGTATAAATAAGGTGGAGTGGAAAGCTATTGGAGATAGTTCAGCTATTTGCAAACATTCGTGCCGCCACTGTCGCACTGGGTTTAGATATGACGAGATCAAAGACGAAAATGGCCGTACACCAATCAGCTGATGTTTTATAGTTCGAGTAATTTCTACTTTAAAATTCCGTGAATAGGTTGACATGGATTGTGATTTTGTGTTACTCGTTCTACGTATGATTTTAGAATAGAATAAAATGGCTTGTATGGTGTAGTGGGCAAAATGACCGATCTCTGTATTCAAAAGTCGATGCAATGTATCGCGGTTTTTCGCAACAGTGGTTGTCATTTATTAGTTACTAGCGCCTAGTTTTCTCGCTCGCTTCGCTTGCTCGGTATGGCTGTATATATATATATATATAATTTGTTTTGAATTATTAATAGATAAACGAAGAAAGGAAAAAGTTGTTTTTGATATTTCGAATGAATCTTGTTCACAAGTTAGAAGTTGAAAATGAAAATGAAAAAATAATTTATAGATTGTTCAGGTGATGGGATGGCTTGTTGACAGGGAGATGTATGTAGATAATTTCAATCGCAAGGTGAAGATAATTTCAATCGTTAATGTTGAGGCCGGGAGGTACGTTTGCTTTCAAAACCCACTTGTGTGCTTTTTCTGATTGGTGGAGAAGTCGGTCGTTAGAACCTGGTGGCATCTTCTTCAAAACCTTCACCCCAAAACATTGATCAAATGATGCATCATGAGATCTTGCATGTTCGTTGATTGGGAGTGGCTGGTTATGGGTAGCCTGTCTCCCTGTCAACAAGCCATCCCATCACCTGAACAATCTATAAATTATTTTTTCATTTTCATTTTCAACTTCTAACTTGTGAACAAGATTCATTCGAAATATCAAAAACAACTTTTTCCTTTCTTCGTTTATCTATTAATAATTCAAAACAAATTATTTTTCCTTTCTTCGTTTATCTATTAATAATTCAAAACAAATTATATAGTTCAGTAGAACAGTTTATTTAGTTTATCAAGAAGATATAACAACTTATAATATATATATATATATATATATATATATATATATATATATATATATATATATATATATATATATATATACAAATACCGGAAGAATTTGCTTTTGTACTTCTTAGGTATTTCTGATTTCAGTTTTGAAAATAAGATGGAGCCAAGAGTCTTTTCGTTTTTATAAGCAATCTTACTGCTAAGCTTTGAGGCAATTGATTTTGATATTTGCTCTGATAGACCGTTTAATATATACTATACTACGGTAGCCTAATGGTGGTTCGGTTGTAATTTGTATGCTGTGAGGACCGATTCCTGTGAGAGTGGCCATGGTTTGAGGTGAGTTGTTCGTGTTTGTTAGGTCCACACCAAACAGGATAAACACGATTTTCTGGGATTGATAAAAATATGTATAGAAAAAGAATACCTCAAATATACAGACACATTTTATGAAATACAAGATGGAGTTGCTATGAGTAGCCCAATCGCACCAGTTTTAGCTGATTTAGTGATGGACTTACGGACTTTGAGATCCCGTTCATTTTTAAATCCGTAGATGATTTATACCTAGCAATACGGGATGGTGCTAAAGAACAACTAATGATAATTTTCAACAACATCCATGACAAAATAAAGTTTACTATTGAGGTGGAAAACGAACAAAGGCAACTTCCATACTTGGACATGCTGACAACAAGATCAGTGGATGGTACTATAGCTGTTTACTGGTGGAGAAAACCCGAAAAAACTGACAGATACCTAAATTTCAAGGCACGTCATCCCTTAAAACAAAAAATTACAGCTGCCCTCAATCTCAAACGCAGGGCTCTAAATCTAAGTGATCCTCAATATCATGCGAAAGATATCAATCTCATTAAGAATCTATTGTACAAAAACGGTTTTCCCTAATCACTTGTTAGTAACATCCGTCATAACTGTCCCAACCTAACAAATACGAACAACTCACCTCAAACCACGGCCACTCTCACAGGAATTGATCCTCAGAGCATACAAAATACAACTGAACCACCATTAGGCTACCGTAGTGTAGCGTATATTAAGGGTCTATCAGAGCAAATATCAAAACCAATCGCCTCAAAGCTCAGCTGTAAGATTGCTTATAAAAACGGTTCCATCTCATTTTAAAAACTGAAATCAGAAATACCTAAGGAGTACAAAACCAAATTAATTTATTGTGTACCATGCGAAGACTGCAATGTCAACTACGTAAGGCAAACTTTACAATATTTGACTAATCGGATGAATGGCCATAAATCGGACCTCAACAATTTTGATGATCGCTGCAGGTTAGCACACCATGCACTAACGTACAATCATGGTTTTTGCGTAGACAAATGCAAGATTTAAGGTATTGAAAATAATTCTAATAAAAGAAATGTCCAAGAAATGGTCTACATCCAACGCACTCCAAACACATGTAACTTGAGAAATGACATAGTCAGCCTAAGCCGGATCAATGCGAATCTGATAAATTTATAGATACCTAGATATACTGTTTGTGTTTACTTATTTTCATTACTTACAGTCACTATGATTTACTAAGTTCCGTTACCATTAAGTCATAAACTAAGTTACCAACTGGTAGTCACTATTATGTACCTACCTACCCTAGTCAAGAGAAGACACCTTGAAGAAAAAAAAGTATTACCATGGAAATTATCTTCACCTTTTTTTTTTCTACGTTTTTTAATCAATGTACTAGGTATCACAATATTTACCAAATATACAGTAAGATTATACTTACATCCATGGAACGTTACACAGTAGAAACCACCGCCATTATAAGTTGTTATCATCTCCCAGCTTCTTATCATGAATTGTTCTCCATTGCTGTCACACACGTCTCTGTATCAATAGTTTAAGGTAAATAACGGAAAAGTGTCAGTGCTACTATTGATATGTTTCAATGTTCTAATGTAGGGGAGCAAAACAAAGAAGACGACAAACTAAGGTAATTAATGTTCAACTTTCATTATAAATTAAGTCATACAGCAAATGTTTCTGTTTCCTCTCTACTATAGCCCAGAAGATATCTAATCAATTAGATGAAACATCGGCCTGGTAAAACGTCTCATTCATTCGACCAACCCTCAATAACACTGAAATGAAAATGCGTTCAACTCTAGGATTCGTTTCAGAATGCTTTAAAACGGACTTCAATGAAGAAATTTTTCAAAAATTTTGATTTTAAAAATTTCCGAGCCATTGCAATAGTTAATTTTCTACGAAAATTCGCAAAACACGTAGATCAGACAATCTATCCCCTCCATTTTTATCCTCTTTTCATGAAATTTAAAATGTCCGAGATTTGCAACTATACTGAAATTGAAAAAAGAAAGAATCTCGAACATCGGTCGAAAATGTTGGTCTGGGCTGCGTCGACAAATTTTTCATACACCCCCACCCCCATGCACGCACACGCAGTCTTAGAATGGTCTGAAACGGACTTGTATTGGTGTTTTTTCCACTATCTCATTTTTTCACGCTTAGGTTATCCCAACCCCCCTGGATCAATTCCAATAGGTTGTCCATATATTGACGAAGCCTAAGCTTCAGAGAGACGTCCTAAAAATGTAAAATAGTACCATTCTCAAAAATATATTATTGGTTCTCGCTTAAGATTTCGGAAGCCAAATTAAAAAACAACCGACCGTACGCCGCCGCAGCATCTATCGCTTTTCTCGCCAACTACACATAAGGGGATCACTTTTTCTTATAGACGTCGAAGAGGCCCCAGATCAATCGGACGTTCATATTATATCACATGATTAGGAACCTAATGGAGATTGGACGCACTCTATTTTTTCCCAAACGCTGAGAAAGTCCAGCGATATCAAGCTCCGACATTAGTCAAAACAGAATGGAATCCGAGCATTTTTCTCAAAAGAAGAACCCCCCCCCCCCCCCCCCCCCAATTTTTTCCCCAAAATTTTTGAGATATCAAGGTGAAACTTGGAGAGCGTTTATGGGGTGCCTGGTACAAGTTTTAAGCAAATAAAAATCAGAAGAAAAAAAAATCCAAAATTTTTGTTGACTAACCAATGGACCCCCCCCCCCCCCCCTCCCCTACGACCCCCCGGTTTTTGGATACTTGAAAAATAAAATCCATTTTTTGCCGAGTGATGGCTCGTTCCGAAGATTTTTTTAGTGCTGAACACGATGGTGAAGCCATAGTTGCGATATCTTATTCCGTTCTCGGATTAGAGCTGATAACCATGAAGAAGCGTGATTCATTCTGTTTTGGCTCAAGTCGGAGCGTGATATCGCTGGTCGTTCTCCGTGTTTGAGAAAAAACAAAAAGAATAGGGTACATCCCATCTCGATTAGGTACCAAATCATGAGATATAATATGAACTTTGTCCGATTGACCTGGGGCCTATGGCGTCAACAAGGAAAAGTGATCCCTTAATTCTTTTGAGGTGTGTACATTATCTGTCTATGGTCTTATCCTTCAACTGAATCACGTAGGTGAGATATGATTGAAAAAACACTCTCCTAAAAAAACCCAAAACCTTTTTTTTTTTTTTTTTTTTTTTTTTTTTTTTTTTTTTAAGTTTGTAAAACTCTATCTTCTACCTCTTGAAATAACTTAATTTTAGGAACCGGAAATATAGCCAAAAGAGTACTAAGATTTTACTTAGAAACTGAAGCATATTGATTTCATAGTTATTTCCTTTTGACTTCCCATGAGATAAGATGAAATGACTCAGGTCATCAAGGGGAAATATACATATACAGTGTGTCCCAGCTATTATGAACCAGGTTTGTAATCAACTTTTAAATTAGTCCTTAGTAATTTATAGCGAGAAATTCAAATATGACATTTCTGCGCGTCGCGAAAGCGCGCAAATGCGCGCTAGCTTTTTTCTTTTTTAATTTTTTTTTAATAGGAACTCCCCTATTTTTTATTGCAGATTCAGATTCTAAATAAAATTTTATGAAAAAATCGCCCTCCACTCGATTATTCTACACAGCGCGCAACCCGTTCAACGCGTGAGTGAATTTGTGCGCAGATGTTATTTTTGGCGAAATTAACTATGACCATAAAGCCGAAGTGTGGCACTATTTTTTAACAATGAATCGAGTGGTGATACCCGTTTTTCGATTAGGTCCCATTCAAGTACAATTATTACCAAAAGTACCTGCTCTCTAGGTGAAATACGACCATTGGCGAATTTTCGTAGAAAATGGAGCTATAGCAATGGCTCCAAAAATTTTAAAATCAAAATTTTAGAAAAATTTCTTCATTGAAATCCGTTTTGAGACATTCTGAGACGAATCCTAGAGTTTAAAGTTTTTTCATATGTATATATTTATCCCTCCAAACAGTATAAAGTGTCTCACAGAAACCCACAAAAAGTGTTCTAGTTGTGTAGGCAGCAGTGCTTTAGGCTGTACAATAAAGATTCTCTGTACCTTCTCCCCCCTCCTAGGGAACGGAAAGCGACTTTCAGTTGTTGTTCCCAACCAGTTAGAGTAAATATTATGAACGCATCAGTGAAAAGTGTGGTATCCCTTCAGACATTGTACACAATGCCACAAGAAAACATTGGATGTATCCTGTACTCTGTATAACCACTGACATCGCTGAATAACGTTTGACAAAGCTAATGCACTGAAGGAAAGAGGGCTTATGATTATGGGTACCTACCGTGGAAAAAAAAATTTTTTGAAAAATATCTAAGGAATTCCTCTTGTATCGAAATCGTGAACCCGGATCGTGTTTGAATTGGTTTACACCAGACTTGACCCTACTGAGCTATGTACCCCCAAAACACAAGGATGAACAATCCTTTTCCTTTCCTCTATGCACCACTCAAAGGAATAGAATGATGAAGAAAACATGACCAAGATAAACCACTTCTACAATACAACTAGAGGGGGCTTAAACAGCTTGGACTAAAAGTTTGCAAATCATTCAGCAAGTCGACAAACTGTTCGATGGCCAGTGTTCATCATGTTCTTTCGAATACTGAATATATCAGTAATTAACAGCTTTATTGAAGAAACTGCGTTATTCACTTCAAGAGATTATCTGTTAAAGACGTCTAGACGTTGGCCCTTCAAAAACCCCTACCGACCTCAATATTGGACTGATTCAGGTCTGCTAAGCCTCATTCGATTCAGGCTTAAATACTTTCCAAAGTTCGTTTCTAGCAAGTTTTTGCTCAGACCGTTTCCCATCAAAGTACAAGGTAAAGGCCGTTTTTGCGAACTTTTTGTGTAAAATGAGGCTGAATGAGTTCGGCTGTAAGTCAATGGGGAAAGGTCTCAGCTAATATATGCTCAATACGAACTTTGGAAAGTATTTAATCTTGAGTAGAATTAGCTTTGCAAGACTGAAACCAGACCAATATTAACGCCTCTAGGTGATTTTGAAGAGCAAAAGTCAAGATGGTGGGTGGGGGGGGACTGGCATAAAATTATACCGATTTTAAATTGTTAGTCATTCGCTTATTTTAAGAAATAATTCAGAGTTTCGGGATCGAATCCTTTTGAAAAATCTTTGTAGGATGTACGGTTTGTGAATTATTAGAGAAAAACTTTAAAATGGGCAAATTAAGCCATCTTTTTGAGGCTGCCATTTTGCAACCCACCAATTTTGAGATGACGTACAAAGATTTTCTCACTTAGAACGGACTAAATTTTCAAAATCTAATCTCAAATCTTCTCCTCAAATTACTAACATTTTCGGCCCTGGCTCCAGGACTGACAGGTCGGTTCCAATCATCCTAATACAATGATTGTGTGAGCTCAAAGGTAGAGATATAAGTTGAAATCAAAATATCTTCGTATGCCTCATTTGTTTACTAAATCATCACAAGAAAGATAATGCATAACAAACAAAGATAATAGGAATCAACGGTAATCAAAGGCAAACAAAGATAATAGGAATCAACGGTAATCAAAGGCAAACAAAGATAATAGGAATCAACGGACCACAAACAATTCACAAATGAGCGGTTCGTTGTTTCGTTGCGATTTAGAGTGAAAATGGTCAAATTTCACCTAGAGAGCAGGTACTAGGAGTTATTAATTGTACTTGAACTAGGGCTAATCGAAAAACGGATATCACCTCTCGATTCAGCGTAAAAAATAGTGTTAAATCATGTACCACATTTGGGCTTTACGGTCATAGACAATTTCGCCAAAAATCACCACTGCGCGCAAATTCACTCATGCGTTGAACGGGTTGCGCGAGATCAAAAATTGAGAGGCAGGTGATTTTTTCATGAAATTCTACGTAGAATCTGAATCTGCAATAAAAAATAGGGGTCCCCATTTATAAAACAAAGTTGGTGTGTTTAGCGCGTTTGCGCGCATGCGCGACGCATAAGTGTCATACTTGGATTCCTCAAAAAATAACTGGGGGTTACAATTCAACGTTTTTATTAAGCTAATTTAAAAGTGCATTACAAGCTTGGTCCATAATAGTTGGGGACACCCTGTATATGTGAAAATATCAAGACGGCTTCTTTGGAATATGGTCATATACAAGAACAACGATAAAAACAGCAACAGTCGGGACATATGACCTAACCATTGAACACTACAACATCCCTGGAACTCTGGCCAAGGATTGGAAACGCGAGCCGGCGCGGCGGGCGGAGGGCCTTTCCCCCACCCCAAAGAAGCAACCTCTCAGCTCTACCCATGCTGTTTGCCATTTTCGCCATTCACGCTCCCTGAATCTGATTACATTTAGCGCAAAAACCATACTTGAATATTACTCAATTTTTATAATGTCTCTGTAGACTCAGAATATTCAGGGGACTCGACTTTTTTTTTCCAACATCAAAACATAGTTTTTTTTCCCTAATTATAAAAGTAAAAGTAAAATTGACTACACCATTGGAAGAGTGAGATCTCGGCGCAGTGCTTAACGTTCTTGTGTCTTGAATAAATATTGGTTCTCACAGTTCAATTTCCAATTCAAACTCAAGGTTTCCCAAATTAGGTAAAATTTGCTTTTCAGAGGGTTTTTTCATGTTTCAAACCCTGATTCTAAAGAAAAATCAGGCTTCTATCCGAAAGGAAGTTTAATGTTCTTTCCAACCGTATCCTCAACTTTAAATTTACATAGCAAATTAAGGGAGTTATGGCCGATTTAGTGACGTAAGGTCAAAATCACGAAGAAAAAAATTTTTAAAAATTAAATCACTCGAAAACTAAGCGTTGAAAAAAAGAGGACAAAAATTTCTAGGAGGAATATTCGATCTGAAATGAGCTCTAAAATCACCCCCTTTAGTACTGACCACCTTATCTGGGACACCTTGTATAACCGGATGATAAAGGGGAATAATAATCTCCATTTTATAGATTTAAATAAAGATGCTCAAGAGAAGTTTTGCAGCAGAAAGAAATTTTTCTGTTTATATTTATCAAGAACACAGCTGTGGAACAGCTGTAAAAGAAAATGGCGAATTGAAATCATTGATCTCTGAGCTCCAGCATAAAGTCGACGTATTGGAACAAAATTCTGGTAATTTTAATGTCGAACTGAATCGTGTTCCGGAGGCTAATAACGAGGAATGCGTTGAAATCGTGAGAGCTGCGTCAAATGCTTTAAGGGTTGAATCTCCACGTGCGGATCGTCCTGTATGAAAGAGTCTACGTGAACAATCTTACACCTCTTCAAGCAGACTTGCAGAGGCGTGCCACAGCTAAAGCCAGAGAAATGAACTTCAAGAAGAGGGTTGAAGAACTCTATTGTACCATGTGCGAAAAGCGGATGGTGAGCGCGCGAAGACGATCAAGACGCTTTAAGAAATCGATCGTTGTAATAAAAATAATCTCTACTTAAATTGGATCAACTACTATCTAAATTATCGATAATCTACAACCTAATGAGAGCAATTAGATTGTCCTGGAGGAAAATTTACACTTTAATTCTATTGATGATTATTTTTTGTCAATCAAACACGAAAAAAGCTGTCTGTATTTCGCATGAATATTAGAGGTAATAATGCGAATTTTTCTGAATTTATGGCGTGGGCTGGTGAGGGAATCCTCTTGTACGATGTTCTAATTTTCACAGAAGCACATCTCCAGAACTACCAAATTATTGCCTCAATACCACCCCGGGCTTTGTTCAAGACTCCTCTGTTGACCATAGTAACAAAAATGATGGCGTTATTGTGTAACTTAAGCTCGAATTTAATTACTCTGTAAGCTTAGTAAATCTGCACATGGCAACATGTATCCAAATTCGCTTTGAGCTGGGGTTGGAACAGGTTGATGTTCTTGGTATCTACCGCAATAGTATGGGAGACATTACGCAATTCACTGACGAGTTGATAGTTCTTCTGATCTCAATCAGAGATTCCGACCGGTGACATGACTATCAACACCCTATGCAATACTGATCCCTAAGTTTTGTACTACTTTTCTTCATTGGCCGAGATGGGGTTTCAATTCACTCATTAACAATCCCACTCGGGTGCAGGGGGCATCCTCGACGTGCATTGAACACATCTTTTATCGAGGTGAAAAGCAGGTGTTAATGTCTGGTATCCTGGAATGCCATGTAACTGACCATTGTGCAAAAAATTTACGTAACCAGGACGACCAGTATAACCGTATGCTGAAGAATCATCCATGAGAAAAGGTGTGCACATTATGAGCAAATTTGGGACCACTTCGATGGCTGCCACATTTGAAAGCAACCGCTTTGGCATGGCACGTTCATTTTCACACACACAGGACCATGAGCCATGAGAAACCATTCACAAAATCTGTGAGCAAATACATGTACATGTACCTCCGATTTCAGATAACGATAAATGAAACAGGAGAACTAGATAGAGAACCTTTCGAGTTGCCATAAATTACTCGGACGCCTTCGTAAAGAAAACAAAAGCCGTCGTAATTCGATGCAGAAATCGATAGACTAATAACACAGAGCTGACGTAAGGAAGATAGGCAGGAGCGGTAATGTCTTTAATCGCGATATCCCAGTCACTATCGTTGCTCACCGCTGCCCACCGAGCTGTGGCTAACGCCCGCTGGGGCTCGAAAACGAAAACTAATTAGGTTGTTCCTTCAATTATTACCGTACCCTCATGCGAGCGGAAGTTACGTTTTTTACCTTCTTTTTTTCCTCGTCCGAAAGAGGGAAAAAAGGATGTACTAAGTGGGAGGTTACTCAGTTGAGCGTCCAAACCATCAAGTTACCTGGTGCATAGAACCCCTAAGGATGGAGAATAATCCTGCGGTCACTGAAACCCGAATCTTCGGTTGGAGAAGTTCATCAGTAAATGCGACGACCGGAATGAAGAACGCAGTTCACGGCGAAATTGAAAAGACGGGAGCCCGTGGTAGGGAAAGTGGCTCATTGGTAGTAAGCCAATAGCTCCAAAAATTAAAGCAACATTTTTGAAAATTGTCTTCATTGAAATCCGGTATGAGCCATTCTGAAACGAATCCCAGAGTAGATATATTAATTGCTATGCAATTCTTAGGTCGACCCCCAATAATTTTTTATGTAACGTCCGGAACGAAATTGAAGATGATTTTCACGTACAACCGAGTAGTTGAGTAGTTGCTATAGATTGTGTCACAATTTCAGTGTTTTTCACGTACAACCCAGCCGTTGTTAGGGGAATGAAACTTCCGCAGTTTTCATCGCACAACAATCGTTCGCCACTCGTTGGAAAGCGCTTGATTTATGTGATAAATGTTCACATTTCAAGCTACCAATTTCCCTCTCCTTACGTACCTGGCTACATTCCAAAACTAAGTTGATTCAGGCTAAAAATTGCATAGCAAATTATCCTCGTTTTCTACGCAGTAGAAAAGAGAAAAGATCCGGCTAGGCGCGAAGCGCCGAGTATAGATTAGGGGGGTCCAGGGGGGCAAAGCCCCCCGGAGAGGCGCGAAGCGCAGAGTATATATATATATATATATATATATATATATATATATATATGAAACAAAAATAATGAAACAGAAATACACTACACAGACTAGGTTTAATATTTCGGCTTGGATGCCTTTTTCAAAATACAAGAGAAAAATAAATTTTTTGAAGAGTTAATTTACAGAATTACAACGTTGGCAAAGAAACTTGAGTTGCTTAGGACAGATTGCATTATCTCCTAATATTTAGTCCTGGTGGATCGTAGGCTCTCAAAACGTTGCTATGAGCCTTTTCGGACTGGTGAAGCAACCGCTTGTTGTCTGATATATATATATATATATATATATATATATATATATATATATATATATATATATATCTAATAATGTAATTGGAGGTTGGGTTGACCAAACTAGACTTGAGTTTTTTTCCCTTATTTTTTATTAAACATCATACACGTTTCCACCCAGGGGCTTGGCCCTAATCATGTGGTTACCTATAAACAATATGAAGAATATGATATTATGGTAGAAATGTGTGAAACAAAATTCACTATCGTGGTGACTTCTAACTGATCGTCTAATGAATATTATATAGTATTATAGTATTTTTCTGTTTATATTTATCAAGAACAACTGATTGCTTGCCTTGGAAAATAAGTAATCTAAAAATATTAAAATAAATCTAGCTGTAGGTACGTAATGGACCACATAGGGACTTTGAACCTAAATAAGTTAGTAGGTTCATACCTTATTAGGAAGAAACGTAAGCACCTACCTACCTAAAAAGTTGGTTACTGAAATGTGTAAATGTCAGGTAAGAGTAAATTAATTCAACAGTAAATGACATACAAACATGTAATAAAACGAAACACAAGTAAGGGATGAAAGTGCCAGGGCCTTCAGCTTCAGACTCATGAAGAGCTGTTTGCCTTGTTGGAGTGGGGGGAACGCAGTAGACGGCGGCAAAACCCGCGTTTCAGGTATGTAGTTCAATGGACCTAACTGCTACTTCCGCGAAAGATGGAGCTATTGATGTGGTCTCGTGGGACTTTCTTCCAAGTATTGCCAACTCGAAATCCTTACTATTCGAAATCTTTTAAAGACGGCCAAGTTGAACGGCGAGAACTTTTTAAATATTTTATTTTTGAATACTACTCCGTGACGAGAGCCGCTCTAGTGGTTGAGATCAACCAACTTCAGTTATTATAGATTCCTTCACAAGGTCGCAGGAACGCCTTCGCGTACCTTAGGTTCGTAAATGATTTAGAAGGCAATTCCGACGCAGTTATTCCTCTCATCGCTCCGACTTGTTTTTGTTTTCGTGAATGAGGGTTAGACCTTCCAATGAATAACAAGAACGTGAAGTTATTTCTAGGACAAGAAATATTGCCGATCATCTCAGATAGAGATGAATTTACGCTAACACAATACTCGGGCACAATCTCGTACTAAGCATGAAATGTACCAAGTGGAGAGAGTAGGTAAATGTTTCCCCTACACTTCAGTTGAGACTCAACATACTAACTAGTGCCCAACATACTAATACCTACTACATTCTGGCATGTGAACTAGTAATGACGACACCAACTCACTCTAGTAGCAGTTATGGGAACCAAAACTGTTAAGTTGGGAGGGTAGACAGCTGTTCCTGGCAAATTCAGCGTCATAGTGCACAGTCATAGTCAATGTTCTACGTGCGCCGAGTTAGTATAGTTTATTGGATTGTTCCTGCACGGTGAAGAGAATATGAATAGAACAACACTAATTCAGAATAAGAACTGAGGTGGTGGGGATGACTTCACGGATTTTCCAGTATTTCATTGACTTTTGATAAGAATTTAGCACATTCAGCTGATCAAGGTAGGTAAATTGTTAAGATAGACAGGTAGTTGGCAATGTCACTTTCATAGTTACTAAACGCTTAAACAGGTCATTTCTTCTGCCATACCTATTTATCTTGGAATATGATATAGGTAGTCTCTCCCTTTCGATATCCCGACCGCTGGATGACAAAGCGCCTGCTCTCTGTTTGGCAACCGCATCATGATGTAGAAATGGTGGTTCCGTATTTTAAAAAAGAGAAAGGAGGTTATCCACTCCAGGAGACTGGAATGCTAGAATAGGGACTTGAATCAAGGAGGGGTACAGCAATTTGTGAACTCAGTTTTTTACGATGAGCGAAATTCATTAGACGGAAGTGTCGATACTTGCGGACGCAGTTTAGTGGAAAACATGGACATGAGCGGATTCTAGTGTCTAATGGTCGTAGCGTTGGAGATAGAAATGAGAATTCCACCTTCCATAGTATCAGAGGAAGCAGCACGATAGATTTATGCTGGCTGAATAACAGTGCCTTATTTGATGTAATATATTATTTGCGTGGGAAACGAATTAACAATCCTATCTGATCACTATGCTGTCTAACTATATTAGTGAAGCTGAACAGTATTAGCAGAGGATAAAATGGAAAATCAGCGAGATTCGGCTTCCTTAGTTACCACCAATGTGATCAAGTGGAAACCACAGTAAGCCAAATCGTTTAGTGAATCACTGCCCAATGGATACAGGAACCAACGAATTTCGAAAGTAGTTATAGGATCTTTGAAGACTTAGTTGTAAATTCACTGTTTGTAGCTCATAAGATTGGAGAGCTTCGTGTGAATGGGTTAGGGAATTATTGCTCTAAGTATAAACCGTGGCATAATAAGGAATGTAGGGACCTAAAAAGTGCTACACGCAAATTGCTAAGGAAAAGGAAAGTAGAGAAAGCCACGATAGAAGAATAGATTCTGATGAAAAAATGTAAAAAACATTATTGAAACAATCAGAGGTTAACTACAACAAGGATATAAGAAATTATATAGGGCGCTCCGAAAATTCAAAAAAGTTATGGGAAGCAGTTAATATAGCCAAACGTTAACACACTTGGGTATCGAAAATTAGTAAAGATCAATTGGAAGAGTATGTGCGCAAAAATTACACTCCTTCACAGTTAATTGGTCAGCTGGAATTGAAAATGAGTCCATTCATCCGTCTCTAAATGAAGCGACCAGTGTGGGGGAAGTAAAAAACTCACTCATAGGAATGAAAAAATCTTCTAGAGGAGGGGATTCAGTACTCAACTAAAATTTTCAACAGCATATTAGAAAGAGGAAAAGTGCTAATTAAATGGGGGGAGGTAGTAATAAGGATGACACCTAAAACCGTTGATAAAAATGACATTTCTCATCAAAGACCGATAACACTGATGAACACAGTGGTGAAGGGATTCACGCATTGTCTGAGGAACTGTGCGGAAGAATTGGAATTGCTGAGAGAAGCTCAAGCCGGCTACAGAAGACAACGGGTGTGCAGGGATAATATTTTTATCTAGAACGCCCTAATCAATTTACGGTGACAGAAGCCCAAAGGTCGATTGTACTGTGAATTCGTGGATTATTTTTTTGCTTTTGGTTCACTTCCCCATGCAATGATTTGGCATGTTTTAGCAAAACTAGGAATTAGAGGGAAGATTTTGGATGTTGTTGCGAGTCTCTATAGCGAGGCGAAAGTTGCAATGAAAGCAGGTAGGTAATGGCTTATCCGAATTTCATAATGTTCATTAAGGGGTGTTACAAGGGGATTCCCAAAGCCCCATGTTTGTTTTTCCTTTTTTGGGACGGACTAGAAGCATATACCGGGGATAGAAACCTAGGTGGTATAAACATAGATGGAGTAAACAACATCCTACTTTTGTTGTTGCAGACGTTATTGCCTTGTTTGGGGATTCTAAACCAGATATAGGGGAAAAAAAATTACAAGCCATTTGTGAATATTCTAGTTCTATGGGTCTTAGCATGAATGCATCTAAAACATGAGTAGAGTGTTTCTGTAAAAGAGGGGAGTTGAAACAAGGAAATGAATTCCTTATTGGTAACTGAACAGTATCAGTAGCATCAGAATATATATATACTTGTAAGTTCCTTTTGGGTCCACTGGGTTGATTTCAAAAGCTATGGTTAGTTTAAAATCAAAGGCAATGAGAGCTCGGGGAGGTGCAAAGCAAGTTTTGGTTAATAGCAAATGCCAAAGTTGGGAATCCGCTTGTCACATATTTGATTCGTTGGTAGGTGCCGTTCGACTGTACAATTCGGAAATCTTGAGTTAGCTTTACTGGGACGAGATTGAAAATTCAATAAAAATTCATCAAAGCTGTTCTATTGTTACCCCATGGGACACCTGGATATGTGATTAGAACAGAGACGGGAAGTTTGAACATTGGGGCACAAATTCTTGATCGCTGCTTAGGATGGTGGAAGAAGACCCCGAGGATGGAAGACGGGAGATATCCACAACTTTGCTATAAACAGTTGGTGAGAACGATTGTATGTACACACAAGTATTGTATACACCGTATGGAAAAATTCAACTGGACCGAACAGCTTAGATAAATACTTATCGGACTAGGTTGGCAAGAAATTTGGGAAAAATCAAAACCCGAACGAAATAAAAGAAAAACGTTCAGCTATTATTCAAACTTATGTTACGAGGTCAAAATACAACGATTACGATCGTGTTCTTATAGTGACTATTATAAATATTTGACTACGAACATATTCAAAGCAGTACAGTACTTAGAACTTGATGTACCTATTATACAAAAAATAATGCTGACCCAATTAAGTATGAGTAACAAAACACGGTTATCTCTATAATTTTAAGCAATGAACTCTCTATTAAAGACGAAGAAAATGTCCCCTGTATTTTATGCGAGACGGGAGCGCAGGAGACTACGTCAAGTTGTATGCGACTGTGCTCAATTAGCGGTGTATAGAGTAAAATATCTAGGAAATAGAAGGCTATCAGAAGAGCATTTGCATTTGTAGGTCTAAAAGGAGGAAGTAAAGAAGAACTCCTCATGGTTTTCCAGTATTTTAGAGCGCATGTTAGAATTAGAAAGTTTATTCAACTTTTACTGACAGATGTTGATTTAGTGTAAAATAATGTTAATGTTGTGACAACTCGTCAATTTACATTGAATGGGTCAAGGACCTGAAGCAATAAAGATTGATTTGATTTGATGTCGAAAAACATCGTTTTTTTTTTTTTCTTCTTCTTTTTTTTCCCCCACTGAAATCTAGGGATTTCTTGAAAATTACCTTTTATGAAAATACGAGTTCGGGGTCTGTTTTTACGCTGAATCGAATGGTAACACTTGCATATCTCCACGACCTCGATATAACCAAGTTTTACACTTTAAATCACAAATTTTAACTCATCTTGCATGATAAATTTTGTGTGTTTTTAGGGGTGAAACTAGTAAGCCAAAGTGTAAAACTCAGTTGTAACAGGGTTGGGGAGATATGCAAGTGTTACCATTAGATTCAGCGTAAAAAAATACGTAGAAACCGATGCCGAACATTTTCATAGGTCGTTTTTCAAGAAGACCTTCGATTTCAGTGAAAAAGCTATGTTTTTCAACATTAAAACATAGTTTCTTCCCCTAAATTACCAAATTAAGGGTAGTTGGATTTTTTTTTTTTTTTTTTTGAAATGTACATCAATACGTAATGAACAAACGACCACAAGGATTTTTTGGTATCACGACTTGAGAAAATATGCTGAGCTTTAGAAAAAAAACTTAAAATGTAGGCTTGGGGTCTTGGATACAGACTACATTTTTTCGATGTTGCTGGAAAAAGGAAGTTAAATCCTTGGGGTCGTTTGTGTTCATTACGTATTGATGTACATTGCAAAAATAATAATAATAATAATCGCGGCGATAAGTTGAGTAGAATCCGAGCAACAGGGGCATAAGTGCCTAAAAACATGATTTTTCAGGAAACGCGATTTTCTGAAAATCAAAATTGTTCATGTCATGACGTAATCTCATCGACTCCTAACTCTGTCAACTTCAGTTGTGAGTGCTGATCGTTCCATGTGAACATGTTCCGGGTGATTATGAAGAAGAAGAAGAAGAATATTGTGCCTGTCGTGTTCTAGAAGATTTTGTTTACTTTTTGTTGTTGTTCCGTATCTGTGCTACCGCGAGTGTTCTGTCAAAAATGACCAAATCGACGAGAATTTTCAAAAAAAGGAAATGTGTTCCTCCCCCAAGGAATAGACGGATGCCTGCTGTGATGCTAGCAATACCTTCAACGAGTACTTCCAATGCTGAAGTGGTACCATCAACCAGTTCCAGTACTGATGATCCTGTTACACCCAGCTCAAGCGGTGCCTGTCAATCAACTTCATCTTCAGCTGGGAGGAAGTACTCGTAGAAGGTATTGCTAGCACCACACCAGGCATCCGTCTATTCCTTTGGGGTGGAACACATTCTCTTTTTTTGAAAATTCTCGTCGATTTGGTCATTTTCGACAGAACACTCGCTTTGCTGAGGAAGAGGGAGACGAGCCGGCTTATGTACCCGGTGCATACTAGAGCGGGCGCCACGCTAGGACATTCTTACTTCATTAATTATTTTAACCCTGTTCCTCTTGGAATTTTGATTAATAAAAAATTATTTTTGAAATATTGATTTTTGGACCCTGAAAATTTCCAACTATCCATAAAAGTAAAATTAACGACACCGTTGAAAAGGTGAGATTTTGGCGCAGTTTTACTTTTAATGAGTCTTGAAAAAATATTGGTTCTCATAGTACAATACCAAGTTGAAAAAACTCAAGGTTTCCCAAATTAGGTAAAATTTGCTTTTCAGAGGGCTTTTTCGTGTCTCAAACCTTCATTCTTAGAAAGCTTAGGCCTTTAACCGATAGCAAATTTAATGCTCTTTCCAACGGTATCCTCAGATTTGAATTTACACAGCAAATTAAGAGAGGTATGATCGTTGTAGAGACAAAAGGTCGAAAACACGAGAAAAAATGTTAAATTTCTTCGTATTTTCGACCTTACACCACTATAATGGCTATGTCTTCCCTATCTTACGATGTAAACTTAAAAATAGATATATAGTTAGAGAGAGCGTAGGCGAAAAAATGAACTAAACAAAAGAATTTTTCACTTTTTAAAAAATACTGTTTTTTAAAGGTTTGTTAAATATTGAAACAAAATGGTGAAAAATGTTTGGAAAAACTTGCCCAAAATCTCAGCTTTCCAACGGTGTGATCAATTATCATTTTACTTTGCTAATTAGAGGAGAAAAATATGTTTGTATGTTGACAAACAAGGTTTTTTCTATAAAATCTAGGTTTTCGTGAAAAATGACCCCCTAAGAAAATACTAGTGTGGGGACGGTTTCTACGTATTTTTTCATCGAATGGTAACACTCGCAGATCTCTCCAAATTCGTTATAAACGAATTTTACCCAGTGTGTTGAAGTGTGTTCATGTCTGACGCATTGAGATAAAATTTGGAGACGAAAAATCAGATAAAATAAAAATGTTACATACATTTTGATTACATCTTTCTGACGAGATTCGGCTTGACCAAGTCTGACTAAGCGACAGCTCACTAAACACAACACCAGAACAGAATACCATCATGAATTCCACTGGCTAGTCGGAAGGAAACAAATAACGTTCCGCAGAGGAAGGTCTAGCCGCATTCTGCCACAAGCGATTCACAATGCCTATTAAACCGTAACAGTAGATAAAAACCCCAAAAACACACACGCGCACACACACACACACACACACACGCGCGCGCGCGCGCGCGCGCGCGCGGAGCCAACTTTTGGAGCCATTGCTACAGCTGAATTTTCTACGAAAATTCGCTAAAAGTTAAAAAACAATCCTAATTGTTGTTTTAAAGCTGATCATATTATTAAGAAAACGTAATTTTGCCATAAAATGTATAGTTGATGATTTCTATCCGCACCAAGTGGAAATTTTAAAACAATTTAACACAAACGTGTCATGAACATTTACGAAAATTAGCACATACGATTATGATGTATGGTTGGAACTCATAACAACCAAACCTAATTACCAAATAATTACCTGTATGAACAGCCTCTCAATAGAATCCCTCGTCAGGCCAACCATATACTCCAACGAAATCCAGCCTTAGACTTTTTCCATGATCAGCTACCTCGAACCTTCCGCTCAAAAATATTACGCACCATCCACCGTCCACCCTGAAAACTTCTGTCCTCATAGCCCTAAACTCATTTAAGCTACAAGAAGTGTTTGTGATTTTGACCTTATATATACACATATACCTATACTGTTATTTTCTTTCTTCTGAAACACCGATTTTGTTTCCTCATCAAGAGACGAATTTCTTTTGTTAATAATATCGTAATTAGGCATCGCCCGTTTTGTAAATAAATACATAAATAAACTTCGTTGAACAATATTCAATAAAGCAAAGCAGATACCTTGTGAAAGGTTCTGTTACGGAGACAGAAACAGTGCCAGCCCATCAGCTTACCTGTAACAAAGAACAGAAAATCAGTTAGGATAAAAATGACATGAAGTCATAATGTAATACATCATTGTTGGTGTCGTGAGAAGTCATTGGTTTCAGCGAAAGCCAATTCAC
Organism: Adelphocoris suturalis; assembly: GCA_030762985.1. Lineage (NCBI taxonomy): Eukaryota > Metazoa > Arthropoda > Insecta > Hemiptera > Miridae > Adelphocoris > Adelphocoris suturalis. Next base: position 18,364,047 of record CM061045.1, on the reverse strand, counting down.
TTCCACTCTCACCAATGTATCTTCAATCTGTAGTATAGTTAGTGTCCGAAGAACGTATTTCGACCTAAAGTCTAAATTCGAACGGAATGTTCTCTTTGTCCGTTATAACTATCTATAAATTTGTGAATAATCAAACAATCTACGGACGATTCCATAATAATTTACCGAGTCAACGAATTTCCAGCTTTTGTAACATCAGTTACTCAAAGGCATCCACATTAGTTGCATGCTAATAACCAACCAACAAGGGATCGATGTTTCCACAGGAAGGCAAGAAGACTTGGAAGTGAACATCACCCTCTCAAATAAAAAATCATCCTCAGAAATTTAGGATTCAATAAATTCAGGCGGACAGCCACTGCCAAACACTATAATAAATAATAGATGATTTTGGATTATGATTTTCAACAATGAACCTTGGTAATCGACCAAGAAAAAAATTGTAATAAAAGTACAATAGGTGTCTATTGGAAAATAGCTGCTGGAACTCACGAACTGGCAATGCGTATGACCGGCGGAGGGAGTTAATGTGAGGGCGGGGGTAAGTCCGAGAAGTCATGATATTTTTGTTCTTTCTATTATTCTAACTCTCACCAAAATTATATAAAATCTGTTCCTAGGGACGTCCCTGTAATCAGTGTAATGCATGCATTACTTACCAATAAGATTTATTGCAGATTTGAATTACTGCAATAGCATTATTGCAATAAATGTGAAATACTGAGTTTTTGAATTAGAAGATACTCAATTGCCACATGTAATATATGTTTTCGGAGTATTTTTTCGTGCTGAACCTCGTAATGATGTTCATTTATTGATGTTTGCAGCACCAACTTGGGGAAACACCGAAAAAGTGACCAGAATTGCACTTTTCTTACACATTTCCACAAACGTCCAAGCGTACTAAAATGTATGTTTTTCGGTGTTTTCCCAAGTTGGTGTTGCGAATATCAATAAATGAACATCATTACGAGGTTCAGCACGAAAAAATACTCCTAAATCATGTATTACTTGTGGCAATTGAATATCTTCAAAAACTCAGGATTTCACATTTATTACAGGTTTAGAGCGGAACTGCGCCCGTATGCGCGCACTAAAAAAATCGAGTGATGGATCATTCCTTCATAAAACTTTATGATGTATTCAAATCTGTAATAAAAAATAGGGGTTACTATTTAAAATAACGAAGTTGATGTCAATTAAGCACGTTTGCGGACGTGCGATAAGTGCCACTTCGTCATTTTTGAGATCCTTACAAAAAAACATTAAGATAGAAAACTTTTTTGTTTTCTTTTTTTTTACCCAATATTAACGGTTTTAGCTGGGGGGTAGCGTTTTTTAGGACACCGTGTATATATTTGGTTGGTCTGAGCATACGTAGCGTGCAGTGATTCCCAATGTATAATAGACAGGATGGGCCGATAGTTGAACCCGGTTCGTCGAAAAATAAGATTTAAAAAAACTCCGTATTCAGCACGTCAAACAACGCAAGAAACCGACAAGCTCCGGCCGAATGGAAGACCACCCCTAAATTTTTTAACGTAGTGTAATGACTCAACGAAATTAGATTGGTTAGGCAATCGGATCGACCATTACAACAAACAACACAATAACTGCAACAACAAAAAAATAAAATAAATAAATAAATTAATTAATCATACAATTAATTAATCAACATATTCTGTAGTGATAAGTAATGAAATATAATCCACTCAGCATAAAAACATTGTAAGAGCAGGCGCGATGGCTCAAACCTGATATCTATATCAGATTTGTTTTCAATGTTTTACCTACCCAAAGCTTCTCGGAGGAAAAAGTTCGTTTGTAATGAATACTACATAGTATATCGTACGAATAAGATTGTATAGTTTCTGAGAGGTTTGTACTTCGAAAGTACCTAGAAAAAGTTCATAACCGCCCCTTGCTCCCAGGCACCCTTGTGCCCAAGTCCTCCCGTTGCTTACGCCAGCCACCACTGCCAGCGCTAGAATCGATATGCACGAGGCCTATAGTCGACCTCTGAGGTACAGAACTATAGATATAGATATATAAACCGCCGAAAGTGTTAAAATCAAGAATCAGCTTTAGAATGCCATGCAAAGTATTTGTATGAGAACTTTTCATTTCAAAAATGTCATTCTAAAATGGTTCAAACCCATTGTGATAGCCACATTTTCAATGAGAATTAGCTAAAATGTTACACTTTCAAGTCAATTTAAATGCATCTAGAAATAAATCGATGGAGGGCGTGAATACAGAATGTCGAGGAGCGGAGATGAGTGGTCAAGAGACTGTAGGTCAGTCACCGATACGGCAGACCGCTTAATTTGCTCCACGAACTGGCAATCCCGCGCATCCTGCCTTGACGCCAATGGACTCGCTCGGAGAATATGTTGCAGTCCCTGGAGCAGAGGTCGAAACTGGAGGTTTAATTAGAATGACATTATATTATGAAAATTGAGTCCCTTCTGAGTGAGAAAACCTTAAATCAGTTGCAGTACAAAACAGTTCCACTCATTCAGCATGATCGTACGAACGAATTTTCGTAAATTATCGTACTGTATTATGTGACATTTTCAAAATTATTGGAGCCATTGCAATAGCTTCAATTCGATGAAATGACAGCATATCAAAGATGGCTAAAATTGCTCATTTCCCAGTTGTTCTCCAATAACTCACAAACAGTGCGTCCTGCAGAAATATTCATATGAAAAAAAATAATAGGACATGAAATAACAAAGCGATTTGAACCTAAACACTACAACAATTGTTCTAAGACAATAGAAAAGTCATGAAAAATTGAAAATCAGGAAAATTTTGCTCGAGTCCTCCTCGCCACTTCTAGATTTTTGCCATTCAAAGTCACCTTGTATTGGTCCGATTGAAGTCTGCCAAAACTCATTCGACTCAGAGTAAAGCGGATTCCAAGAGTTGTATCGAATAAGTTTCGGCTCAGGCTATTTCCCATAGGCTTACAGCATAACTTTAATTGCAAGCGGTGGTGGGGGGAGGGGGCTAAACCAAAACCAGCCCGATTTTCAACTAAATGTACATTCCTTATTACAAGAAATAATTTCTATTTTCGGGGTCAGGTCACTATGTAAGTCCATGTTCTACAATCTACAATTTGGTAGCAGGGTTGAAAAAAAATCGCGATTTAAATTTTTAAAAAAATCAGATGTATTGGTTTTTAAACATTTAAATCAATTTATTTTTAAATCGGACTTTTTTATTCAAACAAGATTATTTATTTATTTATTTATTTTCCTTCCGAGACAGCAAGGCAGCGGAAGCTTTGTTTTCACTTTCGAAATGAAAAAGAATTTTTTGCTCCAAAATCAAAATTTCCACTCGCATTTTGCGTTTCAGAGCCTCCTGAACAAATTTGGTTCCGTGTCTGTCTGTCTGTCTGTCCGTCCACATTTCCTTGTAACAGCCATAACTTCCACAATTTTGATCCGATTTTAACCAAATTTTCAGGGATCGTGCGGGGTCCCCTATCAACTTCATCACCGCAGGCTTCTGCGCAGGCGCTAACGTGAATTCCTTGTGACGGTCATTACTTGGTCAATGTTGAACAGATTTCGGTCAGATTTTCAGGGATGATGTGGGTAAGGTCCCTTGAGGTCCCATAAGACAATCATCATAATTGCATTAGCGGTACGCTCTGCGCATGCGTGAACGAAATATTCTTGTTACGGTCCTTGCAACAGCCGTAATTTCCACAATTTTGATGCGATTTTCTTCAAATGTTTAGGAATCGTGCGGTTATAGCTCTACATAGTCCCCTATCAGTTCCGTCATGATCGAATCAACGGTAGCCTCTGCGCAGGCGCAAACAAAATTTTCTTGTTTCGGTCATAACTCAGGCAATTGTGAACGGATTTCGATCAGATTTGTTACGTACCAATGTGCTTTATATTGCCACCTCCCTGATGCCCGGAAAAGTCGTTTCTAATTTTTGTGGCATTTCATGGTGTAACAATTAGCAGAGGCAGTAGCCTCCCAGACGGCAAGCGGAAACAAAATTTTCTTGTTAATTTTCCTTATTAATTTCATTTATTATATGTACCATTCAGCTTCCAATTTCCCACCTTATTAATTCCCTGATGCCAGAACCGGTCGTTTCTAGTTTTCTGGAATTTAATGGTGACGTACTGTGAAGGTCACGAGGAAGCTCATGTGCCATTTCCTTGGCCGTGTATTTTTGAATGTTTTCATAACGGTTTCCAAGTAAATGATGGTACGAGAAAATGAAAAATAATCTAAAGCAGGGGATGTTGAGCAAGGCGGCAGAAAAGGGGGCTTCCGAGAATTTTCCTCAACTAGTAGGCTCAGTTCAGTCTCGACTGGAAATTCGTGGAACTCACTGCCACCCAAAGATTCACATAAACCTACTCCGCTGAATTACTCGTTGAGGTGAACCTCTTCTATTTTATGCTTCGTTATCTTAATTGTCCTCCAAAAAAGGTGGGAAAGCGATATGTTCAGTTGTCGAATTCGAAGAAACTAAACACCGCTCCCAAACCACTTCTCATTCTTAGCGAATGTCGATAAAATATTATTAGCTACGATTGCATTTATTCTGATTATATTTTATTTTATTTTATTTTTATTTTTATTTTTATTTTTTTTTTTTTTAGCTTATGATTTAAATTACTTTGAAAATATGCGCCACATTGTCGTTCACCTTGCCTAAACAATGTTTCCTCCTTCCGAGATGGTGTCAAGATATTCAGAACCACAAGTATTCAACCCGTTCAACTACAGGCAGGTCTTCCAGTTTAATCCACAAATCTCACTAATTCGTTGTCGGAAGTAAGTACACGAACTTTTTTCCGAAAGTCGACAATTCCATCTTCCTTCAGTGCTTCTGGTACCTACTTTACTGATTGTCGGCAGCTCCTTTCGAATCAAAAAACTCCCGAGTTTTATTATGAATGAAGCAGGAGCGTAGCGTGGTTCTAGAGCGGAGGGAAAGGCACTCTACCCCCCCTCCCTCCCATCCAACCCAATATCCAGAGTCTCATACTAAAGGAAGATAGAAACGCAAAGCAGTTCTAAGCAAGCTATAAAGTCATGGCGAACTGGCTATACCTATTAAAAAAATATATATAATAATAAAAAAGGTAGGTTGGTACAGGTGAACTAGGTAAGTACCTTTGCTAAAAAAAAAAAAACAGTAAATAGGTTATGAGAATAATAATTCTTAGCAAGATGTATACGTAATGCACAAGTCGAAATTGATTGCACGAGATGACTAGAAATTTATTTGCGAATGGGATCAATCCGTCGAATTTTTTCGAGAAACATCAATAACAAGAATATTGAAATTTGGTGACAGAGCAGATTTGAGTTTTGCTACCCGACATTTCTCAATAGATATTACAGAGAGATCAGACAATCGTTGTTACCCTTGTGATGATCTCGGATGCGTTTATAAACGTTTGGGGGAGGGGGGGGGGGAATTAACGTTCTACTGAAGCAGTGGTGCTTAGAATAATCAAAATGAGTTTTGGTAATCTGAAAAACTCGGGTAAAACCCATGGCATGTCAGCAAGATATCAAAACGAGGATCTTACGAGGTCTTAGTAGAGGATAGTTAATTCGATTTTTAGCTGAATCTTTTGTAGGTTGAAAACAAGGCAATTGAAAGCATCTTGCGGAAAACTATTTCGGAACATTCCAAATTTTTTTGGATTGAGGAGAGCAACAAAACCGAGAGCTTCGAAATTCGCAAACCTTTGGGAAATTTGCATGATAGCAACATCCCCGTTTTTAGTAGGTATGTTATCTCGACGTGTTGGATTGGATAAACTTTCAACTTCGTCTGTCTACTCAGTTATAATTAAAAGTTACGTTGTGTTGTGTACTCACCTTTGTTTACAAAACCATCTTTGTTTATATGGCCAAAATCCTTTTTTGCTACGTTTTCCCATCCAATTTGCTACATTTTCTTAGTTATTTCCTACGTTTTCCTACATGCACGAAAATGAGTCATAGAGATTTTTTGAGGACGGATTTGACTGCCATCAGATTCGGAAGCGGAGACGTTGCCCATCCTGATTATGTCGCACTTCTGTTCAAAATTACGCAAACAGAAAGAGCGGCAAACTAAAGAACAATTTATGCAACAACTCTCCATTCCTCAATGTACTCAGAAAAAACAAACGAGCGAAAAAGCCGCGAGACAAGTTGAGAGACCCGCATCAGGTAATCACAGAAACAGACAACTATAACCTTCCAACTTTCAACTAAGGGCCGGTTTCACCAAAGTTCTTAATCAACGTTTACTCATTAAACCGAATATCTCAGCTGTCAAACAACGATATTCGGTTTCACCAACTCCGATTGAGATAAATTAATGATCAAATGTGCTAAATTAACATCAAAACTAACCAGCCGAATTTGGGTGGTTGGCGTTCAAATCAACGATTTGTTTACATTTGTTTACAAAACCATCTTTGTTTACATGGCCAAAATCCTTTTTCGCTACGTTTTCCCATCCAATTTGCTACATTTTCCTAGTTATTTCCTACGTTTTCCTACATGCACAAAAATGAGTCATAGAGAATTTTTGAGGACGGATTTGACGAAGATGATATGAAGACTTTACAATGCACCGTCCTCGTTGGATTGGAGAGTACGGCGGATTTCAATCTCAATGAAATCGATTTTCTGAGGAGGTGCCGACTTTCAAAAACTACTGTTTTGTCAGTCCTTGAACAAATTGATGATAGCATCGAATACACAAGTGACAGGTACATAGATGGAATGTACAAATACAGTTCTAAAATAGTGTCATAAAATAGCCAACGGCGTAAGCGGATCCCACCACATCCTGTTGCCGAAGAAACGCCAGCTCCGCCGCAACTAGGGACAGCACTTGGTAACCATCAGGAGAAGGATGTCTACATGCAACTGGCCTGCTGACAACACTGTTCTATACTAGTAGACAACATGCTGCAATTATGTCAAGTGTATAAATGAGATGAGTTGGGAGAAACGTGGACTTGTGCTCCAGAGATTTTAGTTGGTCACAACTGAGTCATATTGATAAGCCTTTGAAAGTGACTCACTCAGGATTACTGAACCGTCTGAAGTGCGTTTAAACGTCGGCAAGCGAGGCCCCCCAAGATAGACATTACAACATGACATATCCAACACAGACATGCTCAATTGGTGATTAAACCCAAACATTTGAAAAGAACGTGAGGTATTTGGTTCGTTTGGGAGGAACTAAGGATAGGTTACATGAAACGAGAGAGCTAACAAAGGATTAGACAATCGCTTATGTGAGAGAAGACAAGGATATACAAATTAAGAAATCAGATATCAACGATTTGCGTGTTTGAATTTACAACAGTTTACTAACCCATGTACAACAACCGAATATTTTAGGTACTCAGTAGTAAATTATCCCTCCCTCCCACCTCACACCAAAAAGAAATATTAAACAGATGTATTTTTATATTCCTGCTACGTTTCTACCAAGGTTGTCTTATCTAGGTTCTTCGCTCTCTACTAAGTCTCCCCACTTGTGGCTTTGCATTGCCTTACTGTTCTCCCATTTGAAAGCTCAAATTATTATAATTAACTATATTAGGTACTTTTTTCCTATCAAATTAATTTTTTATTTTTGATTATTTAGTTTGTGGGAATATTGTTGAAGCATTGGGTCTTTGTTTTATTAAAAGTTCAAACGTTTTCCTTCTTGAGCCCCTTTGTTGTTGCTGCATCCCAAGTGGAACATTGAGTTACTCAGTTTCTTACTGATAGTATGGTAAGAAATGTACAGTTATATACCTATATATTTTTGTATTTATTAATAGATACTTCTCCTATTGATTAAATGTACAGTATGTGTTCCACCCCCAGTTTTCATATGTTAGTGACTATAGTTGTAATACATTTTTCTTTGTTTTCAGACGCTGTGATGTTGCTGCACTTTTGCCTTTCTACTCAATAAAATTTTGAAGGATGCATTTTTTGTTAATTTCCTTCATTACTCATGATTCTGAAGATGTTATTGGCTTTCTGATTTCAGTTAGCCTTGATGAGTTTCATCGTTAATGGTTTATCTGTTGACACACGATCCCATACAAGGGAAGAAAGGATCAAAGTGTGAAGTGGCATATGTGTGTTTGTGTTTCATCCTCCCTTCCCTCACCCCTGTAGGGAGGAGAATTCGTAGGAATTTCCACCTCAGTTTCTATAACTTAGTTATTAATCTGAGTTGTCAGGAGTAATGATGAAAGTCGCTAACCCTCGACAAAGTAGATAGTCTCGTGAACATACATAAGAGCGGTAAGGACATAATATGTTAAGGAATCCAAGGGTTCTAAAATGGCTCTTACAACTCTGATTCAATTCCAAGTCGTGAATAGCTTATCAACAGAGGATCTGGAAGTAGATATGGATATGGTTTCATCGGTAATCAGAGATAGGTGTGCCAACAATGTTCTTCTCCTTTATGAAGATCAGACGCAGCGCCTGAATTTTAATTATAATGTGTGTCTGTTATAATACTTAAACATGCTTGAAGTGGAGATTGACAGCCGTATCTCATGGCAGAATCATATACACTCACTCCCTCCCGAACACTCCACCTGCATTTTTAAGCTCCGTTGTATCGTGTGTGTTTTTAGACTCAGTTTCGTAAATTCAGTGTCCGTAGAAACCGCGAAAATTGTTTATTATTCGTGCTTTCGCAGTCGTCTGTGAGGAAATTCCTCTCTCGCAGGTAAAATATTCCGCAAACGGAAGTGATTTGAATTTTGAAGACGTTTGGCAGAAACGAGAGTTACCGTGGTTTGTTCAAGGGTCTAAAAATGGTCACCTGCCCAAGTTTGTACGCATTTGCTTGATTGGTGTAAATATGTGTGCATGAGAATCGCTATTCGTTAGTCAGCGGAGCGCTTTCGCATCGAAATAACATGTGCACACAGTTCGTCCAACTAGCGACTTCGATAACTGCAAATCCAGATCAGGTTGGTTGGACTGTAGAACCGAGTTCTTGAAGAAGCCCGATATCTTCCAACTCGTAGTAAGAGTTTAGTTTTACTATGAACTGACCATATATAATGAATTAGGTATTTCTTTGACAGTTTAATTATTGATTTATTCAATTTGTCATTTATTGTTGATTGTTGTATTATTTGACGAGTTAATTAATGCTATACAGGTTCTAAAAATTAAATAAAAAATCGAAAAACGAATAGAAAACAAATTATTATTTCCAAAACGCAACTTCTGTAATTTCGAAACTTTTCAAATTTTTGATGCCTTTGTCCTACCGATTTCTTGAACCCCCCCCCCCCCCCCCCCCAGATGCACTTGCCATTTTGATAAGGATTCTGTCTACAGATTTCCGTCAACGTTCTGGTGGAAAAGTGAGCACAACCTCCATATTATCTTTCTTTTCATTTTATACACGGTTTTATCGGAAACGATACGAAGCATACGAAATCGGCAAGAGATAATTTTACTCCGCGATCGGTGAGGATGGTAAGAACTTGGCAGGTCTCACTTTTATAAAAATGTTGGCTAGGAAAGGAAGGGCACTAATTCAAGTACGGGAGCTAACTAACTGGCAGCAGCTCGGGAGAGAAGCGACCCCCCCCCCCCCCCCCTATTCCACCATCACCACCGGTCGCTTCACTTGGGACCACGGTCCAGCACATACCTACTCCCGCCAAAGTAACAGCTATGTGTTCACAATGATGTGACCACTTTTCGCTATTATTTCCTCAAATACACAAACTAGTCTACTCTCATTAAGACAAAGTTCGACAAAACTTCGATTTCAGAGTAACCTCCTCGTTAAATCGGAGTTCTGAATAACCGTAATATGCGTTTGACAAAGTCGATATCGGATGAGCCACACGACAGAATCGATTATGTATTCGGGAAACACCATGGACTTACTGTTTGGGCACGGAATATACCATATGAGGTCATGCAGTCTGACGCTAAATTCTACGTCACATTTACTCATACCATCGTATTTTTGGCAACACTGTTTTGATAAAACTAAGTTTCCCCTCCACTATTGGCGATAGATAACATTAATAAAAATTATTTTGCTTCTGCTGCACTGAAGAATAACTTTTAAGCTTATCGCGGCATTTTTGGCTGTGATAAAATCATACTCATTGGTTGTGATGCGCACTTTGGTTTTCATGAGAGCTTTAGCAATCCATCAATCGGTATTTTAGAACTAATGTACCTCCAATCAGCTGGGGCTATCATTGTCCAGAGTCTATCAACAAAGAAGCCAACCTTGAAGAATCGAAATCGATCGGGAAACGGATACCTACCTACCTGTATGTTTCATAATTTCCATTCAATCGTATATATACATATAAAACACATGCGCGCACGAGTGCTGTGTGTGCATGTTTTATGATTTAAGCCGCACCTCAACAAGAAGGGTCATTAGCGGCGTTGAACAAGGTGTCAAAAGTGCCACTGCAACAAGCACGATTCTAAGGAAACATGTGACCCTCCGTTACTGAACGGATTGCCAATGTGGACTCACACTGACAGATCTGAGGGGGAAAAACAATAATAACATTCCGCAGAGAAAGGCATCGCATCGCCGCACTCTGCCACGAGGCCCCTTTTTTACATAACTTAGTAAATTGAGCTCACCTACGCAAATAGGTAGTTTATTTTCTGTGTTTTCCTCATTGCCCTTTCTGCCAGGATGTTACTCCTTATATTCCTTGCTCTATCTGACACTAATACCTACTTCCAGAGAATTCGCTAATTCCCATCGGTCCTCATTAGCCTCAAAATTCTCAGAATGGAATTGCGTTCAAAAAAATAATAGTGAAAGAAGGTTTTTCAAACTAAAGGGTTTCCTTATTTTTTCATTTTCACTCCTACATCAAAGTTAGGTCAACGAATCCAAACAGATCGAGGACTAGCCACCAACGATGATGCGATCTTCGAAATCATAAACATCACTGGTACACCAGTAGTTGGAAAAATAACAACTTCACATAGGTCAGTAGAGCATCAAGAATATATTTAACGGTTTAGAGCCTTACTGTATTACTCTAGCCCCCCCCCCCCCCCCCCCCCCCCTCCATCCAACCAATAGAAAACGAGATAAGCCAGAGAGTCGTGAAATAGCACCACACAAATGGAATGTCACGTAGCCTTCTCAAGATTCCATAGTATCGAGAGAAAAAATCAATTATTGCATATTTTTGAACGGCAAATTTGCCATAACTCGGGAGTCTCCTTTGAATTTGAGGTAATCCAGTTCAGCGCTAAGGGTATCGGATAGCTCCGTATTAAACACATGGCGATTTTGCGGCTTTCAGGGGACTGCTTTTCAATTCACTTTCATTTCCCGACCGCTGTTAAGTCAATCTCGTTGGTATTACATTATGTATTGATAACCTGCGAAATCTGTGTTAATCGGTGGAGATTTTTGTTGATGACTGGACCTAAGTCGGAGTTTGTGTACTAGTGAGATAAGATACTTAATTAGTTCACCAATTTACAGATTAATTATTTGGTTTCTTTGCGACTGTTCAGTCGACGCGTCAAGATGAGGACCGAATACGACAAAGACTTCCGCGATAGTATCAGGTGTCCAAGAAAATAATCAGGATATATATGCATACAAATTTCAATTTCTAATATTAATGGCGTTAATAATGCTATGAAGGCAGACATTTTAAAGTTTCGTGATATAGGGAAAGGCCCAGTACCGTTGGCTTCGTTGTCAAAGGGAACCTTTCGCGACGTTTTGTAAGGAGCATCCCGTTTCGAACCAAATTTTCGGGTTATAGTTAAGCCAAAGGATCCCAATATGAATTTGGATGCTACGAGGAAGGTGATGAAGGAATCAATTGATCCAGTAAAGATGCAGGTTGGAATAACTAGAATGACCTCATCTGCGATGGGAGCTATAATAGTGCAATCATTCTATAAAGCTGATTCTGATAAGATTGCTATGGAAATAAACCTTAAGTGCAGTAGTTTAAAAGCAGAAATTGGGGGAAAATACCGTCCGCGCTTGATTGCTAACGATATTCCGCCAGAAGTTACCAGGGAGAATGCGGCAAGAATAATCCGCGAACGAAATGAGGGCCTGATTACTGATAATGATTACTTAGATGTTTGTACAGTAATCACTAATAAGACGAATGAAAATCCGAGGAACTTGATTGTAGAAAACGATCCTCAACTACAGAAACGGGTCCACGAAAGTTAAAATCGTGTTCTCAATGTGTTCGTCATCTGACAACATTTTTATTCGCCGCTGTTAAATGTTCAACTTATCATACGAGAAAATCTGAAACTTGCGGTAAAAACATTTGTTGTTCAATTTGTTCAGAGCGTAACAAGTTGAAACCTTTCAAAGCCACAAAGGAGCTAAATAAGTGAGTTTCGTGTTTTAATTGTAACTCGTGAATTCGCCGAGATGAACTGAAGTTTAACGTCAAACACACGGCGGCTCTTGATAAAAACTGCCCTTCTTACCTCTCGGCTGTAAACAGAGTGAAACAGCTGATTGATTACGGGGACCAAAATGACGGGACCAAATTTCTTGTCTGCAGCTAAACCTGCAACGCAGCAGGGAGGTTACGGTTTGTCTAAATGAGCATGTAGGGCGAAACAGAATTGATGATGCTGCGTTGCAAATTGTATTTATTTACTTAAAATAAGGGCAAGCCCAATACAAGAAGTTTATAATACAATATAGCAAAAGGATGGGGGAAAAAAAAGAGATAAGTAAGGATCCGCACCAAGGTGAGATAATGAACAATAAATGTAAGGTAAACAAGTTAATATAAAGGTTGCGATATGAATTAATTAATAGATGTCACTGTTCCACTATGTTTGAAAACATTTTTCGAGTTGATGGAATGGAATGATGAAAAATATCAAGGTCCGGGCACAGGTCGTAGGTCCCGGGAAGAGGAACCGCAAAGTTGATCAATGCGAGCAGTGGGGGCGAGTCAACCACTCCCGAAACTAGCTTCTGCAAGTACGAGTATATCACTTCCGCCAGACGGCGATGAGTTATGGGGTTCCGCATGCCAAATTCCTTATTCAAAGTATCGAAGTCCACAAAAATATGTGGGATACCCAGTTTATAAGAGAAAGCGCAGGAATCTACGATGTACTCTCTCAATAGAGTTAATAAGGCACTTATAATATGGACTCCAAATAATCGAGGCAAACTCCAAGATTGGGAGGACAAGTGACCTATACAGAGTAGCAATCGCTGGCACATGGTTGGACTCCCTCGTATTTCTCTTCATAAAACCCAAAACTCTCATTGTTTTTGATGAAATGGCAGAGATGTATTCGGAGAATTTCAACTGTGGATGAAGCAGCACTCCCCAATCCCGCAATGCAGACACACGTACAAGGCGATCAGCCCCAATAAAATAGTCTTGAAGGTATGGGTGCAGAGAGCGGAGAAAAGTCACCACTTAGCATTTTGCAGGGTTCAGAGCCAGGCCATGCATTGGGACCAACTGAAGCAGAGCATCCAGGCATTCAGGCACAGATAAGGCAGTCCCAAACAGTATGACAGATATTCAATTCTTGAGTACCTTTTAGGAGCATCCCCAAGTAGCAGAAATTGGACTCTTTCAAGGACTTTGCAGATATTATTTATTACTAGGATTGTATTGTGTTAAGAATACTATTGCAGGTACACATAGAGTGGCGAATTTTCAGAGCAGGAAGAGAAAGAAAACGAGCAACCGTTATAGTGACTATCCCACAACTGAATGATTTATCTGATGAAGATTTTGTAATGGTTGAGCTTAGATTGAACTTTGGGTTTTCATGACTTTTTGTCAGAGCATATATATTTCGATAGCCTTAATATACATCTTGAGATCGATCTTCTAAAAATTTCACGAGTTTTAAATAAAATGAAACAGCGTAGGGTGATATAATATGTGCGGGCATGACGTCATAATTAATCGACCGGACAGGGGGCTGGAGGAATTCTCTAGTAGTGATTAATTCAAATGATGGGATGCCTACGTTTGAAACTCGAAACGGAAAAAGTTGGATAGACAACTATCTGCAATATGATGACGTTGAGATATGCTACTGAATGGAAAAATGGAGGTTCTGCAGACATGGCATCAGACCATAAAACGCTGGTATTCAGGTTGGGTGGAGTCCCTGATGATCCAGTTCAAGTTGTTGCACTTCCACAATATAAAGTAAAGGAAGCCGACTGGGAAAGGTTCAGAATGGTTCTGTTCCAAGAAGCTACACAATGTTTGACATTGAGTTGTGTGGACATGGTCTCAGACAGGAAGGAAGTGATTGGGACCCTAGGATGGGTGCAATCCTGGGCTTGTGGATGCTATGCGGGCTGATACTGACATCGGCGAGAATGTGTCCAGGATGAATTTAATGGTGGCTACGGCATGTAGTGAAGCGATCCCGCAGAGAATGTTCGGTCGTGTGGTCCTCCAAAGCGAGCGGTACCTTGGTGGAACGGTGAACTCACTGAACCGAGAAAAGAAATGAAGGGTGCACGCCGAAGATTTATGCGTACATACAAACCCTATGCTGAGAGCAGCTCATAAGGAAATATATTTCGATTTGAAAAAAGAGCATAATGAGCAAGTAGTGAAGAGTAATTAAGAGTCATGGAGCAGTTACTGTTACGTAGAGGGTGGGCAGATGCCATGGGGACACACAGGTCTGCGGCCGGAAAACAGCGAACACCACTAGAGTTGACTACTTTATGCAGATCTGATGAGGAGTTTACGACTACATTGGAGGGTACGTAGCAGTGGATACTGGAGAGTGTGTTCCGTTTGAGGAGATTCCACAGACGGAGTTTCACACCACTATGCGGAGGGAGGTGCTAAAAGCGCTAATTTTCGAAGCGCTAATAATGCGAAAGAGCTAATTTTCACAGCGTGCTTTGTGCATGCTTGTAAGCACCCGACCACAGTACTGGAATTTTTCTATATCATTCCTGAAGGGCACAATTCTCTACATAGACAACGGACAGGCAGACAGACAACAACAACTCTCTTATAGGTGGAGATTTGATTTCAGTTTGGATCCTTGTAGGGGGTGCACCAGAAATCGATTGTTTTGCCGACAATATAATTTTTCCGCCCTTTGGAGCGTTGGAAAAATAAAAACAGGGTGGGGGTCAGTTATTCCTTTCAAACCTCTTGAGGACCCACGGGAATATTTTGGTGGGGGAGGGGGATTCCCAGCAGAAAAATTATCAAAACTCACTCAGAAGGATAAAATGTTGCTAGAAAATGGACAAATCCGGAAATTTGATTTATTTTAAAACCCTGTATCTCGGAACCTATCTGGTCGAAAGAGATGGCAATGGTCTCAAAACGTAGCAAATTTAGTCCAATTTAAAAATGTATTCGGTGTGTATTACCGAAAAACTAGTCCTTTAGGGTTAAAATCGCCAAAAACTGAAATAAAGTAGAAAATTTCGCGGTTTTTCGAATTTTTACAAGGTTGCGATCGGAGCTCGAGGTCTCTAAATTGGATTATTCATTGGGCCAACATCGCAAACAAGTTAGCAAAAAATCATAACTACCGGATTTGACGCACGGTAGATGTATAAGGTTACTGACTGTCCAATAACGCGAGCATTCCTATCTTGGACATTCTTGTGATTAAATGCCCCCAACGACACTATCAAAACTAAATGGTGGCCAAAACCACTACCCTCTGGCAGATACCTCAACTACCATAGCAATTGTCCATACAGCCTCTCCAGGACATTAAAAGACGAATGAGTTGACGGGTTCCAACCAGATCAGCTGACAGCTAAATTCTCTCCTATTCACCCTGGGAATATGAAATTTGATATGGAGCCTCTCTGGGACACCGAGAAACGAATATGATTGGCTCTTTCCTGATCAGTTGAGTGAGCTAAATTCTCTCCTTCTCACCCTATGAATGTGAAATTTGATTGGAAGCCTCTCTGATATCGAGAAACGAATAAAATTATGGTCTCTTTCTATGAACCATCACTTACAGCGTCCGACATATCTTTCAACGTCTCCGAAAGATTGGAAAATACATCAACAGCAACTAATTCAAATACTCCTACTTTAAGTGGCATAAAAGTGTCTGTTAAGAGGGAATTGGGAGAAACTGAAAAGCAAGATAAATTGCACCATTATGAATCAAAACTATAATCCCTTACATACCTGTATTCCCTTTTTATACATATTACTTTATTATATGTTTTCAACGTTTTCTTCGCTTCAATTAAATAATGAATTTTAATAAATAAATTATTGTTATTTTTAATGAATGTACGAATAATTTGTAAGGAGGGACAAAGTCCGCCGTGTCAGCTTGTAACTAATGAAATGGTTGATCTTCTTGTACTCAACAACTGTCCACGTGAACTAATATGTCAACAAATCAAAAACTGCATCACTGAACATTACCTCTACCAATCCAAATACAAACAACCCTGAAACCTCAAACATCAATGCCAACGACAATAGATAAATCTAGATACTATTCCATCCCCAACATTAAATCACTCTCGGAACTAACATCAAAAACCTGATTGTAAATTAGTCTTTAAATGTACCAAAACCACGAACACCCTTCTGATGAAAACGAAAGACTCCGACCCTAAAAACCTAAAATCAAATTTCATTTATTCAGAACCATGTGAAGAAACATGTGGAAAAGTCTACATAGGTCATTCAACTCAATACCTCAAAGCTTAAAGCCATCTGCTCTAACTACTCACTTCCGCCAAACTGGCCATCAATTTCAATTAGAAAAAACAGAAACCCAGTTATGGAAAGAAAAAAACTACTAAAAATTAGAACTCAAAGAAATGATAAGTATCGAAAGAAATAAAGACAGAGCCATCAATAAGAAAGCCGACGTTGACAACTTAAATAAAACGTACTCCAACATCATACATAAAATACCGCCAATATTACCGTTACAACCGACCCTTCACGTAAAGTTATCTCATAATACCTCTATTCTACATAACTTCTACTAGGTACGCCACAGCAACCTCACCAACACACTCATAACCAGGTACCTACATCGTGGAATTCCAAGCCAACAGTCAGTAGGTAAATAGCTTTTGAGCTGACAGTACAGCATATGCTATCCAACTCTCTATCCAAATTTCTAATAATTTTGCGCTAAATGTGAACAAAAACTGAACTGTATACTACTCCATGTAAGTAACTTGAATAATACTTCAAAGCTAAGAACCATATCCATTCATACTATAATGTACATAACCGTAGATGAAATCCTAATCTTACTTTTGATGTATTTTCCCTAGGTCTTGAGATTGGTAATAAACTTTACCAAAAATTTAGCAAAACAAAATCTTATAACAGAACCTTATGATTGGGGAAAAATATATATATATATATTTTCTACCCTCTGGGGGGGGGGGGGGGGGGGTTCTTAGAGGGTGACTCAGTAGGGTGGTTCAAAAAAAAAAAAGTTCTGGGATTTCTGGTCCCCATTGTGTTTTTGCTTCCTCGGTATGTCAGGATGACCCTCCTAAATTTTTAGCAAAAAATATTAATCCTAACCACTTTAACTGGGTCGATTTTTGCCAGTTATCGACCGCTATCGTAAACCAACCTCTAAATTGGTGCCGAGGTGATGATTTGAAGGACGGATTTCAATTTTTTTGGGTCAATTTATAGGTTTTCGCATGCGCTGAACACGATGAACTTATTTATTTTACGTTCCGTCCACTAGTTATCCCGTAAACTGGCAGAGGACGCTGCTTGAAGATAAGTAAAAATCGAAAATTTCACCGAAAATGCTGTCGCCTGGTTAAGAATTGCACTAGAAACATGCTATTATGGTCGGATAACATGCTTTGGCATGTTCTGAACATGATCCCGTTTTTTACTATACTTTTCCGCCGATGATTGCTCCGTTTATTGGCCATAAACCTCAAATTAATTGTAGGGTAATAGACAAATTCACCCTAATTTCACCGGAAATTATGTCGCGTTGATAATTTAAGGTCCCGAAATACCTTGTGTCGATAAAATTTAGTATTTTCCAGGATACTCGGTACAAAGCCGTTGGTAATTTGGCAAGGACTTGAACCGGCATTGTACTTATTCGCTTAACAACAAGTAGTTGACAGCTACGCATTCGAATAAGTTTCAGTGTCCAGCAGGGTTCCAATCAACAATCCTACCATAGAATAGAACGTCCAAAAGTCGCAGGGGAATCAAGATTCCTTCACACTAACTTTGGTTGCCAATTTTGGCAACTCATCGACCTAGGACAGTCCCGCGCAAGCAGTTGAACATCATTGGAAAACTGGCCAACGAGGTGGACGATTTCGTGGCAGTGATGCCTTACAAACTGGCTGAGTGGAACGGAATTTTTCAATGGATCGGCCAATGCGGTTACCGGACATTGGAGTGATTATTAGGCTAAGAGTTTAGGCTCATGACTGCATGAATATGGAATTGACGAGAGAAAACCCGTATCCGAGTAATACCTACCGCCAGTGGGCAAGGCCGTCTGAGATTTCGATACATGACTTATACAATATAATGATGACTTATAGACACTACACTACTTTAACAAGATATGCACTTATATCTAATTTTGTGTGCTAACAGTTTCCAACAACAACATGCGCAATAGTTATTAGTGACCTGGCGGCAATACAATTTATAGGGAACCACCTAGGAGTTAATCCACACAATCCCTGAATATTGCATCAAAATCAGCTCATAAGTCGCCGACTTAGTGTGCGCATGCGCAAGAGTTAACTCGCACAATCCATGAACGTTTCATCAAAATCGGACTGAAATAGTCTAGTTTTGGGCGTGAACAGGAACTGACACTCAGACAATGAATTTACAGTATATCTAGTATTTAGCTTATTTTGTGTTAGGCTGTTACAGATTTCGATCAGATTGTTAAATATGACCTAAACATCAGAATTATGAATTACACCACAATACTTTAACAAGGTACTTATATCAGATTTTGTGTGCTAACTGTTTCCAACAAAACACTTTTTAGCGAATTTTCTTGAATAATGAAGCTATTAAAATGGTTCAAAAATTTTTAAAATCAACGTATTCAAGAAAAAAATTTCATTGAACTCCGTTTTGTGGCATTCTGAAACGATTCCTGCATTACGACGCTTTTTTATATGTATATCCTATATTTCAATAGGTAGTCTCCCGATGTGACATTGAAGACCGATTCATTGTGATCGTTGTTAATTCACATGAATACGACGATCCTGGGTAAAAATGTAGTGAAACTAAGCTCATTAGCTCTAGGGATTAGTGCCGTTCACGATCAGAATATGAAAGGACTCAAGAACCCTGTATTGTCCCAGCATAACCTTGCGAAGACAATTGGAACCTCTTCAAAACTAAGAAGTAGATAATTTGCCCGTGAAAACAAGAGCAATTTTCATAAATTATTATGAGAAAATCAAGGAAACATCAAGTGGAAACAAAAGGAGTTAACCGAATTGGATAATTTATTTCTGGGAAAGTGTTTGGGTTGTCCTCAGAAATATTCAGGACTAGTTCTGTTGATTTGCTTAAGAGCGGTTATTTCAACATCTGAAATAAGCTAGCCTTCTTTTTGGTTCGGGTTTGTTCGTAATGGCCGGGACCTAGATTTGCTCTCATCACTAGATCTCCCTCTTATACACTGCAAATTAAACACAACCACAAATCTCCAACTTTCATACCTTGCCAATTAACTTGCTGAACGACCAAATTCAAGTAGTAACCAAGAGCATAGAGCTCGCAATATTCACCATCACAAGGGAGTAATGCCGGACAAAGACAGAAAATATATCAGAGGCAAGAGAAGGTATGAACATATTCACAAGGATGAGGAGATTTTCCCCTCCTCCTTTCTTTTCATACTCTGTGGTGAAGGTTGAGGGTCCCCAGCCAAGAAATGTGGGATTGGAGATGAAAAAACGCAAGCGGGGGTCGACAAGGGGGCTTGGCGCGCTCGTTTTGCAAATAGAGCGAAATCATCTCCAAACAACTTCCTCGGAGCTGGGAGGGAATAAATTATGCCTTCAACTCAAATGGACGAGGCGCCCCACACCACCGCTCGGGCTCGGGGCAGGGAAAGGAAAAGACAGCACACCACACCAACCACCCAACTGCCCGTATCAACGGAAATCATCCATCGATTTTACTGGCCTCCTTCTCCTCATATAGCGGCCACCGGGCAACTATTATTTCTCATTAGACAGTCACTTTTGCTATGGTATTGAGTGATGTAAGTAAGTAAAAAACCCGCGAAAGAGAATTCGTACAAAAGTGACAACTCTGCAGCATCTAACTTGCCTGAAAAAATGCACAAAATTGAAAACGTTTGCCAATTTGGGTGAGTAAAACATCAGTCTATTTTGCTTCATCACTGTCAAAGCTAAGGAAGCATTGTGTTTGTGATAGAAGTCGAAAAATTTTGTCTTCCAAAATCAAAAATGCCATTTGTCTTTTCCGTTTCAGAGCTTGCTGATCAATTTCAGTTCCGGGTCTGCGGTTACGTCAACACACACACACATGGCCAAAAATATACCAAGTTTTATTCCGATTTTGATGAAACATTCAGCTACTGTGTGGGTTAGCTCCTAGACGGACCCTATAACTTTCATTGTCGTCTAATTCTTGTAACGTCGATTACTCATCATTTATCTGTCCGATTTCGTCCTAACTCGGGTATATGCTCCAGGGACATGCCTCATGAATTATATCGCGATTGTTTTGAGTAATAACTATGGCACATGCGCAAAACTAATATTACTTGATACAGGCAAAACTCCGAGACTAACACGGACCGACTTTTTTTAGTAACTTGAAAGAATAGGTATAAACCGGTAGCCAATGAAAAAGTTGTAGACGCAACAGGTAAGCAGACTGGCAACTCAAATCATGAAAAATGGCCGGTATACCGGACATTTCAAAGAAAATTAGGACAATTTTATCTATCAGTTGAATTGAGTGCGAATTTCCAAATTTTAATCAATATTTTTTAACAGAAAACAAGCGATGCGGACCACCAGACCACCAATTCTCTATTCAAGACTAACATTACAACAAATTTATTTGGAACTTTAAATTCTTCAGGTAAACGTCGAAGTGGACCTGTGAAACGCGAACTGCAAATGGAGATCGAGAAAAAAGTTTGCACATTGCATCCGAGGATAATGGAAACTGTAGACAACCATCCAGGACGAAATTTGAAAAATCCGCGGTTTATCACTTTTAAACTCTGACGTTAATTTAAAAACTTTGCGTGGGACAATCAAAATTGTTGGTGCGGATTGCGCACACTGCACAAGCATGGTTTTTGGAATCCTCATAAAAAATAGTTGAACACGTGGTTTTTGAACTTTGGAAATGTGTCTTTGTCTGGGAAAACCCAACTGTTTCCAACGTAGTGGACATGCAAATATATATACATAATTATATTTCATGCATACATTCAAATGCATGCAATATCTAGATGTAATCTTTGTTAGACGGTAGATGAATGTCATTTCTTTCAGGATACTAGATTGAGGATGCAGTTGAGGTACCTACTGAATAGTCCTAAATGAATTTTTAAGAACAATGACTGCTAATGCACACGTCATGTCGAAAAGGATTTCACGTCCTTGAGAAGAAAATTGTTAACGAAATATGGGTTTTATACCAAGCCTTAGTTGGATAACTAGGTATAGGTCGCCAATACTATTTCCATACAATGTTTGGTCGTTGTGATTTATCATCCTGAGTAAATAATTACTCATTCCATTTAAAAATGCTCTATAAGCGAATTAAAATTTTGTGTATAGTAATAATCGGCTTCGCGAGAGTTACCTGAAGACCAAAACAGTGAAGAATGTCAACTCACCTGAAACAACAGAAATAATATAAGTAAATCAACAATATTGTTCAACTTATCTAACTAAAACAGCTAGAATTACTTATTATTTTAAATACGGTACAGATTCAATTAATTATTTCTTTGTAGATATGTAAATTATTTGAATTGGGCTAGCAAAACAGCTGATACTGATTAAATAGCCCAGTCAGATAATGCCTTTGCATAAGAGGGGCATCAGCAAAGTCAAAGTACGAATCCTTCTCATTAGACTACACATCTTGGGTCTCTACACCAACAATTGCGGCAGTTCCCTGGGTCGCCTTGTAAAGTACAGGTTCTAGGGCAACTAGTGACTATGCCTCACCTGTCATATGTGCGCACAGAACCCGACCATAGTCACACATGGATTTGACAAGGTATGATTGTCTGATGTATGGCATCAGGTATCCCAGAGTGGTCTATATTTTATGGAACTGACCCCAAAAACCTTTTGCACAACGACCCATTCCGTCTGTAGAAATTTGGTGGAGAACACAGAGGCAGCCTGAGGGCTTTTTATTTATTTATTTTAATTTAATGGTTTAAGCCGCACATGCACCAGATGAGTCATTAACAGCATTGAATAAGGTGTCTAAAGGGACACTGCACGTGGCGCGATTCTAAGGGGAGCTGTGTTGCCCTCCGTCACCAAACGGAGTGCCATCATGGACTCCACTGGCAAATCGGAAGGGGGGGGGGGGGAATTAGGGGTACAGTGATGACGACTGTTTAGCCCCTAGAGCGGATTAGAAAAAAAAACCAAAAATGAAATAATAAAACTAAGACTAGATGAAGAATAAGCATAAAATAACTAAATGAATGTTACCATAATCAGCAAAGCGAAATAAAACTATGACTAAATTTTACATATATATACCACAGATCAGATACCACAGTTCGTAGTAGAGCTCAGCGAATCACAGGTACAACAACAAGGATTGGACTTTATCTGGTCCAGGCAAAACGTCAACACACTGAGGGGGCTGAGGACTTCTTTTTGATGTAATTGCAAGTTTTTCCAAAGCATTTCTCCACCTTGCTCTGACCATAGAAAAGTTTGGCATGTATCAGCCCTACTAACCCACTCAGGAACACCTTGAATATGCCAGCTGTATGTTCATTGTTCATGTCACCAAACAGCCTAGGTCATTATCATATAAAATGTCTTTTTCGTTATCTAAAAAAAAAAGGAAAACTCAAGTTCATGGAGCCCGGCCCCTATGTATGTGAAATATAAGTATCCTTGAGTGATAATCTGGTTTGGTTTACGAGTTAGACCATTTTCAAATTTTCAAAAATTAAAAACGCTGTTTTCTAAAATCACGCGAGTGACGGCCTAAACCAGTGTTTCTTGATTTTGTCCCGATTTACTGGTACTAATACAAAGCATGATAAGTCGTTTTCGTGCCCTAGGCACCCCCTTGACAATTTTTCAATTTTCTGTGGATTGCCACAAAGTTGAAAGAAAAATTATGATTATCACACGAGTGACCCCTTTAAAATTTTTTTTTTTTTTTTGCAATGTGCTTCACCATGTGGCTCAGTTGACATTTTCCCAATTTTCCAAAATTAAAAATCCAGTTTTCTATTATCGCGCGAGTGACGTTTCCTGAATAAACGAATATTTCTTTGCTCTCACTATAACCTTGTTTCAAGAGAACAGAAATGGGATAAATAGAAGTTATGGAGCTTTTTTAACTTAAGTATTGATTTTATTTCTAGAAAAATAAGGGAAAACAATGCTTCCACACTACCGATTGGTAGACTCGGAAACAAAATTACTGATTTCTTCAAAACGTAGCCGTAAACGATTTAAATGTACATTGTTCTTGTTTTTTAATACAGTTTTGAGTATACGTTTTTTGAAAATACACAATATTTATAGTAGTGATTCTGATCCCCCGCTCCCTTTGTTTTGTTTCGGGTACAGTAATGTCTACTTATGACGATATGAATATAACAGTCCCTTGAGCATCGTTATAAACGGAATCTACTGTAGCTTTATTTTCTAAGCTTTTATTTCTTGCGCTAGTACAGCAAAGCTTATATTATGCTTGATTCATTACTTAACCAATTACTAACCATAAATCCTGGTTCCTTTATTCGTTACTGTTTAATATTTCATTTCCCAATAATACAATTCCATAGATTTCGAACTTTTTTTAGAAATTCTCCAAGAACCAACCTCCTATGCTTGTGGCATATAAAAGTTAATAAAATTGTAAAAGGTATATGGATTAACTGTGCGTAAACAGTAAATAGTCACACAAGTCACAGTTTGGATCGTCACTCGCGTGAGATTTCAACAAAATAAAATATGAACGTTTACTATCCATATTTACTTAATATAACGCTACATAGATATTTTCAATGCACGGGCACCACGAAAGTCACAAACCCTTCATTCGTAGGGTTGAAGGGAAGGGTGTCCTCACCTTCCCGCGCCCCTACCCCTCATAGTCCATCCGAACTGTTACACGCAGGAGCCCATTTTTCAAAAGTCTCGGGCAAGGTATATTTCTTCAGTTCCGAAAAAACTATTCATTTCAGAAATAATGCTGCCTTATCATGTCATAATATAACTAATAGAGGGAAGCCTCTGCTCCAATTACTTTCATTCAAATTTTTTTTTTTTTTTTTTTTTTTTAACCTATAACTAATTTTGAAATTCATGAAATCGCCTTCGGAGAGCCATTTTTGCGAACTTTCTAAGAGAAAAATGGTCGACGAAATGTTTCATTTATTTCTTTTTCAGCACTTGATAGTTCCACCAATCACACAGAATCCATTCGAATTGAATGCTGTTAGGGGGGTTAAGAAAAAACGAAAACTGCATCCTGCAGATTATTTTGAATCGCCCCGAAAGAAATCAACGAGACCTTTTATTTGATAATGACCCGCCTACGAGCTTCCCTGGCTTAGCTCTTACTGGGCTCAGGAAAATACTCCAATGGGGAACTTTCATGTGTTAGAATTTCATACTTTTAACCTCAGATTCGGATTCAGCACACTTGAAAACCCCACGTGGCAACTTCTACCTCCAAGTTTGGTCAAAAAACGGGTGGGAAGATCACGCGTGAACATCAGGCAACTGAGTTAAGGGGTCCCCCCGGACGCTGTGACGTCATAGGGCAAATTTAATTTAAAGACCGGTTTTACTGGTCAGATCCCCATCATATGGCACCTTTTCGGAGAGCTCTCGTTCAGATTTTTCTATGAGGCATATAAAACATAACCGTGGAAATTCCCCATTAGTCCTCTCTGTTCATAACAAGTCTAGCCATCTCCGTACATGATTTAGGGTTATCGTTGAATCATTTACATTATTCAGACATCGTGATTCATATTCGTTTAAAGTAAAATCGTCAACATCGTCATCTGGAATGAACAAAATTAATGAAAGCTTAATGATAAATAAATTTGACCTTGATAGTGTGGGATTCGGTTTGGATGGAAAGGGATATCGCCCGATGACTGCACCAAGTGACAATTAGGAATCATCAGATAGATATGAATTAGTATCAATTTATTAACATAGTACCTAATAGAGCCACTTCTACCAATTTTAATCATAACCTTCTGATCAACAAGACCAAACAATTCACCACTATCAAGGTCAGATTCGTTTATCAAAAAGTTTGTTTATTTCCAATGACGATGGGGAATCTGACGATGGCTGAACCATGTATACCAACTATAAATGATTCTACAATTACAACAAATGTCACTAATGCTTTGTTAAACATCATTTGCTTTGAAATAAATCTTAAATCAAATCCTTTTAAATCAAATGATGACTTATAAGCCCCCCCCCCCCCCCCCCTCCACAGGGCCATCGAAGTTTGGGAGGTGGGTACTAGCTTGCTTTGTTATGAACACAAATATACGGATGTAATACATGGTCTTTAGAGCAAAATTGTTACTTGGGAGTTTTCAAATGCGCTGAATCCGTATCTGAGGTCGAAAGCGAGAAATTCCAGCAGGTGATGATTTCCCATTTGATGGATTTGAATTTAGTCCACTATCAGACGGGCAGACGCACTGATTTTGGTTTATTATTTCCAATAATAAGCCTATGTGATGGTGTAGCAAAAAAATTTGATAACCCCCCCCCCCCCCCTCAAACTTTGTCACTTTACGTTTCAAGGTGCGTAGAATCCAAATTTAAAATATCCGTCCGCCGTCCGGGCCATAAAAGGCCTAAGAATTTACTTTAAAAACCCGTTCTTTCGCACATAGACTCCATTTGGGGTCTAGTTGGTCCTAACGTTTAACCATCCCGATCGCTTTACTCGCCTAGATGCTATGGGCCAAAAACGGGCGAAAAAGTGTCTTTTTCGATACTATGAGTGTTAGACGCACGCCTGGCACGCTCGGCAGGGGGTCACGGTGGGTGGTGAGGTTGTCGAGCGGGGGGTGGAGTGAGAGGAGGCGCCGCGGCACCTTGTGGTGGCTGGAGTGACCAGGGGCGTAGCAGAGGGGTGTAGGAGAATGGATATTTATTACTTTTACGTGTTATACCCATATAATACACCGCGGCAACATGAGGTGGGTACGGCGTTCCTTCGAGGCATGAATTTATGTTTTTTTCTAAGTCATATTTGTGCATTAATACCAATGCTTTTCCTACGCATATTTAATAACATATCCTCTCGACTTTTCGTACGTACTTAGATAATGATATAATTAAGGCAATAAGTATTTGAATAGATAGGAGCTCAAATCGAGAAATATAAACATGCGTATATAGTTATAGAAGTATAGGTTGTGGCAACTCGAAATAGGACACGCCGAGGAGTCTGGACGGGCCTTATGACGTACGCAAGCCAACTAAAACTACGATCAAACTCAATTGAAAAAATAATAAACCTTTGTGAAATAATTTGCAAGCGTTTTTGGATTCAGCATGAATTGCCCACTATGTGGTTTAGTTAAATTATAGCGTAGATTTGTCAAATTTGATAAATTTTATTTATTTTATTTTATTTTAATTTAGTTATTCATTTTATTTTATTTTTTATTTATTTATTTATTTTTTATTTATTTATTTATTTTTTTTTTTTTTTTTGCCAGCCAGCTGCCTATTTTTTGGCATGCTGTCATGTCAGTGCCAACTTAAACTTACGTTCTACAAGACGTCGCACCCGATCGACGCCCTAAACTATACAGTGAATACCGGGTACCTCCAGGATACAGTATAACTTTTTTTTTTCTTTTTTTGGTAGCTCCAAACTGCTCCCTCGCGATATTCAAGCGAATGAAATTTACAAATAATTACGCAAAAATAGATTCTTGGTCAATATTTTCGGTAAGGATAGTAAATTGAGCATTCACCCCGTAATCCATTCGATTCAGCATACAAAAAACCATCGAAAACAATAAACAACTATTAGAGATTTGTCGTCCTATTTGTTGACGACTGATGACGACATAATATGGACGTAACATCACTCTGAAAGTGTCATCCCAATCGATTCGACAAGTCAAAAATTATCGACATCCATGCCAAACACGTATTTCCGTAACTCTAAAATATAGGACTAGACAGGCAGACATACAAATGCAGGCCGAGTCAACGTAAAGACCAGGGTAGGGACCAGGTTGGGTGAGCCAAATCATGAAAAACCAGATCAAAATTTGAAGAAGAAAAATTATTTTTCGAATTAGTCGGCCTTTTGCAGTAGGTATACTTTGTTTCTCAACATGTTAATGAGTTCATAATTATGCACAGTGGAAAAAGCTTTGGAGCCAATGGCTTGGAGGCGTAGCCATGCACAAACATGACGGACTCTTATCTCAGTTATTTTCCGGTCGAACAATCGGTGCATTCATTTGATTCTCAGACGTCTGTCCAGTACCTTTCCGGCTTGCCAACGACATGTACCCGTTCCCTTAAGGTATGAGAACGTAACCAATATTTTTTCAAACTTTTAAACGATGTTTTGAGGTCTACCGCAGGAGTAGCGAGCGCTTAAAACAAATTTTGGCGCTTGAAATTTGGATGAAGAAGTAAAAAAGTTTATGAATCCGAACAGTTCCGGCTAAAATTTTGACAGGATATTTTTCAGATAGGTATATGGTGTAGAGAAAAAATAATAGAACCCAGCTCCGACCTAACCCACCCCCAAACAGATAATCTGAATTTTCGACATCTTAAATTTTCAATAGAAATGGGAAAACGTCTGCCAGGTTAGGTTGGGTGTGGCAAATAGCTTCCTCGTTTACCTATCATGAATGTACATATAGATTATTGAAAAGTTTTGAATGATCTTGGAAAATTCCATAGCGGAAAAGAGTAAATCAAGAAGTAGCGTGAAATGTCATAATGGGTCAATTAAGAAACGAAGAAATAATAATCAGTGTAATTTACGTTTGTGCAAGCGCAGAATGAACTGATGTTTTGAAAACAATGAAATAGGTACAGGATCATCTACAACCTAAACCGCGCATTCGCTGACAATTTCATCAAAATTGGATGAAAACTGTGAAAATAAAGGTCATTACAAGTATTTCACATTGGCGCATGCGCAGTAGCTATTAAAGATACAATCGTGTTGAAATTGATATGAGGTAATCAAGTCGCCTTCTTCTAACTATTATCCAAATTTAAGCGAAATCGAACGACTAGAGTGTGAAAAAATGGAGCATAATGGAATTAAGGTTTGCGGATGCGCAGAATGATTGATTTGGCAACAATGAAACTGACAGGGAACCAAGTACAACCTAAACCGCGCTTAGTTGACGATATCATCTTGATAGGATGAAAACTATGGAAAATGAGCTTGTTACAAGGATTTCATATTGGCGTATGCGCAGTAGCTATTAATGATAAAACCATGTTGAAATTGATTTAAAATATGATCAAATTGTAATCCACCCACTATCATCCAAATTTGAGCGAGATCGATGAAACTGATAGGGGACCGTCTAAACCTCTAGCCAACACATCCCCTGAAAATTTCATCCAAATCGGATGAAAACTGTGGAACATAAGCTTGTTACAAGGATTAGCGGACTAACGACAGACACACACACGCACGCACACAAACAGACACACACGCGCGCGCGCGGGACGAGAGTTGTTCAGAATGGTCTAAAACGTAAAATACGAGTGGAAATTTTGATTTTGGAGACCAAAAATCCCCCCCCCCCCCCCCCCCCCCCCCCCGCAAGTGAAAACAATGCTACCTATAGGTAGACTGGGAAGCAATATGTGGTTGGCGGCATTCTGCTTTTAACACAGAATGTGTTTTAGCCATGGACTAACTAGCCGAAAATGGAACGCGGGATGGGAACGAAATGTGTGACGGGAAGCGAGAGGTCGTGGGTTCGAATCCCGGCCAGGCCTGAAAATTTTTTTTTTTTTTTTTCTCGTGAGACGAAGGTCGTGGGTTCGAATCCCGGCCAGGCCTGAAATTTTTTTTTTTTTTTTTTTTTTCTCGTGAGACGAAGGTCGTGGGTTCGAATCCCGGCCAGGCCTGAATTTTTTTTTTCCTTTTTTTTTTTTTTTTTCTTTTTTTTTCGTGAGACGAAGGTTGTGGGTTTGAATCCCAGCCAGGCTTGATTTTTTAACAACGCAATTTTCGTAGTTTCATACTATAACTATATAAATTGATGTTATAAATGAATAGTAAACAATGACGCTTGTTTGGTTGTCACATGGTTGCGCGACAACGCAAACACATTCTGTTTCAATAATTTCGTCCGAAGTATGTAAATAGAGGTAACCGGGGGTCCAGGGGGCTTGCCCCCTGGCGAGGCGCGGAGCGCCGAGTTTTTTGTTTTTTTTCCAAGGTTTAAGCCGCACCTCAACCGGAAGGGTCATTAGCGGCATTGAACAAGGTATCCAAAGGGACACTGGAAGTGGCATGATTCTAAGGGGAGCCATGCTGACATCCTTGACCAAGAAGGAGCGCCATCATGGACTCCGCCGGCAAATAAGAGGGGGAAAAAATGAGCTGTTCAGCCCCAAAAGTTGTTGAAAAATAACCCCCAAAAATAAAGTAATACATCTAAGACTAGATGGAAAAATAGGCTAATAACTATATGCATGCTACTACATATATACAATCAGCTAAGTAAAATAAAACTACGACTAGATGAATATAAATATATCACAGATCATATATCACAGTTCGTAGTAGAGCTCAGCGGCTCTCAGGTACAACAACAGGGATCGGACCTTGTCTGGTCCAGATAATACATCAACCCACTGAGGTGGCTGATGCTGGACTCGGAGGTCCACAAGGGCTGGGCAGTCCTCCAGAAAGTGGCGGATGGACAGATCACCCCCACGCCTCCCACACAAAACATCTCGAGCTTCTGCACTAAGCAGGTGTATGTGAGTAAGACGGGTATGGCCAGTGGCAACCCGGTTGACCACTATTCGATCCCTCCTTGGAAGTTGGGTTACGAAAGGGCCCACCAGGCTCAAGTCCTGCGGGACACCACGGAGACCAGTGACCCTGCCATTGCTCTTGACAGATCGAATTGGCTTTATGTTGCATGTAGGAGATTTGATCCACAATCATTTGATCCTCCTCTTGATATGTAGTTTCATCTAATTTTTGTTGTCACACTCGGTCCTATACACCCTGTATATGGGAAAACGTGTAAAACTCAAGAGGATTCGTTTCGGGATGCCTCAAAATGATGAACATTTTCGAAAATCTTGATTTTAAACATATTGGAGCCATTGCAATACCTTAAGTTTCTACGAGAATTCGCTAATGATTTGCGAATTTTTGTGAGCACAAAAAAGCGCTCAAATGAGCACAAACTTGAAAAACCTATCATAATCTCAATTTCCTGATAGGCGATAAACTTGATCAAATTGTAAT
This sequence comes from Adelphocoris suturalis, assembly GCA_030762985.1. Lineage (NCBI taxonomy): Eukaryota > Metazoa > Arthropoda > Insecta > Hemiptera > Miridae > Adelphocoris > Adelphocoris suturalis. The sequence continues at coordinate 18,333,301 of CM061045.1, read as the reverse complement.
AGATAAAATAATAACATAGAAATCGATAAGATCCCCTCCTGAACTTTGCTATGCAAAAAATTATCACATCCCTTGTGGGGATCGAACCCACGACCTTTGGATTAGAAGTCCAACGCGCTATCCACTGCGCCAAAGGGACCTGTTAATTGATAGATTGGTATAAAATCTAGAATCAGCCATTTTTTTCAGAAAATAGAGCTGTTGGGTTCTAAATTCAAGAAGATGAAATTGTTAATAAATATCTCTATTGTCCGTCAATGGAACACACCACACGTGCCACACACACGCGCGCGCGCACACACACACACACACACACGTGTGTATGTGTGTCCTTCCAGACGATAAATCTCCTTAGGAATGAAATAAAAATTCCGTTCTCGCGCCAAAGAATCAAGCTTTCCAAACGGAAGGACGAGTTCGTTGGCCAGCATTTTTTGGGCACATTAAATTGGACAAATTTCAAAAAAGTCCTGAAAAAAATCACTAAAAATAGCATACAACGACTAAAAATCGTTAAATTTATATTATTTAGCATAATATTTCTCAAATGAAGTTCATTAACTATATAGTAGAACATTCAAAAATTTATGTACAAAATTATGCTACAAAATGTACTTAAATTTCATCAAAATGTGCTAAAAAATCGATAAAAACTGCAAAAAAGTTAAATATCCCAAATCTCTTCTAGAATAGCAGAATTAGTTTTCTGCCATAAAATTGGAAGTTGAAAATTTCTTCTCACTCAAAGTCCTTTATTTTCAAAACAATTTAACATAATATAGTACGATAATTTACGAAATTCGCTCATAAGATCATGCTGCATGACTGGAACTTTTTTAAATTATATTTACTCATACTCGTATACCTACAACGCCTGACAATAGATTTGAAACCATAAAATAATTCTGATTGGGTTATTTATTGGCTATTAGGCCACTGGGGGTCCCCAGTTTACCATCACATTCGTATTTGTATGAATTTTTCACGTTTCGATTGAGTTCAGGAAATGTATTCACTGTGTGTTTCAAGACTTTCTTTCAACCCTCCGATGGTAACATATATTTATGGTCCACTTGATGCGCGATATTTTGATACACAGTGTTGAGGATTGTAAAAAAGTGAAAGAAAAATTATTATTGTCAAAATGAAAAAGTTCCCAAGGATGTTATTATACAGTTTATGTTAAATGATATCGTTTGTAACCATTTAATCTTTCCGAAATTCAATTTCTGAGTACTGGGTCTGGCAGACCGAGTGTTACCATCCGTGAACATTATTTTATGTTGCTATCCAAAGGTTAACCGGGTGGGTACAGTATGGAAGTAAAAAGCAAATTCGTGTTGTACTGAATTCCAACAAAATGGAGCAGACATTCCCCCTCATATAAACGAAAATCATATAAGAACGGAGGGGGTTTGGCGGATGCAAGTAATAAATTAGTAATCATCCAATCAAAGAAGTTGATCATTCTGACAGGGACAGGAGGAGAACAAGGTAACGGGGAGGTTCGAGTAGAAAATACGGGAGCACTCGGTGAAACAAGAAGTGAGCGTCAGGAACGGTATACCGTACGACATTCGGAAAAAAGACGGATTATTTACATAAGAGGTTGAGGCCCGAGAGAGTTTATAAGATTTATCGAGGAGCTGGAACGCAAGAGGAATTGAGGAGGGGAGTCATGACTAAGGCCGATGCGACAGGGAGGGCGTAGGAGAGGAGGGGAATTGATGTACGACCACTGGCGGATTTGCGCCGAACTCCTCCTCCACTCCATAGGTCCCTTTGGCGCAGCGGATAGCGCGTTGGACTTCTAATCCAAAGGTCGTGGGTTCGATCCCCACAAGGGATGTGGAAAATTTTAGCGAAATTCACGAGGAGTATGTAGAATGGGACCGATTGTGAGAAATAATTTAAACAAATACACAATGTTGCACCCGGTGCAAAAAGGTATGGTGTATATATGTATCGAGAAGTTACAACTCAACTATCATTCAGTGAAATGCTTTCGTCATAATAGTAACAGCAGACAACTGTTCAATTTTGAGCTCACGAAACATTCTAACATGTTGTTCATTAAACAAAAATTTTATCACAATCAATCTCTCTAAAAACAACGAACATTGTAACCCAAATTTTTTAGAGCAATTTCAGATTCTGCGTAAAATGTAATGAAAAAAAAGTTCAGTAAAGCAGTATGATCGTGAAAGCGAATTTCCGTAAGTTATCGAGGTTAAATTGTTTTAAAATTTGAGCACTTTGAGTGTAAAGAAATTATTCACTACCGATTTTATGAAGGAGGGGATTCTAAATTATATTCTGTGAATTTTTTTTTTTTTTTTTTTTTAAGCCAATTTAGCTTTTATTTGCAGTTTCATTTATATTTTTTAGCAAATACTATTCAAACTTGCTTGGTACATTTTTCAGTATAATTCTGAGCATATTTATACTTTTTTAATGTTCTAGGTTCATCGCTGATAGACTTCTTTTGACTGAAATCCTGCAAAAAATAATGATAATAATTTAACGATTTTAAGCCGCTTAGAGCAGTTTTAGTGCTTTTTTTAAGCGCATTTTTTGAAATGTCAGCAATTTATTGTGCTCAAAAAGTGTTGGCCAACGAACTCATCCTTTCATTTGGGAAGCATGATTTTTTGGCCCAAGAACATTGTTTTTATCTCTATTCTAAGGAAAGTAATAATCTGGAATGAAATATACAGAGTGTATATGACTGAGTGTGACAAAACAATTAAGGTGAAACTACATAAATATGAATTTTATGCAGAATGAATAAAAGAATATGCAAAATGCCGTCATCCGCACATTTTCATCTCAAACCGTGCTCGAGAGAAGATTAAAGTTTTCTTTATTTATTCATTTTTTTATTTTTTATTTTTTTTTTTTTTAATTTTTTATTTTTTTTTTTTTTTATTTATTTATTTATTTATTTATTTATTTTTTTTTTTTTTTTTTCAAAGAAAAACCGTGTGTTTTCTTCATAAACTTTATTTTCTCTACTTTAGTTGATTTAATTTCAACTTTTGACCACATTTTCTGAATCAGCGTTAAATTTTCTTAGAGCTTTTTGCACTTAGATTCTTAAAAATTTCTACCTAGAGACCATAACAGCAGCTCGAAAATAGACAAATCAAAAATCATAAAATTTCTGAAAATCTTTAAAACGTTACAAATCTTCCAAAAAAATTCCAGGAGATTGGCGAATCCCATGAAAACTGTGTCATTTAATACTCTTTCCAACGGTTAAGTCAATTTTACTTTTACTTTGCTATTTAGGGGAGAAAGGTTTGTTTTAATCAATTGAAATGTTGATTTCAATGAACTCAAGGGTTTTCTTGAAACCTTCTTGACCCTCGATGGACCCACGAGTTCGGGGTCGGTTTCTACGTATTTTTCACGCTGAATCGAATAGTAACACTTGCAGATCTCTGCAACTCCGCTATAATTGAGTTTCACACTTAGACAAGAAAATCTTTAGTGTTTGTTATGCTTAATTGTAATGGGGAAAACTACTTACATAAAGTGAAAAATTTGCGCGCGCTCGCGTGTGTGCAAAAACCAATTCATGGATCAACAGGTCCCTTTGGCGCAGTGGATAGCGCGTTGGACTTCTAATCCAAAGGTCGTGGGTTCGATCCCCACAAGGGATGTGATAATTTTTTTGCATAGCAAAGTTCAGGAGAGGAATTTGTCGATTTCTATGTTCTTATTTTACCTATTACAATTTGATCAAGTTTATCGCTCATCACGAGATTGTGATAGGTTTTTACAAGTTTGTGCTTTTTTGTGCGCACGAAAATTCGCAAATCATTAGCGAATTCGTGTAGAAATTTAAGGTATTGCAATAGCTCCAATATGTTTAAAATCAAAATTTTCGAAAATGTTCATAATTTCGAGGCATTCCGAAACGAATCCCCTTTAGTTATACGCTTTTTCCTATATACGGGGTGTATAGGACCGAGTGTGACAACAAAAATTAGATGAAACCAGATGAAATAGATAGCGGAAGCATTGTTTTCACTTGCTGGAGAAAAAAAAAGTTGGTCTCCAAAATCAAAATTTCCACTCGCATTTCAGTTTTAAACAATTCTGAACAACTTTAGTTCCGTGTCTGTGTGTGTGTGTGTGTGTGTGTGTGTGTGTGTGTGTGTGTGTAGTGTGTCCTCAAATCCATGTCACAAGCTTATTTCCACAGTTTTCATCCGATTTGGTGAGTACCATTTTTTCGTTTCATAATTTACCAAACATGACGTTTCACGCTACTCTTTGATTAACTATTTTCCGCTATGGAATTTTTCAAGATACTTTAAAACTTTTCTATGATCTTATACATTCATGATACGTAAACGAGGAATCAACCTGGCAGACATTTTTTATCTCAATCCGTTATAGATATATGATTTTTTAAAGTTTTCTTTTTTTTCGGAAAAAACCATGTTATTTTCCTCTTAAACTTGAATTTTATCGCTTTAATGCATTAAATTTCAACTTTTGACTACATTTTTGGAATCAGCGTTACATTTTCTATAAGCATGGCGCACTTTGATTCTTGAACGATTCCATCCATAGAGACCATATCATCAGCCCCAACGAAGACAGATTGGAAGGGGAAAAAAACTGAAAATCTTTAAAACGTTACCAACACTTCCAAAAAGAATCCAGGAAACTGGCAATTATCATGAAAACCGCTCCATTTAATACTCTTTCCAACGGTATAGTAACATTTAATTTTAATTTCCTATATAGGGGAGAAATTTTTGTTTTAATGTTTAAAGAAATATGGTTTTTTCAGTGAAATCGAAGGTTGTCTTGAAACGACATTATATGAACCTACGAGTTTGGGGTCGGGTTCTACTTATTTTTTCACGCTGAATCGTGTAAATCGTGTAAAACTCGGTTATAGTGGAGTTGAAGTGTTAATATTCTATTCAGCGTGAAAAATACGTAGAAACCGACCCCGAACTCGTGGGTCCATCGAGGGTCAAGAAAGTATCAAGAAAACCCTTGATTTCATTGAATAAACCACATTTCTTATTATTAAAACACCTTTCTCCCCTAAATAGCAAAGTAAAAGTAAAATTGACTTTACCGTTGGAAAGAGTATTAAATGAAACAGTTTTCATGGGATTCGCCAATGTCCTGAAATTTTTGGAAGATTTGCAACAACGTTTTAAAGATTTTCAGATATTTCGTAATTTTTGATTTGTCTATTTTCGAGCTGCTGTTATGGTCTCTAGATAGAACGTTTAAGGGGGGGCCGGACGGACAACCAACTCTCCCCAGCCCTATTTAAATCAACGTTAATTCTCCCGACTCCTAGCACCCTTAGTTCAGGACCGGGGTATTTCCCAATATGTACAGAAACATCATTTCTACAATTCTGTCTTTCTACATTTTGCCTACGACGCCTCAAAGGTCAAAAAATTGTTAGTAAAGAAGTAATCTGGGACACGCCCATGTCAGCAGGGGATGGCTCCTCCCCAGCGTCAGGTATTCGAATTCTGCTAGGGCATAATTTTTATCACAACCCTCACCGGCAGATCCAGACCTTGACCAATAAAATCGGATGAGTTTTGAAGAAGCAGGAAGTCGGGAGAGATGAGCTTGCCGATTTAGGTGATTTAAAATTTTTCTCTGATGGGCGGAGAAAAAACAGATAGAGGGTTTCTTGGTAAATAACTTCCCTTCACGGGGGCTCCATCAGGTAGCTTGGGCTTCGGGGTAGTCCAATATATTCGGCTCGGGCAGAACCCTTGATAACAATGAATTCACTGAAAATTACGTGTACTTCATAAGTCGCCGCTATCTGTAGCCGAAGGAGATTCTACGGTGAAACAACTTTTGACAAATAAATGCCCCGTCCAAAGGTCGTGTATTCATTGACTCCGTTCGACAAGCCCCATTTTGAGGCGCCGCACAGTGGGCCGGAAACCGATTCTAGGTTGACAAAATTATTTTATTAGCTATTATTATAGAAATTTTGAGCTGATTCCGAATATACCCCATGTCCCTATACCTAAAATAGCTTCTTCGACCCAAGAAATAGATTTTCGACAATTTTTCTCACTTTTTGACCTTTGGAACTGACCTAAATTTTTCTTTATGAACGAAAGAACAAGGCCACTGCTAGCTCTCTAACTCGTTTCTTCAATTTTTGGCGATTTTTCGAAGTTCTCGTGATCTACCACTTACCTGCTGAGGATTTCCTGAGAAGTGGTAAGTCACGAGAAAAACCGCCAAAAAAAAAAAATATATATATATATATATCCCCAAAAAAATCGGAAAAATCGCCAAAATTGAGGAAAAAAGTTAGAGATCTAACGGTGGTCTCGTTCGATGCAGAATATCTTCCTCTACAACTTTTCAAAACTCTTTCAACTTCTACAAAATGATTTTGTCCAACTTGATTCGTTTCTTTTCCCCTCTCTTTTTTTTTCTTGAAAATTTGCCTTACAAATTTCGAGATATTTAATGATCTGAAACTCTGGGTAGCAATTAGTAGCAGCCAATTGTTATTAAATCTCATTCTACACATATTTGAGAACCATTAGGCACCAAATTCGTCGCGACCCCCCGTGGACCCCGCTAGTAATTGGTTTTCAAAATCGTAAATGAGCATAATAAAATTGAAATATTTTTAGTTGATTTATTAAAACGCTCAAAAATTCAACCAACCATGCAAATCGTTGCCCATAATGACGATTTCAAGGGGGGGGGAAAAAAATCACGAGCTCGCCTGGACAGCCTCATATGCACTAATGACAACTTGTATAAACAAACTTAATATCCCATTATCGCAAAAATCGCAAGATTCACTGAGCGTAGCTGAACGAAAAAGCATTTTATACCAGTCGGAACCTGTGTTAGTGACTCTCCAACAACCTCTAAACAGCTCCTGATATCAAACAACTCCTTCCAAAGACTTTCGATTATTTTTATTTTTGGCCATGAAAAGGGGGTTCCAGAACCAATGTGCTCCGTTGGACAGAAGCACCTGAGACAAGACGCCGTTCATTCGTATCTTTTATGCAATCATACTAAACTAAGGGGAAATTCTGAATGACTACAGACTCAAACAAACGGGACTGGCGGCAACAGCGGGGAATGACAAATTAAGTGCTCGACTGTCTCCTGCAGACCATCTGGCTCCGGGCGTGAAATCGTTCACAATCATACCCGAAGGCTATCGCCTCACACCCCCAATTCTATAACTCCTTTCCAGACCATAACTCTCCTTAGGATTTGGATGAAAATTCCGTTCTTGCGCCAAAAAATCAGGCTTCCCAAACGAAAGGACGAGTTTGTTGTAAAAAATCACTAAAAATAGCAAAAACCGGCTAAAAATCGTTAATTTTATATTTTTTGCAGAATATTGATCAAATAAAGTGCATTTAAACTATAAAGTTGAATATTCACAAATTTATGTAAAAAAGTATGCTGAAAAATGTACTTAAAATTCATTAAAATGTGCTTAAAAAAAATCGATAAAAGCTGTGAAAAAAGTTAAAAATCTATTGAATAGCAGATTATTATTTAGAACGAGTTTTTTGCCATAAAAATTGTAGGTAAGAATTTCTTTTCACTCAAAGTCCTCAACTTTTAAAGCAATGTATCGTAGTACAGTAAGATCATTTACAAAACTGTAACATAATATAGTACGATTATTTACTAAAATTCGCTCATACGATCATGCTGCATGACTGGAATTCGTCGATCAATGTGTGGAGTGGTTTATTGAGAAGCCAACTGACAGGACTTTTTTTTTGGAAAACGAGACCGATTAATGCTACTTGAAGATATCCCAACACACTCCCGAAACTACTGATGGAGAATGTACCGCATGATGCACTATATTCAAATCTGGTTCATCGCACAATGCGAGGATTTTAACTAACTTTCTCGATCAACAATTCCCCAACTGATGGCTTGGTACTCAGTGCGACTAGTTGAATAACCGTTGACCATTTCCTCTGGGGATACCTGAGAAACCAACATCCAATGACAAGCCAACAACTGCAGAGGCGTATGTAGGGAGCTAGCAAAAAAAAAAGTGCACCTACAACTGACGAAGTCTTTAATGCCGAATGGATTCAAAGGGCATCCTGAAAGTTGTTGTGTGTCTCAAGACGAAGAAACTGTATGAATCATCACTTCAATATTTGTGTTCAACTTTTCTCTAATTTAGTTTGATCATGTAAGTAATAATTTCATTCGTTAATATTTTCTCTCTGCCATAGCCGGTGCCAAGCCCAATAAACGGAAGATGCTATTGAATCACTTCCAATGTGAGGTCAAATACAATAATGATACCACCACATGTTGCATGTTGCAGCTATGATACTAGTATATATCATGTAGGAAAAAGAGGGTGTCCCAATAACTACGCCCCTCCTACGTTACTTCCTTAATAAATGAGTTAGAAGAAAAGTTCAAATAGCAGCCCCCCCCCCCCCTCCTTATTTTTACGGTAGATCCCAAATATATGACCTTTTTTTGCATATGCACATGCGCAAAACGTGCGCGGTGCACACTAATTCAAGATGGAAACCCCTATTTTTTATTTTTTATACGAATTCAAAGATATTCAATTGCCACATATGATATGATGAGGTAATCATTCACATTGAAGATTTTAGGGTATTTGTTCACGCTGAATTACGTGCTGATGTGAATCTTTTGACGATTGACAGTTGGCAACTCTGCTGGTAGTAATAACGTGATAAGTGGAGCTCCAGCCATTAGCTGACGTTCAGTTTCCATAGGTGTCAACACTCAAGAGGTTGAACTAAACTAAAAAAGTAGTTCAACGACGCCAACCGCACCTCTCTATCTCAATCCGTTCCGGAGATATGTCGGTGACTCCGAAATTACTGGCCATTTCAGTATCCGGAAAAGATATTGCTTTTGCTTCATGTTTGAGCTGACATTTTTTTTAGACACTAAATCCTGGCAACATAGTTCTTGAAGGGTAAATAAAGAAACCATCAATGTTTGCCACCTTTGAGAAGTTTTTCAAGTTTAAAGTTGAAAAAATTAATTACCGTTACTGTCCCACAGCATTGATCATAATTTTTGTTGTGTGTCCTCTGCTAAAACTAGTGACTGGTGGCTTTAGTTTTCAGTGGTTTTTGATTAATGAGGTGCTGTGACAACGGTTACACAGTTGTCTTGCAATTCCTTAACGTTTTGTTTAATTTGTAGCGCACATTGTTGTGTAAAACGCGTGTCCGATGAAAAAATGTCATTACCATTGCTGAAATTGAAAGTGGTAGTATATGAAGACATCGGGGAAATTCGGGTGATTCTTTTGACGATAGACAGTTGGCAACTTTGCTGGTAGTAATAACGTGAGAGGCTGATGCTCAGTTTCCATGGTGACAGTTCAGTTCAAAACCAGGTCCGTACAAATTTTTTACCTCATTTCCCTTGCATTTTGCTGCAACGACGCACGTCACGTTGGAAATTTATCAAACATTTATATTGAATCCTGGTGTTGGGGACAACGAAACGGCAGTTCAAGTTTTTGTTTCTTTCAGTTTTGTAAAGGAAGTGATGATATGAAACCTAAAATGTCAACTCCGTAACCGGAATCCTGTCATTACCATTACAAATTACTTTTCATCACGGTAATGACTAATTCTCAAAAATCCACGCTAATGAGGTTAATTTATTATTCATTCCAGTTTACACGGTTCCGTCAAAATAAATTATGATGAGTAGGTACACAACTTGTGGTACCTGAATTAAACCAGAAATGAGCATTTGAGCAACCAGTATAAAAAGAACTCGGATTAAATGTAATTTCTGGATTTTTCATATTTTTTTATGATTAGGCAATTAGGTTTATCTTTTTCTACTACTACATGTTGTCATATTTATTGTTGGGTTCAATATGGGCTCAAGAAATACCGTAGTGATGGAGAAAGGATGAAGAGCAGAAGATGCAGCAAAACAAAGGTACGAACACTGGAAGATGGCCACCCTACTCCAAGAGAAATCGATATGAAGAAGAAGCAGATAAGGTACAAGAGGAGGGTGGAAGAAAGCAAAATAAAATTGGAGAGCAGTTTAAATAAGAGGAAGAAAAGACAAAAACAAAAACTGAAGAACGAGAAATGCTCTGCTGGGATACGAACCGCCACTGGTTTATTATTTAAATTTCATAAACTTTGGTCCAGTAGTTTCGAGGAAAAGCTCTGGACGACGTATATTATTTTATTCGATTGTGGTTTATTATTTTCAATAATGAACCTTTTTAATCGACCAAGAAAAACATTTTTACCCCCGTTCAAAATTTCGCCTTGCATCGTCCAGATCTTTCTCCGAAACTACTGGACCAAAGTTTTGGAAATTTAGCTCAAATATCATGCATCGGCCGGAGATGTGCCAGTAACATCGGCATCAGTTTTGATCAACCCTAAAGGGTAGTAATTAAGGGCTGACATATTCAAAAATCAAGATCTCGAAAACTTTCAAGGTAACAGTGATGATTTTTTGCTTGTCAATGATAAATATAATCCAAAAGAATCGATTAAAACTATCCGTTTGTTTTCGACGAGTATAAGAGCTAGAACTTTGAAGAAACCTTCGGATTTCCAGGCGCGAGAACATGAAGAAATGATGCGCCACAAAAATTGTTATAAGGCGTTCGCGTAACTCAGTAACAAAGCATTAGACTCCAGACCTGGAGGCGGCAGCGACCTACAGGTTTATTATTTCTGTGTTAGATAGTCCTTGTTCGCAGATCATAGGACTATAATTATTAAACCCCGTATACAATATATGATCAATGGTATTCTCACTGCTCAAAATTGAGTTTATCAGAATTTTTTAATAAAAAGGCCTATCTGTCCTTAATTCAGTTTTATAATTCATTATTATTTTATTTTTATTATTGAGTTCAAGTAATTTTTGTCACCTACAGATGATCAGCGAATCTTCGTTAGATGTCTTACTTTATCCCATTGATTTCAATTCGTGGATGCCTCGATTGATGTCGATTTATGTCTGCGATATGTATCTACTGTTATACTTGGATTTCAACTCTTGTTACGTTTAAAGGGGGAAATAATGTGTATTTTATGATTAATTAAATTATATTATTTCCCCATGTTTTGCTTGTCAATGATAGATATAATCCAAAAGAATCGATTAAAACTATCCGGAACGCTGTACGTTGAACAGCAATAACATTGAGAAAAAAAAAAGGAAAACAAAAACACCTACGGATTCGGATTTCTGAACGAGAGACCATGCGCTGCTAGCGAATCTATTGATTAGGCTACGGTTACATTGGAACCGACGGCCGATTTTTCAGCTCTGCCGAATTCAGCAGTCAATGGACGAAGACGGCGAAGCGAACCAACGCGTGCACGTACAGGTTTGGTTACAGAAGGACTGACCCACCTGTACCGGCCGAGCGATCTCTCGTAAAGTGTAAACAAATAAATTTGTTTCATTCGGCTGAACTCTGCCTGCCGTCCTGATTTTTCTACAGTGAACGTTGCGATGTTTTCGCATGTTTACATACTTTTCATTTCGTGGTATGTTACACGTGAAATTGGTCCAAGACAGGACTAACGGAGCTGTTATTTAGATGAAGCACCTTTGGGACTCCTCGTCAACAATATTACGAGGTAAGGAGGCACACTGATCAGCTGAGGGGCCTCTGAACCTATATTCTTTTCTCATTTATCGACCTTTTTTTTTTTTTTCAACATTTACTGCGAAGCATAAAATTGCGGAGTCTTGGAACTGTAAAAGTGTAAACCCTTTTGGGAGGAACGATGCGCCATGTTTAGGTCATATATTACAAACGGGGTTTAGTAATTAGTGTAATTACAGACCAATGATTTGTGTAGAAGGGCTATGTAAAACAGAAATAATAAAAATTTGTGTAATAATTTGCAGCGTTTTAGATTCTACGCATCTTGAAACGTAAACAAACAAGTTTTTTTGGAGGGAAGGGGGAGGGGGGTGGGGGTGCAAAAATTGTTTTTTCTTTCTTGGTCGATTACAAAGGTATTGAAAATAATGAACCATAAGTATATGGGCATACTCCATTGTGCCAATATGAAATTATATAAAGCAATATTCAGCTGTTCGTGGAAATTTGACGCTTAAAAACCACGGAAAATGCAATAAAACCGAATTTAGCGTGTTCTTTGACAATTTTCGTGCTAATCTGGCACCCGGAGCGCCGTCCGAAGCTTTTCTTCGAAATTACAGGACTAAACTTAATGAAATTCGGCTCATAAATCAGCCGGAGATATGCCTGTAGCTTGTAATCTCGGCATTATTTTTTATCGACCCCAAGGGGTGAAATTTAGGTGTTGAAATATTATAAAATTTTCACATTTATCTCAAAAACTTTTGATATAAAAAGGTAATTTTTCGTTTGATTTCGATAGACCTCACTTCAATGAATCGAAGGGTTCACGTATGTAAATCGCACGATTTCGACATGCACGAGTACGCTGTAACTATCTATGTACACGTGTAATGCCTGACGTATATAGACCAGAGATCTGCATAGAAAAGCAATGTAACACAGAAAACAAACCTTTACGTAATAATTTTCACCGTTTTTCTAACCCGTTTACTAATGAAGCTAGAGAGGGGGTGTCAAAATCAGAGAGGCCCTATAAAAAACAATTCAGGCATCGTTTCAAAATGCCCCACGACGCACATACATGGAGGTATTATTTACTGAATATTTCACGGGATCCTTATTGTACCAATGCATTAGCGCGATTTTCTTCGTCGATAGCAAATTTTATTAGAACATGAACCAATTTTCGATCGCTTGCGAATTCCGTTGGACATTTTTGAAAGATAATATAACAGGTGCCTTTGGCGCAGTGGATAGCGCGTTGAACTTCTAGTCCAAAGGTCATGGGTTCGAACTAGGGTTGCCAGATCTACTTTAATTTAAAGCATCCTACTTTATTTCTGTTCAAAATACTGTATACTTTATAAAAAATTTAAAGTAGACCAAAATACTTTATATTTGAAACGAAGAAGAAAAGTTCAGCCCCCGCACCGACTTACTAGTCAAGGACAAAGTTGCCATACCTACCTAAACCAGAACTACGTACCAGTATTGACGAAAATTGGTAAAGTTTCAGAGAAAGAAAGAGGGACTGAATGAATGTAACTTTTCGAGTTCCTAACGTCCTTACGTGCCCAATAGATGCACGAGATATTTTTTTAGTGAAAACGAGATTGAAAATGATGTTCCTAATTACATTTATGTTTGCAATACAACCTTACTGAAATATGGAATCGTTAAGATTGAAATGTCTTGTAATATTTTCTTCGGAATAAAAATTTTGTGACCTACGTACAGTAAAAATATTACTATCTATGGTTCTTTTATAATTCCTCAAACCGAACTTTCTTATTTTCAGTAATCTGACACATTCAAGCCCTTGTGTGCAGATGCTGAATGAAAAATACCTTAGTGTGTAAGTCGAGAACGTTAACTTTAATGTATAGCCCATATTCTCGTGACGTCACGCCTGGAGTAGGTTAGTGTTTCAGCCAAGGTCGGCCATGACTGCACCTATGTCAGTAAATCGCAACTTAACCAACCAATTTTTCATAAGAAGTTTGCCATCATACGTCAACCAAATTCGTGGTTATAAAGCCACTTTAAGTTCCACTTCAACTAAATGGTCACGATAATCGTCCCTGCCTGCGCGATTATTGGTTGTACCCAACGATACCAATGTGAGGGTGAACGAGTTTTTATTTGGACTACGTTCTAATTATTATAGTTAATCAATGTCCGAAAACTAGAGTAATTCATTCGGTTAGACTTTAAGAATAAATAACCTGGAAAATATTAAGAAAAAATAATTGAAAGGTCCTCAGATCTCTGCACTGCAATGTAGGGACATAGCCATTGCGCAGGCAGTTTCTTCAGCATTTTAAATACGTTCGTATTAATAAATTGAGGAAGCCTTACTTGTTATATTGAATGAATAAAAGAGTAGATTTGATACTTTGTCAAAGTAAACAAGGCAGGTTATTGCTACTTCAAGAAACGAAACTACAAGTAGGTAGGTAGGTAGGTAAGTACATACTACCAGATTCGCTGTTGCGTAAACCAAGTAGGTATACAACTGCTGATTAGCAAGTTTGTCAAATATTGCATCAGGAAATATGCAACATGAATTAAAAACCAGCTGAAACATCCAACACTTGTTTGAAAACTCCCCAACACCCATTCATATGGATCTCGATCTCACAGATTAAATCTTGCGTTCGTACCGTTGAGGCTATCACCTGATAATAACTTGATGTAATTTGCATAAAATTTATTACCTTGCATTTATTAAAACTAATGAAAATATTGGCTAGGAACTAGGTAAGACAAGGTTAGGCAGTAGTCCAGCTGTGTCTACAAATAGCGTATTTTCACATACCTAGTTTACTCGTCACCGTTACAACAAGGTGAAATAACTTCGACTTCGCCTTGCCTCGATGTAAGGATGCGCTAGTGTCGAAGTCACGAGAATATCACCTATACTTTAACTTTCATTGAAATACTTTACTTTTCCTTGGTTGCAGCCAGGATATACTTTATATGATCCGAAAAAATCTAGCAACCCTAGTTCGAACCCATAAAGTAATACAAATTATTTTATGCCATTGGGCTGGCAAAGTTTATCAATGGTAATTGAGAAACTGACAATATGTGTTACTAAAAAAACCACAATATGGTATCTCAGTTTGTAACACTCAGTCGTCAAACCGCGTTTCATTCTAATACCACATCAGCCAACAATGCTTACTTTTTTTTAGTTTATTATTTTCAACAATGGACCTTCGCAATCGATCAAAAAAAATTCCCCCCCCCCCCCCCCCCCCTAGAATTTATTGGTTTACATTTCAAGATGCGAAGAATCCTAAAATCGAATTAAAAAAAATAATTATTATTATAAAAAATAAAAATCCGTCCGTCTACCGTCCGCAACATTTTTCCGAAACTACTGGACTGAAACTTCATGAAATTTTGCTCAAAAAACCTAAGTCAGCTCAGAAGTGAGAGTAGCATTGGTATCACTATCGACCAATCCCAAAGGGTAGTATTTAATGGCTGAAATATTGAGAAAAAAACTTAAAAAAAAAAAAGCACTCAGTCATGCAGCATGACCAATAGAGCGAACTTTCAATGAAAAGTTGTGGATAAAATTAAATTAGGCACTTGAATTCTGATTACTGAGGCGAACCATGTCCTGAAAAAACTGAAGGGGGACAGCCGTGTGACGAGATCGCAAAGAAAACTTTAGAACACGCAGCCGAACTCGCAAATTTGGTCAATTATGGGAATTTTCACCTAAAATCGACTTTTCTCACTTATTTATGAACCTTAAACGTCAACAAATTCTTTGCACTCAAAGTGCTCAAATTTCAAAACAAATTAACGTCGTAATATAGTACGATAATCTACGAAATTTCGGTTAAACGATCATGCTGCATGACTGAAACTTTATAATTTTTGGGCACTGACATTGAGTGTGCATTTAGTGAAGTATTGCAATGCAGTGGAAAACTCAATCGTTTATTAGGTGAGGTCTTTACGTGATTTGGAACTAACTACGAATATAGGAAAATAATTCAACAATAATAGAGTTCCTAAACGATAGGTCAATTCGGATAAGGTGCTTGGGGATTTTATCATCTGGGGCGAGCTACAGCATATGCTAACCTGATAAAGCCAAGAGGGTAGAATTAGAATTTCATCTTAGAGTTACGCTACTTATCTTCAAGTTACGCTGAACCACTAAGGGGATTTTCCCGCCTATCATGTGCCTTCAGTTTCCAGCATTTCTAAGTTTTCTAGTTCTTTTCTTATTCACGAAAAGGTTTCTCAATGGCAGATTTTGAAAATTTATGAACAAGAGAACGAATATAACTTTCATGAATCATGAATACCAACAATAAATGAATAACACTGTTATCGGTGTGTGAGGTTACTTTGCGATAGGTTGGTTCGAGATAAAGCGTCTTGTGTTTAGGTGAAATAAATTTGTCTTATTGGAGATGAGGCGCCTCATCTGCCTGCACATGCGCAGTAGTATTTTCCATTCACGATAGGCATTCGCCTCATCTCTATTTCCTTATCGCTTTAGGAACTCTCTAATAATTGAACAACGGCTTAAACCTTAAAAAAAAAATAATAAAATTGAACAAATTTCACGGCAAAACCAGAAATGCAAGAGTAAGGGCCATGTCATACGAGCGCTATTGCCGACGCGCTGATGCCGTCGCGTTAAAAACGCTCCAACCCGGCAATGGGGTTCTTATGGAGCATGTCATACGGACGCTAATGCCGTCGGCGAGTCCGCGTTAGCCGGACGCTGAGCGCTGCCAACGCGGACGGTCGCGTTAGCGACGCAGCGCACTTGACGCCGGGACCCTGTCATACGGAGCGCTAGCGCCAGCGGGACGCATTTGCCGCGAGAGCACTGGCAGAACAACTAGAACACCCTGGATGGTGTCCATCTTGGTAATAACATAATTGCCGCGACGGCAAATGCGCCCGGAAGACGCTACGTATGACAGGCACCTGGCGTTGGCGGGACGGCATCAACGCGACGCATTTGCCATCACGTATGACATGTACTTTTTCCGGCGCTATCTCGACGGCATCTGCGCGACGGCAATAGCGCTCGTATGACATGGCCCTAACGAAATGTTGTAAAAGAGCAGAAACGTAAGATAGGTTACCTTGGGCATATGGTTGAGAGGCGGCGGCGTTGGAGACGGAGAGGTGGGTCGCAGCGGAGTCTGATGACTGGGGCCGGAGGAGGACTGCGTCGGGAGGACCTGGAGAGTGAGGGGCGGGGGCGACAAGCTCCCCGACGACGACAGGGAGCTCTGGGAGACGACGTGCTGATTAACGGATCTGCTCGGCTCCACAGGCTGCAGCGTAGGCAGCCCTGACGACGCCTGCGGGCTCGGCACCTGCGGCGGTGCCTGCGCTGGCGACAGTACCGGCGCCTGGTTCCCGTTCCCGGACGCCACCCCAGGAGACGAAGGCACGGCCGAACACTGCATCACCACCCCTGCACTAACACCAGTCCCGCTCGCCACGGCACTAACACCACTCCCGCTAGCCACGGCACTAACACCACCTTTCACTTTCTTATTCATCACCGTTTCTTTCTCTTTAATCGGAGGGGTCTGTATGACGGGGTACACCACGCGCTCCACGCACCTCACCACACCGTTCACGTCCTTCTGACTCGGCTTCTCGCCGTGCTTCTTGTCCCGCTTATGACCGCTACTCCCTCGTTTCGCGCTGTTCGAATGTTTCTCGCCGTTCTCGCCACTTTTCACTATCTCGTGCTTCGTACCAGGTTTGGTTCTCTTAATTTTCATTTTCAAGCCTTTGTCCACAGTGGCTTGGTGCTCAACGGGAGAATGCATCTTGCCAGGTTTGGGGGCGGCCATGCTGCCTTCCCCCACTCCTGTTTTTTCTATGTCCGCATCAAGGTCAATGATGAGATCTCCGATACCTATGTCCCACTCGTTGTCGTCATATTCGAAATTGGCAGCCGTGGTCGTGTGATTCCCGCTGGAAGGACCGTCTCTCATTGATGCTGCCATATCATCTTGCCAATCTCCCCCACCCCCTCGTCCTGCCCTCTCCACATCTTCTGATCTCCTGAAACACAAAACACAACCTCATACTAAACAATTCCACAAATCAATACACATTTATATTATAGATATTCGCAATACTTGCAAGTTTTTAAAATTTATTAAATCAAAACGGGCAACCACAATACAACCGGAAATAAATACCTCAATCATAACATAAATAGCTTATTGTAACTATTGCATTGTTCCGATTTATCTTTGGGTGTAAACAGGACACCGCAGTAGGATTGGATAGTAGACACCGCCCGGCATCAATGTCTTTTAATCCTTACGACTTCTTGGGATGTATAAACAAGTGGCAACGATTTATCGCTACCATATGACTCGGTTTGTATTTTCATTTGATTCGGAATGGCGTAGAATAGTTCGTTGAATGTTTTTGTACCTACTCAAAAAGGTAGTTTGTTCATGTTCGAATAACAAAAAACTAACAGAGATCCTAACAAACTTTAATACTCGTATTATACCTGAGCAGCTCAATTTTCCAAGTTCCTACGTCCATTCTCGACCAATTTTGCCAATCATACCTAGGTACCTACATGCGATGATTCCCGTTTCTTCAGCTACAACTGGCGGCTCCTCTTTAATCTTGGTCCGCGAATTTTAATTATTCTCTCTTACAAGCGATATAAATATATAGGGACAACACCAATACCTCCATGGAGGCAACATCACTACTGTAACGCACAATGGGGAACTTTGCGCTGTGAATTGCATGTGCCTACAGAACAGTGTCAGAACCAGCCATTTCAGTACTTACAAGCAGTATACCAATACAGCTGATGACTGCAGAGCGAAAACGAATCTTTGAGAGGAGAGAGGAGGGAGAAAGAACTCGTTTAGCTTATGCAGAGAGAGAACGCACTATGGCAAGATGGCAGGAAATATGGACTGAAAGAGCAGAGAGAGAGAGATGGACAGCACGCTTGATACCCCAGATGGAAGGATGGGTATGGAGGTCTGACTTATGAAGGTCCGGCAATGGATTCCAAGCCAATGTAGCCCCCATCGAGGGAGAGCATATTGCAAGGTCGATTGTGGACAAGGTACCACGGATAGGCGACAAGTATGTTGGGCCGCCATTTTTCACGAGGAGGAGTCCAACAAGATTTTATGGATGTTGAAATCCCCAAGTACTAGCTCAGGGCTAGGAACCTGAAGAATGAGGGTATTTCAAATTGTTCATTATATCATTTGAATCACTATTTTAGGTTGAAATCCTTCCTCATTGGTGCTCACTCACTGAACTGTGGGTGCGTAGTGCCTGAGAGAAAGACTTCCGCCGGGTCCTACTGGAAGCCATTCTCTTAACGTGTTGCCAGGACAGCGATGGGTCAGCACACCTTCCGCATCAGCCAAAAGGCTTCTGCGCCAAGTCCCTCTGGGCCGTCCACGACGTCGGGCTCCTTGGGGATTACAATCAAGGGCTTCTCTTGGGATTTCGTGAGCATCTTTTCACCTACTGCTTGCTTGATAGAACAAGAGTAGCTCGTCACTAATAGTCATGGTGGATTTGCAGCCGGTAGGTAAGCCAGTGATTGTTTCTGAAATTCAACATGAGTAGGTACCTTTTTTTTTTTTTTTTTTTTTTTAAAGGTACGTTCTTTTTCAGCTTACACAGGCTTTCGTGCCAGTCGCGAATGAACAGTAGCAGGTTCGGAACCTGAAGGCCCCGAAACATCTCTTTTGGTGTACTATTTTCAATAATGAACCTTTGTAATCGACCAAAAAGAATTGTAAACCCTCCTCACAGTTTGTTGGATTAAGTTTCTAGATACGTAGATTCGTAAACATAAATAGCCCTCAGAAGCTTTTCTCCGAAATTACTAGAACAATTTTAATGAAATTCGGCTCGAAAATCATACATCAGCGGGCGATGTGCCTACAATCTCGGCATTAATTTTGACTAATTGGGTCGAACGATTGAAGAATTGTGATCTCAAGAAGAGTCACAAAAGATAAAAAGAGATTCAAGAAATTTGACGCTATCCGAACTCTCCTGCCGTCGAGTAGTTTTCTTTCTATGATTTTTCAAAATTTGCACTGGTGATGTCAGACTTGAAGGCTGGGAGATCTTGCTCAGGTGGGAGCGGTGCTTTGACGTCACCAGTGTGCGAAACTTTGAAAAATCATAGACACATTTCATGGTAGGTAGGAGAGTGCGGTTGATGCCAAACCTCTTAGAATGGAATCTTCTTCAATTTAAAAATAGTTGGAATACCTTTTTCGCACCCATGGGTAACGCTAATTCTTCGTAGTTTGTTCATAAACACAAAATAATTAGTTGAATGACCGAGATTTGAAGAATATAATTGTTAGTACAGTACAAAGGCCCTTTCACATGTCATCCAGAATTTCTCTGCGGCAGTTTATATTTCAGTTAATAATGCAAATTGACACCCCTGGTATTGTATCACACCACACCAAATTTCAGCTATTTCTTACCAACTCCTGAACCAATTCTATGTCATAATTACACCCACGTGATCAGGTCATCAATCAAGTGTGTGCTTGACGCTTGTGGGTAAATAGGAATTTAAGGTTGGTCGACAAGCTTGGCCCTTCATAACTTGATTAAGTAAGGGCAATTCCCTCACTTTTGACAGTATTCACGAATCCACTGACGTTTCTCATCGAATAAATAAAACTTCTCGTTTATCCAGATTTGTGCCGTCGGCCAGTCTGAGAAAATATGAAATCCTCCGCCATAAGACAATTTTTATTTGTCCATAATAATTATTTTAAAATATTCCGAAACCAAGTTTTCATCCCGCGAATTGTCGAATCAAAGGCTGAATCATGAAACCACTGCGAAATGCAAGGCCAATAAATCGTAGTCGGTTGGCAACCGTGACAGCCAACACATTCGCTGTGATGCGTGACGGCTGGAACGAATGTGGACTGAACGTAGCGTTCGAAAGACGACGAATTGTGGACAATTACATTTTGACTGATTCCGTTGCTGCCGCTTGCTCAGAATTTACACTCCGCGACTTTAAACAAAATGTTTTGCAATGGCTCCAAGAAAATTTGAAATAATTTTCCTTCGTGAAAAATCTTTTTGAGGCATTATGAAAAGATTCCTCTTTTTCAAATATATTTCTTCCAGTGACACAGATGCAGCAACGTGTAAGATATTGGTTTCACTTTCGGAGATGAAATAGATGATGTCTCCTAAATTAAAATTTTTACTAGCATTTTACGTTTTAGACTATTCTGAATAGCTTCGGTTTAGTGACTGTCAGTGTGTTTGTCCGTCCGTGAGTCCGCGAATCCTTGTAAGAAGCTTAATTACAAAATGTTTTCATCGATAAAATTTTAGAGGATGTGTGGGTTAGGCTGTATATGGTCTCTATAAATTCCATCATTCAAACATCAATAGTCACTGGGCATGGGCAAACGTAAATCCCATCATGCGTGATGCTACGGCAAGGCCCGTAAACATCAAACAAAAACCAACCGAAAATAATCAAACGATTTCGATTAATAACAAATAAAATTTAGAAGAATAAAATAAAAATAAATAAATACCATTAATAACGGTAATACTAGCCGAAACACTTAAGACAAGATAAATCAATAGCATAGAATTAGAATGAAACAAAATTGAAAGAATAGAAAAAAAATCTAATAATGAAAATGAATGAAAAAAAAACTTAAGGTATGAAAATTTAAAGGAAGGGGGTGTTAAATTTTGTCCATTTCATTGATGGAAATAATCAGGCCATTGAGCCATCCTTCAGAGAGTGGCAAAGGTAGGGGGGCCATCTTTCCCCCGCTAAGACGACTTTTCGTACAAGCCTCCTCCTCTGCGCTTCAAACTTCCTCACAGTCGTACAGCAAGGTCGGAGGGAAGTTGGGAAATAACGATTTGACTAGCCCATGATAATTTCAACAAAATCGTATCATTAGCAGCTACTGCGCATGCGCAAACCTCAAATCCTTATAACATGCAAGACGTATACTGTTTTCATTCGATTTCGATGGCATTTTCAAAGATTGAATGTTCTATATTCTAAGATTATTTAAAACATTTCAATGATCTGTTCGTTCAAGTTACGGACACGAGAAAGCTATGATCCACACCCAACTTGGCAGAAGTTTTTAAAATTATGTACTATTCGCCAAGTTATTCAAATAATCAGATATATATCTCAATAGTAGGTAGCTTCCAAATTTCATTGGATCTTAAGGATTAGGGAAGTTTGATTTATCTATATGGGACGTTTCGTATTCAAACAAATTCCATAATATTCGCAGGTCTTGTGACTTATAAAACTAGTATGATTAAGTAAAAAAAAAAAAGGTCCGCCACGACGGGTACCATGGACAGAGACAAATGGTGTTGTGTTGGAAAAACTGAGTGGCATTTCAGCCAGGGGATCTGTTGTTGTTAGGTCCGTCAGTTTGTACTACCACATATTTGCTTGTTCATGTCCTGTGCGGTAATATAGCCGCATACAACCCCGGTTGTGTGTACCTATACCTATCCTACAGGTACTACGGAACATAACAATCAGTTATACAAAATGCGACGAAATTATTGAATGTAATGTATTCCATATTACACAAGGCACATTAACGATGCTACAGCGATGACATTTATGTGGACCGTTTGCTCGTACGTTTACACATTCACCCGACGGCCTATAAATTCCATCAAAATATCTCCACTAGTCACCCAGCTTCACCTGTGTTGACCAATTTTAGTTTTGGGTAGGCGAAGTAGGTATTTTCAAACCAATCGCGATAAAATTCGTAGGGCACCATCCTGAAACCCATACCAAACTACCTCCCTAGTTTGAAATAGACGTTATAGCAAATTTACGTTTGCACTGTGGATCAGAAGGAAAGGCAATTTATAGGGAGCTTACTCGCACATTCCTGGGAAATGTCATAAATCACACACACAAAACAACTGATCACACACAAAACAACTGATCACACACAAAACAACTGATACCATACAAAACGACTGAACACACACAAAACAACTGATCACACAATGTTTTTGTTCAATGTTTTATTTGTCTATCAAAATCATAAACTTGAATTTCTCTACACGATCAATAGCGACTGAAATGTCGAAGATTTCTTCAAAAATTGGCTCATGAGGTCATGCACACACACAAAACAACTGATCACACACAAAACAACTGATACCGTCGTTTCAAAAGAGACTTGAAACTTCGCACAGTTTTGGTGTGACTAGGAATTGACACAGACACAAGGTATATGGAGGCATTACATTCCAAGGACATTCACGTATGAAACGATGGAAGATGTGTGAGAAACGCAACGTATGGAGTGAATGGATCCTGATGGGTATAGGAGCACGATTCTGATTGATATAATTCTTCTCATTCTTATTTCGTGAAGAAAGGAATGAACGTTGGGAAAGGTTGAAGGCTGAAAATGATGAGCGTGTTCAAAGTTGTTGGATTGCCAATGGAGCTCCTACGGTTCCCCTGATCACGACACTACCACCTACGCCATCTGTTTTGCGAAAAGTACCTAATTTCTTAGTTACCATCATATCAACATATCGATGATAATAGCACATGTGATTGACAATAAATGTCGAGAATAATAATTTCAACATGTACCAATTACTTACTCGTTTAAGTAATCTATAATGAATTACGGTAACATGTAAACAACAGATAAACGAAAGAGACGTGATGGTGTGTTTCCGCCCTGATTACATGTAGAACTAAATAAACCGACATTATTTGGTCTGAAACTCTTTTCCCGGGAAGCCCTGCAGTTCACTTCAAACCGAGCGGTATAAATGGCGACCTCTGGAAAACATTTCGGCAACTTTGCAAACACCATTACTTAAGTCTGAGTGACATCCATAAATAAGCCATAAATAAATTTCAGTCCAACGCCGTGAAATAGGGAGAGCCTTGAAGTCTTTTTTTAAAGTGAAATCCAACATTTGAGAGCGTCGTCATTTCAGGCCAATTTCGTCGCGGCATCGCCCCGCTGTGGAGCGTGCCAAAAGTCAATTGGAGACAGTGCACGGATCCATCAATTCGGTGAAATGCTTCGGGCGCGGCATCTAAGATCTCGTCGTGTAAACATTTACGCGCCTCGGGACTTTGAAGATCTTTCATAGCTCGAGAACCAACAAACATTTTTCCCGCTATCTCAACACGGTTCGGCGGGCGGGAAATTCTTGGACAGTCATGCCAACAAACAAAACACGGCGGTGTGCCAATTTTCAGTTCATATTTCGCCTGGTTCGGCCTCATTACGGATAAACAGGAATCGAATTGAATCGAGTCCAACTGAGATCCCTTCATCTATATTAATAAAATCGTAAGTATGTCTGTCTGTACATTGATAAGAATCATGAAATTTTGCGTTTCTTTTCCGTTCCATGCTATTTATAGACGATTGGTACCATTTTCTCAATTTTTTTCTGTCTGTCTGTCCGTATGTTTGTCCGCTTTTCACGGTAACAGGGGGTCAATGGTCAACTGATATGAGTGCAGGGAAATGTCTGTATCAGTCCAACTTAAATTATAGGCTATTTGAAGTTTATAAAATTTGAGCCAGAGGGGGTGTTTTAGGGGAGGGGGAGAGGTGAAATGGGGTACCTTGGACAACGAACTGGGGATCTGATTGGGTGAATGTGTTTGGATTATTCCAACTTGAATCACGGGCTACTTGAAATTTTTCAAATCTGTCCCACAGGAGGTATTTTTGGGGAGGAAGGGGGGGGGGGGGGATCTTTTTCATCACTGAACAAACTGGGGGTTTGATTGTCCAATATGTTTGGATTACTCTAACTTGAACCATAAGATACTTAAAATTTTCCAAATCTGACCCACTGGAGACGAGATTGTTGAAATATGTTCGGGTTACTCCAACTTGAATCGCAGACTAGGTACTTGAAATTTTCACACCCGACCATTAGGGGTTGGGAGGGAGGGAGTGACATGGGAGGGGCAGGTTAAATGGAATAATTTGGTCATTACCGAACGAACTGGTGATCTGATGTTCGGACGAATGAAATTGGATTAGTCTGAACGTTCTTTTGGGTTACCTATCAAGAATATTTTTAATCTGAAATATGGGGGGTGTTTGTGGAGAGGGAGTGGGAGTTGATCACAGTAGTTAGCTTGTAATATGTAATTTATAAGTAGGTACCTCAAGTAATTACTCTTGAGTAAGGACTTTTTTGAATCAGATCGGCAGGGATGTCCCAAAATGTGATGGACGAGGGGGCGCTTGCGTATGTTCAAGTCAACCTGTGCAACGCACGGGTGAACCAGCTAGTCATTACTAATGCCAGCTGTTCGCACACGGGGCGTTGTGCAGGCGAGGCGAGAAAGGGAAGGTGCAGGGTTCCAACTTCAGTGGCCTTGAATTTTCGCTTGAAGATGGATCGTTTCTCTTCGTCAAGCAGCAGTGAATATATTCATATATATATATATATATACATGAATATATTCATCATTACTACAATACCAGCAGATCAAGAAAGTCTCGTAGAGAATAGGTTCGCCCCTACTAGAAAAAAAAACCAGCATCACCGACTTCATCGCAGCAAAGGTATTGCGCGTTTCCGATAATAAGTTTTTGGCATTTTACCGAATGTCAATATCTTCATATCGTGATCTTGTAGAACGTGTCAAACCTTTTATCCACAAGCGACACACAAATATGCGAGTGTGTGTGGCTGCGGAAGAGCGAATCCTTATAACTTTGAGGTAAGTGTTTTAAGACACACACACACATGTTAATATGGTTTATTATTTCCAAGCATAATCTTTTGTAATCATACCCCAAACAATTTTTATGAATTCATACTTTTTTTTTGGAATGAGTTTTTTATAAATTCTCTTATTACTTTTATACATTCAACTGGGAGAGGTTTCAGATATAAAGGTTTTAGATATAAATTCACCCATAGCAAATAATTATATAATTGATTCTTATAGAATTGAACCAGGGGGGTGCGGGACCACACGAAGCTGAGAGAAAGCAAAGAAACAAATACCCATTCGTTTCAGACCATTCTAAAACAGGTAAATGATCACCCACTTCAAAGTCTCTTCTTAAATGTTAGGCCTACTACATTAAGTTATACAGATTCTATTGAAAATGTTCATTATATCTTGAATTCGCTAATACATATAGAATTTACAGACCTCGTGATCCAGTGATCTCGTTAAGAGAGGTAACATCGAATGGATGAAATACGAATACATAGGGGTAAAGCTCTAATATTTTTATACTTTACAGAACCTAGATCATATACAAAATACAAAAGGAAAGAACTTGTAAGGTGTACTGAGCGAATGGATACAACTAGCACTGTTTCCTATAACCCTGTAATCTTTCGGAACGCTATCAGGAGAATAAACTTCCGAGGTAGATTTCATACGACGAAGTCGTACCGTAATCACATTTGTCACCAGCTCTTGGAAGTTTTAAATCAATTTAGAAGGTTTAACGTAGCTAAAGAATTTAGAAGGTAATTACGTAGCTCTCTAGCTACGTAAATGCAGTTTTATTCTATTTCATTCATTGAGAATGCGATCAACACCACATGGAAAGAGAATATAATGTCACAAAATTAGTAAAAAATCCATTTCAGACCGAAATTGTGAACCTAAATTAGATAAGAACCATAGTTTTGTAATATGCGAGTGTGAGAGAGGCAAGGGTTGATATTTTTTTTTATGCAACCAGGCCACCATTCTTCTTTTTTTCTTTTTTTTTTTTCATTATTATTATTACTATTAGATTTTTTTTGACAAAGTTTGGAGTAGCTATATTCGTAAACTCCTCGAAATTCCTAATAAAGAAAGATTCTTGAACAATAATGAGGTAGTAGCGCCAGGTTACCTTATATTGTCCTGATAAGGTCCTATCCTATGGAACATTAGATGAACAAACAACGAGAAATTTCATTTTCAAAGACGTTTAATCGAATCCCAAAGGAAATCCAACGATATGATTATATATTCTTGAACTTTATGAAGCAGGTTAATATCATGATTTACGATATAGCAATTAATTCACCTTTTAAATATTGAAAGCAGCGTTCAATCATGTGCAAAGAAAGGCTTTACATGAATCCCGCGTGCTGTGAAGAAGGACTAGAACAAAACTTTCCCTCTAAATAGATATAGCTGTAATACAAGAAAATAAATTGACAAATGTACATCTGCAAATAATGATACATAATTTAATTGATGGCTTCAATAATTATTTCTTGCGTAATTTCATTTCGTAATCATTAACAGTATTTTCGTGATTTTGGTCCCTGAACTGGTAAACACAGTAGTCCAGTGCAACGCGCGGGTAAACCAGCCAGTGTTTGTCAATAAGAACGATAGCTGAACGGTACCTATATGTGATGATACAAAAACCAATATTTCAAGGAGGGGAAAATGAGGCGGAGCATTCTTGTCTAATGAAACGGATGACAGCTGGGGACAGTTAACGCAGCTGCTATAGAGGACTTTCAACAACGCTCGATGAAATTAGACTCAATGGGACTCCGAACATGAGAAGCTCGATGTAGAGTAGAGCATGGAGGTAATGTTACTTACCGATTTCCACTTCCTTTGCTTACGAGTCTACCTATAGGTAGCGGAACCATTGTTTTCACTTTCGGGAGATTAAAATTTTTCGTTCCCCAAAATCAAAATTATTTCCACTCACATTTTACATTTTAGAACATTACGAACAACTTTTGTTCCTTGTCTGTCAGTGTGTCAGTGTGTTCGCAAATCCTTGTAACATGCCTAATTTCCACAGTTTTCATCCGAATTTCGAAGGAATTTTCCGAGAATATGGGAGCTAGGCTGTGGAAGGTTCCCTATCATTTTCATCATTCATAAATCAACATTTCACTCTGCGCATGCGCAAACATATTTCCATCGCGTTAATTTCTCACTACCTAAACGTTCGATCTCGCTCAAATTAGGAAGATAGTTAGTTGGGCGAAGACGATTTAAGCATAAAATACAAATTTAAACACCATTGCATGATTGCATCGAAGGTAGCTGCTGCGCATGCATGTATGCTAAAACCTTGTAACAAGCTCAATTTCTACAGTTTTCATGCGATTTAGATGAAATGTTCAGCGAATGTGTGGGTTTGACAGTAGATGGTTCCCAACCAGTTTTATTGTTCGAAAATCAATATTTCACTCTGTGCATGCGCAAACGTACTATATGATATTCAGGATATGCATACGAGCTAAGCCACACCGGCAGACTTCTTTTAACCTAAGGCCGCAGTTACAAAGTATGCAGCTCTACCCGAGACTCTTATCCTTATCCCCTCATTGCTCTATACTACAGGTACCAAACATATCTCTGATAAAGTCTGAACCACCAAACATCATGTAATATAAGGCACAGAACGTTTCTGGCTTGTCTTAATGTCCAAATTATAATATAAAACTGCATCACTTGCGGATCTGTCTACCCAATCTACTTTTCATGTGTGGGTATGAGGCTATATTATCAGGAGGCTGTATCCGTTTTGAGACATTCTGAGACGAATCCTAGAGTTTAACGCTTATATATATATGCCCTTCCGGACGATCCCTCTCTTTAGGATTGAGATGAAAATTCCGATCTTGCGCCAAAAAATCAAGCTTTCCAAACGAAAGGATGAGTCGTGTGTTGGTAGGCATATAATAACAATAATTTATTCACCATAAGAATTTAAGTAAGTACATGATATGTAATTCTCGTTTGTGTTTTATTCAAGCATCGACATCGTGAATTCGTGTTCGGAGCAATTCTTGAAATTGCATGTCTGTGAATTGTCAGATAGGAAAAATGCGGGATGAAATAGGTTTGTAATGCAATAACGATAGATACAAACAATGAGATCGCCATTCCCCCTACCTATTTTCCGGTCCATCATCAATCAAATTCAAATATTATGTACAACAACGTAGTTAAACTCTGACACGAAACGGGGAAAGACCGCAGATTTCATAAACAAACGGGTGAAAAAAATACGAGTCCATTGTTGACGAACCTTGATCAGGTTATGGAGGTTTGAGGAAGGATAAACCAGGTTATCCTTCGCTAATTAGATCGCATGCGCAGAGCGCGTTGTTCTTCCTCATCGGCCGGCGCAGACTGAGCAAGTTCGGAGCAGTTCAGAGCTAGCTCAGTGGGCCAGCTCGAACAAACCTAAATAGCTCAGAATGCCGCCGGTGTAAAACTCAGGAAACACGCGAGAGCTATGGAAGACGATAGGGGCTCTTTTTCGAAACTAGTAGTTCGTTCCACATTGTCAGCATATTATGGGAATTCACCGCATTCTTGAAAATGGAGTAAGCTTTTCTCGTAAATAATGGTATGTATTAGAATTAGATTCTGATGCGCAATCATTGTAGCCACAGAATTGGGATTTCGGGTGAAGTATGTGAGGGCTGAGAGGGTAAAAGTAAAAGATGTCTGACATGGGAAGCAAATCATCCTTTGTCATATGGATAGTTTGAATGAGTTTTGAGAAAGAATCTAGGTGTACTTCATATCCATTCAAACATCGGTTATTCAGCACGAAGAGGGAGCAGAGTACCTAGGTGCTGTCAACTCCTGTCCCTGTACATTAAGAGTTTGTACTTATCCCTGTAAAACCTGGCACCTCCACGTGGGCCATCCCGGGCACACACTAGCTGTGTGGCTAACGCCAGAGGGGAGAGGAGGGCCTGCTGTATCATCTAGAGAGAGTGAAGAAAATCCACTACTGCTGCACAAAAAGAATCCGCTCAGATTGTTATAGGCCTTAAAGGCCCCAGATACAATCTAATCCACTCCGATACAGCAGGTTATTCAGCACCACTCTCCTTTGATAAAAGAATTAACTTCAAAGCATCATGATATTGAGCAATCAATAAATTGGAATTAAAAAAAAAAAAAACAGCCACGAGGAATTGGAGTGTGCGAGAAACGAGCGTGGGAATGCAGTGATGTTGTGTTGTATTTTGGAAACATAAAAGTCGATTTTCATGATTCCACAAACGATTTTCAATGAATCCATAAAGCTCGTTCTCGATAAAAGACGAAAAAAGAGGGCGTTCCACCAACATTTTTCTCCCTCGAGTTCTAAAATATAATTTCTTGTTTTTCATTCCCGAGAAGAGCACTGCCATAAAAGGCGGGAGGACGCCGTTAACGAGGGAGTAAAACGCCCCCTGACGGTAAGATCCGCCAGTAAAATGCTCCAGGAGACGCAAGCGGTTTTTCTTTTTGATATCATGAGGAACGGATAGCGGACAAAAGTTGGAGTAGTTGAGTCTACCGGAGGGGTAAAGGGGGTCGGGTCAGAGGTCGTTCACGCCCCTAGCAGACCACCTGGTAGCGAAGTACCGTCTACATCAAACACACAAGCTACATCTCCATTCGATACAGAATATCGACAGTTAATTGGCGACTCTACCGCTAAAAACTCACGATTTTTAATGGCTGAAATGTCTGACAAGATGGGGCACAATTCCTAAGATTTCAATTCCATGGAATTTCAATTTCAAGAAATTTACATATACAACGAGAAGTAAGTTTGCATTGACATTCATAAAAACCCTTCAAGCAATGAGAATTCCCTCAAATTCTTTTAAAATTTTGTCCATAAAAAAATGAAAATTTTCATGTTTGCGCACGTGTGGTGGTTATTAATGGTCGAAGAATTCAATACTTCCTTCCAAGAATGGAAGTCGTGTTTAAAAGAGTAAAAGAGATCTTCCCGGGAAGGGGGGGGGGGGGGGCAACCAGGAAAGATTCTCCTGATAGTCGAAGGTAACTCAGTCGAAATCCTTGGAAGTACCCAAGTACCTGTCTTAACCCACAGGTGGGGCGTGTGTCCTGGCCGCACCACCAACTGAGCAGATTCGTGCTCGAGTTTTTGGCACAGCCACACAACTCCCAATGCCGGAGCACGCAGGACCATGCGCACCCCCACACGCAAAGCATGCGACACCCCCCCCTCGGCATGCATATTGAATAGCATGCTGAGGTAGTAAACCACTGCCTCCGCAAATCCAACCTCAACTGGGGGGGCAGGCTGGTTCTCCTGCGACAATGTCTATGCGCCTGTAGCCTGGAGTCCCTTCCCGCCCGCGGTACCATTTATTGGAGAAAGCACTTAACAGCACCACCCCATTAAGGCCAGAATGGTTGCTAACCTGGCACAGAAGAGGGGACTCTGTATCAATCACTTTTCCCACTTTCTGTGGGTAAACCCAGCTCAAGCATTATGGGAGCAGGAAGGAGGGAGACCAGTTGTGGTCACCTGTGAATCTCAGCTCCACAGGTTCATTGCAGGCATGGTAGTATGTAACCATTTGTTGGTGCTGGCTCACGCACTCACTGCTCACTCGCGTTACACAACGTCCCTTTGAACCTAAACAACCCCCTCCAGCAAGAGGTGCACAGTCAAGCAGGGACCAGGAAAAATACCTTAATCTAAAGTACCCGCGATCCAACTCAATGTGGCCTTGATGATATCCCCATCTAAGCTCCCCAACTAAAACTATAAATAGATCATAACGCCCCCCCTAAGCAATCCTAAAACCAAATGATAAAACTCCCAGCAATGCGACAAATACCGTATCTATGCCTCAAAGCCAACCGGAAGCGGTATTGGTATCGGAAGTTCCAGTCATGCAACATGGCTTAAGAAGCGAATTTTTCGAAAAACGCATTATCTACTCCTCGCAATCACGAACAACTGATAAGATGAAAACGGGAAAGAACAACATGGGAGTGCAAAAACAAATATGAGTGCTCCAGTAGTTATAGATATGCCAAGTAAAGCGCTGGCATTGGGTTCGGGCTTTGGGCGCGAGGTGGCAATCAATTAGCATTCGCCAACAGCCATACCACGTTGAATACACCACTTTTCACCGAATAGAAGAAAACTGTCACACTTATATCGTCCAAATAATTAGCACAGCCTCCAGGTTAGAACAAGGTGTTCCAACAACTGCTATGACTTGCTCTATAAAAGTTTGAAATATAAAGCTGGAGCACTTGCTATTCGAAAAGGTAGTTGATATCGATAAAGGCGAAATGGTGTTTTAATCTTTGAATTGATTGGTTGAAAGATTTCTGCCACGTGACTGAGTGATGAAACGACGCCAAACACCCTATAGTCGATGTTCGGGGAAGGTCGATCTAAGGTTGCCTAGTCTCCCCAAACATCCACCATGCACTAACCAAATGTGCTGACTATGAGCTGTCCCGCCGCAATGTACTACCCCCTTTTGACACAAAATAAAGGAAAAAAAAAAACTTCCAGAGCCCATTTTACAAATTAACTGACCAAGATCAAGAATCACCGACATATTGATTAGAATTTCCAAAGGTCAAACGAATTTAAATCGGACGTTAATTCCCTTGAGTGTTATGTTGATTTTCCTACAACCTAGAATGCATACAAAGTGGGCATCAGTAATCAGTATGCATTAGATTCAAGAGGCCTTTGACGAATCGTCCACGAAACCAAGTGGACGACATCAAAACCGCTACATATGGCTGAACAAAAGGTCAATTTCCAAAGCCCATAAAAAAACAACTCTTTCAGAACCCTGAGGAAGAGTTTTGACTCACCACGGTCTCATCACAAACTAATCATCAAGTTTAGTGAATCTGCTTAATATAATGAACAGAAAACACGGGTATTACCCCGCCAAGATGAGTATGCGTACAAGTTTATACAGTTAACTAAATGTCATACAATGCAGTCAGTTCCAGTCATGCAGTATGATCGTACGAGTGAACTTTCTTAAATTACCCATCGCATTTTAATATATTAAATTGTAATGACATTTGAGCAATTAGAGTACAAAGCGGTGGTTAAGAAACCAATTTGATGGCAAAAACTCACGCACTAAATAAAATTCGGCGATTCAACAAAGATTTTGGAGTTATAGATTTTTTGCAGTTTTTATAGGTTTTTCCGCAAATATTGATGAAATTTAAATTTAAGTAAGCGCTTTTAGCCATTCTTAGTGATTTTTGTTTTAGCACATTTTTTGAAATTTGACCAATTTAATGTGCTCAAAAAGTGCTGGCCAACGAACACATCCTATCATGTGGAAAACTTGACTTTTTGGCACAAGAACGGGATTTTTATATCAATCTCAAGAAGAGTTATATACTCGGATGACACACACACACACACGCGCGCGCGCGCGCACACACACACACACACACACACACACACACACACACACACACACACACACACACACACACACGCACGCACGCAAATATATATATATATATATATTTCAGAATGCCTCAAAACGAATTTCAATGGAGACATTATTCAAACATTTTGATTAAAAAATTCCGAGCCATTGCAATACGTTCATTTTCCACGAAAATTCGCTAAAATAAAAGGCTACATTTAATCTAAGTCATGGGCTATTTTAGTAATTTATAAATTGGTATGAGGAAATGATTCCGTGCAGGCATTGAGTTTATTTACCATTTTGTCATCATCATTCATCATCATGGATATTTGATTTTTGGAAGAGGGAGAATATGAGATGTAATTTCAACACCTTCGGTATTCTAATATGGAGTGAGCGGCACGAGTCTGACAGGTCTCAGCCAATGTCCAAAATGATAATTTTGAACCCAAGAGATGCATATCTTCACGATATGTATAATCGCAGAATTGAGGAAGATGAGGAACGGGAAACATTGGAGCGATTGCTTCATACCACTTTCTGTACAGTTATCAAATTTGAATGGGTGCTGTGTGTTTTACTACTGACCTCAGAGCCCTATTGATTATTAGTATATCTGTTAAAATTCATATAACTTGAAACCCGAAAATATTAATAAATATTATGGGCGTCGTTTGAAATAAAAGTCGAGAAGAAAAACAAAAATTCAGCTTACTTGCCCCCTCTCAGCTACGAGTACATACACGATAGAGGAGGTGGATGACAATAGTACGGCTTAAATATCTTCCGTCGATCACAATTTACGCATGAATTCAAAATAAGTTAGTACTTGTGAAATTAGGTTGTAGAGGGATAAACTGCATATTGGCTAACTAAAACGCTCAGATTGAATGTGAGGTTTGATTTTTGCTAACACGAGTAAACCAACGTACTCCACACGGTTCTGTAGATAACATCCAGATGTAGCAGTTGGCATTGATTTCCACTCAACTGCGTAAAATACGTAACTAATGCATTCATTTCTCGATTTTCGGCCCTTTTTCTTTGTCCTGATAGGATGTTTGTCCATAAAACCCATTAGTTTGAAATGAAAATAAAACTATGTTCTGGAAGACCTTGAATTGGAAACGAAAAATCCAATTGTGACAAGGTAATATTTTACTTCAAATATATTGGTATAGTAGATATTTAATGTATCAATGTTTGCCGTATAAATGATCCATAAAGGCCTACCAACCTCAACAATAACAGCCAAATTAGCGTCAGTGTAAGCTCCACGAATGTTAGTTACTCATCAAGCAGGTAATACGATTTGTACAGATTCTAGAGCAAGAAAAATTTTAGCTAATTTTCGTAGAATGTGATTTTTTATTATTTTTATTTTTTTTATCCTTAATATTTCGTTGAAAACTAGGAGAATTATGAAAATACTGAGCTCCAAACTGATTCAAAACACTATTCTCGAGAAAGCAGATAATTTTAGGTCCCTTAACAGTTTGACCTAGCATCAATTTTTCTATTACTTAATAGACATAATAATCGTAGAGAACGACACTAACGGGGACAGCGATAGTCGATGCATCGAAATCGATCTAAAAGCTGGAAATCGATGTTTTTTACGTTATTTCGAAAAACAGCTCTTGAAATTCGGTTTTGTAAGTTGAGGTCTCTTTTCTGTTGGACGGAAACATGCACAAACAAACACAAGAAGAAACTTCCAAAATTTGCTTTTGAAAAGGAGTTCTTGGGGACAAAGGTTTTTCCAAAGTTTGAAGCCATTCTAAAAACTCATTTTTACATAATCATCAGCCAGAATAGATAGGATATAAGTAAATTTATAATGGCAAATGAATGAAGAGTGATTGACCGATTATCAGTAAAAAACGACTCTACTGAAGATGTTTTGACCGACAAAACCGGTACGGCACCGCATAGTAAGAGCGGAAAGTTACCTTGTGGAAGAAGAGCAGGCTGGTACGAGGTGACGACAAATATCTGATTTACAAGAGGAGTGGTGATGGTGTGGAGGCCAGGGGATCCCAACAGCCCAGGTAGCAGAAGGTTCGGTCGAAGGCCTTTTTTTTTTATTTCTTCTCTTTTTTCCCCCCCATCAGACCCCAAGACCGAGTGAAGGTCCGATGGAGTGTCGAGGAAACGAGAAGCGAGTTTTGAGTTAGCTCTTCTTCCAGAACTCAAGACAGTTCTTCCCAGTGCCCAGCAAAACGGCGGTGTTCTCTTTTTTCCCAGAAGGGCGAGAAAAACTGTCCTTTAGGCTCAATACAATACGCAAACAACACGACAAATCTTTAAGAGATGTTAATACACAGACATAATCCAGGAAATATAAGCACTGGATATCTTTTCCACAGGAGTCCATCTCATCTCGACTAAATCCCCCCAAAACTCAAATCCCAGCTATCAATTCGTGTTAATGGGGAATGTGACGGGCACTGCCCCTTCAAATACTATTTGTGCAATCGTACCTACTTGCCTCATTAGCATGTACGAAGGATGGTGACGAGAAACACAATACACGCAAGGTCGCTCCCAGTTTTTTCATGGAAGCAGATAAAAGTATTTGAGTACAAACACCAACCGCACACGAATAGTTTTCCTTCTATGATTTTTTAGAAGTATGGCAACAAACTACGTGATAGCACCCCACCCGCCTGGACGGGATCCCCTGGATTCTGTTTCGTTTTGGAAGACAACAACTTCGTTTTCGCATCCAAAGTAATCCAGAAGGATTCATGAATCCAACAACCTACGTTGATCCAACACCCCCCCCCCCCCCCCCCCCCCCCAAAGCATTATCTACGCATAAAAAATAATAATAATGAAATTTTTCAGCGAACTTTTCCCGAAAATGAAGCAATTGCAAAGGCTCCAAAAAATTAAATTTTAAACTTTCGAACATCCGTTTTGAGGCATTCTGAAACGAATCCCAGAGTTTAACGCTTTTTCATATGAATAATATATAATGCATTCCAGGCGATAACTCTCCTTGGGTGTGAGATAAAAATTTCGTTCTTGCGCTTAAAAAATCAAGGTTTCTAAACGAAAGGATGAGTTTGTTGGCCAACACTTTTTTAGCACAATAAATTGGTCAAATTTTAAAAACACTGCAAATCATTACAAAAAGGTTCATTATTTCTTTGTTAGATAGCCCTTCTACGCAGAACACTGGTCCACAAAAAATTACCTATCAAACTATGGTGCACTATCGAAATATAACTGGACGTTGTTATTACTTTGATCATTAGGGGAGGAAACTGTGTTTTAATGTTGACAAACATTTTCTTTTTTTTCCCCCAAATGAAATCGAGGTTTTTCTTGAAAAATGACCTTCCATGAAAATACGAGTTTGCGGTGGGTTTCTAGTATTTTTCTACGCTGAATCGAATGGTAACACTGGCATATCTCCCCAACTCCGTTATAACTAAGCTTTACAGTTTAAGTCACAAATCTGAGTAAATTTGGTATGATAATTTTGATGTATTTTGGGGGTGAAACTAGTAAGCTAAAACCAACAAATTATAAACAAAGTAAAACCAACAAATTAAAGGAAGGATTAAACAAATTTTTTTTGTTGGCCTATTGCAAAGGTTCATTATTGAAAATGATGAAATGTATTATTGAAAATGTTTTCAAATGTACTTTAAAAAAACTACTAAAAATGGCTAACAACCGCCTAAAATTTTTAAATTTATAAATATACATATTTTTTTAGCAAAATTATAGTCAATAAAGTTAGTCAACAACGAACTAAAACACTGTAAAATTTAAGGGGGGGGGGGGGAGAGAGAGAGAGAGGGAATTTCATTAATATTTGCAGAAAAATGAATTGAAAAACTGAAATATTGCTAAAAATCCAATTTTTCTTTTGAATCGTAGAATATCGTTTAGAAAGAGTTTATTTGCCATATAGTTGGT
Source organism: Adelphocoris suturalis (assembly GCA_030762985.1). NCBI lineage: Eukaryota > Metazoa > Arthropoda > Insecta > Hemiptera > Miridae > Adelphocoris > Adelphocoris suturalis. The sequence goes on along the minus strand of CM061045.1, from coordinate 18,296,496 downwards.
GGTTAACAATTGTTTGCCTTCAAAGTGCACAAATTTCAAAACAATGTAACAAAAGATGATACTATAATCTACTAAAATTCTCTCATTCGATCATGCTGCATGACTGAAACTTGAAAAAAAAATACAGTTCTTAGCTTATTTCATACAATACCTTCCAAAGAAAGGAAATGGTAAAATTACAAATGTTAAGAAGCAAATCTCAATAAATGCAATATGATTTGAACGTAGTTTTCCATTTAGAGCTTCCATGCACGGTTTTAGCTGTTTCTTACCGGCTAATCATCAGGAAACAGAATTGTTAAACATATCGCGAAGTCACCTGCCCAGAAGCCACTGACAGACAAAAATGAGAAACCAGCGTTGGCTTATTCCCATGTGCACTTCGCAGGCGTCACGTCCGAAACATTATCATGGAGATGTGTGTTTACGGAGTGGTGAGTGACGTGAGGTGTATATTGTCGATGGGAGAGAATACATAATTACGTAGACGGATGTACGCAAATAACAATAATATCAGGCTCTTCACAATAGCGTCCTTTCATTTTCAACAGGAATGTTGCGTGTCGTCAAAATATATTAGATTTGGTGCCAGCTGGAAGCCCGGATTCGGCGCTTCTTCACTTCCATCTCATTCAAAATTTGCAGATCTGAATGAAATGTTTTCAAATTTTTACAATGTTTTTACAACATTTTCAGGGTCACTCCATTCGAATTTGGCTGTTTGGAACATTGGAACAAAAGTTAAAATTATAATAATATAATTTTTGGATATGAAAATATAGCAACCTTTGGGATGACATTTCGTTGTTACTATTAGAACTATTAACCGTAATTTTTAATACTATTAAGAAGAACCCGTGCCAAGGAGTTTTAAAAATTTCTATTCCCCGAATTCGGGGAACTTTCAAAAAATTCGTGTGATGAAATCGTTCTTTTTTCTTCCGTCAAAAAATCGTATGGGCCAATCTAGATGAAATCCGTCAATATCCTCGGAACGGACTTTCCTCAACACAATTATTATGAACACCATGTAAAGCGAAGGCGAATGAATAACCGGCGTTAGAGAAAAAACAATCCCAAGCAACGATAAAGTCATTTTGCAGGAGAACGTTTTTTGTAAACGTGCGGCCGAGCCCACCCGCCAAAACTAGCGCGCCATCGCACAATGGGCTGGATGGCATAATTAGATGGCATAATTAGATGGAAAAAAACCACATTTTCGAAAGCTTCCACAGGATGCGATTCTAATAGGTGGGTGGTTTCATAGGGTGTTGTTGAGGAGCGCGGCCATGGAAGGGGGAGCTCCAATGTGATCAGACTTGAAACTATTAAAATACTCGATAATTATCTATTTTCTTACTTCATAATGTGTTTGTCTGCTGTGGAGTCCAGTCGCTCTCCAGAAATATGTTGACGATGGAGAGTTCCATCCAAGGTAAGAAGAAAACATCCTATAAAGTCACCATTTGATATGTTTTAATCAGCTTCAAAATAGAATTACTAAAATCGCAGATAATTGCAGGTTTTGTGCTTTTTGAATATGTGTTTTACTAAAGTCCTATTAGAGAAATAAATTTTAAAAAGTAAAAAATCGGGCCTTTAGCACACCGCGACAAGACGTAATGTTGATTTTTCACTGGGAATTCCGGTACCGTAACTAAGGTAAAATTGGATATTCCAGGAGTGGAGACTTCTTAAACATCTGACGCGTGACGCTGCTATTGAAAGAATCGCAACAACTCAGAGGGCCGCAATGCGATTCTAGGTAGACAAAATATTTTGAGCTATTCTTATAGGAAAGTTTCCTCTGATTCTGAATATACCCCTTGTTCCTATACCTAAAACTGTTTCAAAGGTTATAGTACTCGAAAACACAATTACCCTCTTATGAATTGATTGATTTAAGAATTTCTGGTGGTCAATCGACGCAGAATTTTATCCTTTGTAACTGTTTTATGGAACGAAAATTGTTTTGAACCCTATTTGTAAGAGAAAAGTTGGAAAATACGTTGAAAGTCATGGTTTTTCATCGAAAAATGCATCAAGGAGCCGTTTTAGGAAAGGAAAAAGGGGTATATTCGGTAGCAGCACTAAATTTCTTATAAAAATAGCTCGTAAAATCATTTTTTCCACCAAAAAATCGCATTTCAGTCCACTGTGAATCGTAGGGAACTGCCTTCCATCACAACTAGTACATACACACCAACTAGAACATTGAACATCCATGGTTACTGTTGTTGTTTTCCACATGCAACTAGTTTTTGAATGATTGATTAAGATAAATGAGTAGAAGTGAAAGAAGATTGTGCTATCAAACTTTCAAAATCCGTCGTAAGCCACTGGGAACGTCTAACGCCCATAACACTCTCCACAGTCGCCAAGTTTGAGAGGCGATTTGACACAGTTAAGAATGTCCCAATTTCATATATATATATATATATATATATATATATATATATATATATATATACATATATAAATATATATAAACGTTCAGAATAGTATGCAGAAATAAGTTCCAGGGATGCTGCATGAGCGAATTTTCGAAAATTATCTTATTATACCTAGCTGTTCAATCCTTTTGAAATTTGAGCACTCAGGCTGCAAAGAAATTGTTAACTATTGATTCTATGGCAAAAAAAAAAAAAAAAAAACTTGTTCAAAATAATAATCTGCAATTCATAAAAAGATTTTGGATCTTCAATTTTTTTTCTTCTTCAGTTTTTATACATTTTTTAGGCACAAATTAAAGAACTTTAAGCACATTTTTCAGCATAGTTATGTGTATCAATTTTCGAATGTTACAGTTCATAGTTTTGATACAATTTATATGAGTGATATTTCGCTAAAAAATATAAATTTTACGATTTTTTTTTTTTTTTTTTTCGTTTCTTGTCACTTTTATTGATTTTTTTTAAAGCACATATTTTCCATATTTGATCAATTTATTGAACGCAACAATTTTTGGCGCATTATATACATACATGAAAAAGCGCTAACTTTAGGAATCATCTCAGAATGCCTCAAAACGGATTTAAATTAATAAATGTTTCAAAAATGTTAATTTAAAATTTTCCGAGCCATTGCTATAGTTTCATTTTCTACCCTAATTCGCTAAAATCGATAAAAACTGCCCATGAAGCTAAAAGTCCCAAATCTTTTTTGAATTGCAGATTATTATTTAAAACGAGTTTCGCTACAAAATTGGCAGCTAACAAGTTCATTGCACTCAAAGCACTCAAATTTCAAAACAATGTAACATAATATGATTGTTTACGAAAATTCGTCATACGATCGTTCTGCATGGCTGGAACTTTTATTCATTCTCGCCATCGCCCATCCGTTAAATTGAGGAAAGCATATTTATAACAATTGAACCTAGATGTCAACTCAACGCTGACTGGGGTCACCAGACCCGGGGACACCACAAACTGACCAGACGGGCTTCCATACCCCCTCTCCCCCAACACGCACACACACACACACACACACACACACACACACACACACACACACACACACACACACACACACACACACACACACAACCTCGCCAAGACGATTCAACATGAATTTGCAATAGAGCATTAAAGGGCGGCGAGTAACCACCTCATAAAACTTTAAAGAAACCATTCCCGCAGGGGAAGCATTACCTAGCTTTACGACTCCCCATCCATTACCGTCATTTTTTTAGTTCCCTCTAATTATGGGGTTGCCATTTGGAGCAGCACCTCCCAGGTGCCGAGAAATTAGAGATTCGACCGGCAGGGTGCTGGAAAAGCTAACGACGAAGTTAATATCGTTCGATTAGATGAGGGCAAAAGAACCCTACCGGTAAAAAAGTATTGGTGGGATAAATGGTGAACGTGAACCGGGCTAGTAATCTGCAAGATAAAACTATTCAATACACCAATTACATTTGGAAAAGATATCCTAGAATGAATCGGTGGTGGATTTTGTTGTTAATACCAAATTTTAATGGTTCATTCCACAAGAAAGGGCAATCGCAGTCCAGAGCCTCCAGCCTTTCTCTGCAGATATAGGCTCTTGAAAGCCGTCCACGCGGAAAGTTCATCTTGATTCGTAGTCAATCATCTTACCCCTGGAATTTTTTCACCTGCATTAGGCTTAAATAAATTAATTGAATAATTTTTCTCGATTTCTCCTTCTTGTGGAGATCCAGTCCCTATTTTCATTTATGTATTCACTCACAAGAAAACAGCAGCATTTCTTTAAAAAATGGGGAAAACCGCGCGTTGACATTCGTTTTCCTTATGATCTCTTTGCTTATTGTTTACCGCTTGTTTTTTGCTCAAGTTATTTTCAACGCTTTTGATTGATCATTCTTTGAATAATTGGTATATAAGTTCATGAATATATTCTATATCTTAAAGCTAAGGAGACTTATCATCTGGAATAACTCACTGACATGTATATATAGATATAAAAACGCGTTCAAATCCAGGGATCGTATCAGAATGCCCCAAAAATTATTTTCCACAAAGAAAATTTTGAAGAATGTTATTGTTTACATTTATGGAACCATCGCAATAGCTTCCGTTTCTTCGAAAATTCGGTATCGATTAATTCAGAAATACCACTTATCGGTACAAACTGAATTCAGTATTATCAAACTGATACTAATGAAATTCGTGTGAATGAACTTGATATAATCATACTAACTCTGCAAGCCTGTATGACACAGACCCTTTTTTCCATTCTAGGAAAAGAATGAGATGTATGTTACTTCAAAAGACGCGACTTTTAGGCCAGATTCAAGTGTCATTAGCGCTTAGCGAAACCAATAAATCAAATATTGTCTTAAGACCATAGAAGAAGCACTTAACTTGGTTTGAGTCTCAATTTGGATATATAATATCGACATAGACTATTGAATATCAACTATCTGTAGGCCTATTGTCGCAGCTTCAACTTTATGAGAAAATCCATTTTAAAAGAACTTATAAGTCAACAAATTGAGAAATTGCGTCAACAGTGGGCGGAGAAGCAACGTGATTCGTCAGTTGAGGCCTCGAGCATTACGTAGAAGAAACCTACCAAGTTGTACTGTCAGCTAAATCGGATGAGTTTTCACAACTTGGCTCAGCTTGCCCAATGAATATTTGCAGGAGAGAAGGTTGTCCCCTTAAAAGGGAATCAACATGGTAAATTTAAAATGAAAAACAGACTGAGAGAAGTCCAACTATGAATCAAGAGATTTTGTGACAGACTAATGACATAATAAAGCGAATATTGTCATGGGAATATAATGCATGTACGTTTCCCTTGGTATTACTATTGTATTATATGTTTCTAAATTGAATCCGGCAGCACAATCTTGTTAATACATTACTGGTAGTTGAACCCAGTTATCTGATGATGGTACATTGAGTTTATAAGGAACCAAGTATGGTAATACACACATGATTCTTCGAGATTTCAATGAATCAATAGAGTTTGACAAGTGGCAAGAAGTAACCAGAGATAATAAGAAATTATTTGAAAAACTGAAATGAACGAATTAGGTACAGGTACCGTCCAATTTCTCGATTTTTTTTGGATTTATCCCTTAACGGTCCCCTACTGCTTTCATGTCCGTTGGACCAATAGGAGCGTATGCAAAACTAAAATTGATTGACACTGGAGAACTCCGAGACTGATGGGCCGATTTTGGTGGAATATTTACGGGTATTATGCGGGTTAGACCCTCGCTTTTTCTAATCTATAGCTCTTCATTATCGATTTCATGATTTCGGATTCTTCTAGCTTCTTGAAATGATTTTAAATGAAGTAACTATTATGATGATTTTATACTGAAGTTTTTGATATTCCTTTTATAAAAGACGCCAAAGCCCATTTTCCATACACACAGTTTTAGCACGCTTGATTTGTATTTAAAAAGAAGAAAAAACAAAGAAAAAAACGTCGCTTTCACAGAAGTTTGAGAAACTTCTTAAATCTGACAGAGCCGTACTGTGTTATGCATGAAACGTAACGAAACCAGCAATGTTTCATTTCTGGAAATAATAGAAACCCTTTTCACAGAGAACTCGGTACTTAGTTTGAGAGCATTGCGTTCGGATGAGTGGGGTAGTAGATAGACGCGCGCAGGTATTAAAATACCTCATAGGAAAGTTTCCTATTCCTAGCTTTCCCTTCGCTCTATGATAGCGATCATCATTAGCAGAACCTACAGCTCGGAAGTTTGGGAAGGTTACAACCTCAAGAATAGATTGGATCAAGGAATCAAGTGACACCGTAAGATAAAGACATGATTTTCGCAAGCCTTCCCCAATTTAAAGTACGCATGCAGCATGGCTAATAGAGCGAATTTTAAAAGAAAATTTGTGAACGAAACTGAGGGGGATCGCGAAGAAAACTTTCACCGCATACGGTTAAAATGAAGTTATGCGTTAGACATATAATTTTCTGGAAATTCCCTATGATGTGATTCCGATGACGACACATGAGCACATGGACTCAAATTCTGTGCGTAGATCACGAAAATGTTACTCCACACATAAAATGTCTAGCTTTGGAGGGGGTATACTGATACATACAAGAAAAAGTTTCATTCATGCAGCATGATTGTATGAGCGAATTTTCGTAAATTATATCGTACTATATTATGTTAAAATGAGTGAAAAGATATTGTTAATTACCAATTTTATCGCAATAAACTTGTTCTACAAAAGTAATTTTGAATTTTGAATATTTTTGCAGTTTACCGATTTTTTGCATATTTTAATGAAATTTAAATAATATTCTGCTAAAAAATATTGGTAAGTAATGCATGCATTACAGGGACGTCCCTATGGATGGAGTGAATATAATTTTGGTTGGAGGTAAAATGAGAGAAAAAATATCATGACTTCTTGAAATTACCCTTCCCCTCTAACCCCTTCCACCGACAGTAAATTTCCATCATTATACTTCTAGCATGAAATTTGAAACTCGTGACATATTTTCCAAAACTAGACCAAATTCATAATTGAACAAAAAGTGATCACGAAAATCTTCGTCTTAAAACATCATAATTTATCAGTTACTCCCTCCATTCATACCCTCCCATGATGAAATGTGAAACTCCTGACATACGTTCCAAAACTATATTGAATTCTTAATGGAACAAAATAAGAAATACGAAAATCGGTCGAGATTTGTAGCTTGGGTAGCGTTTGAAAGAATCGGGAATTATCCCTTCCATCCTTCGCCATGACAGCAATCACAGCTTGCAATAATAAAATACAGTCAGTAATAGTACGATATTGTAGTAATTCTAGCACTCGTACAATATGGCCAAAGTTCAAAATTTAGGAAAACATCTCCTGCCCAGAAATATGAAAAATGTTTCAGGATTTCAATTTGGTCCTCCCAATATCGGCACTACATATACTATAATTTTATTGCAACTATAACTAATGGAAACACTTGAAAATCAATACATAATAATTGTGTAAAAACTAAGTCCTTGAAGGAGCAGCCAATTCATTTTCTCAAGGACAACCCGTCTCTTCAAAGAGTATCAATGTGTGTCACACCGTATAGGAAGTTCGTACTATAATAATGGATTTCATTATGTGCCTTACACATACAATAATTGTCCAAAGAGACAAGATTAAATTTTCCCGTAATGGTGATTTCGTAATTGTTTGGAAGACTTACTCATTCCAGAGGAAAGGCACCCTCAGATCGCATCGCTCGAGTAGGCAAAAACGGTTGGCCAATCTTTGTGAGCCAACTATCTTATCAGGGATTCACGAGATAGGATCGTTTTTTGTTCGATTTTTCGAACGTCACGGGTAAAAAACGAATAGCTCGAATATCGTTTCGTAAGTTTGAATCAATCAAGTTTTTTTTTTCCTTCCTTATCTTCCTGCATGTCAGACGGTCAATTCCACCAAATAATACCATAAGTTACATCTGGTTTGTGCTCATGTTTGAAACTTGTAAATGAAAATTCAAGGTATTGCATCATCAATCCCTGACGTTTGGTAGTTCAGGGAGAAATATGAAACATCGTAATGATTGAAATTAATAGGAAACACTCGATATAATGATAAGGGTTCATTGTATGGGTGCGGAAAATATCTAAAATATTATACTGATTGGTTAGAGGAGACGTCCTGGAATGAAGAAATAAAAGTTCTAGCCATGCAGCACGATCGTATAAGCGAATTTTCGAAAAATATTGTATTATGTTGTTGGAATTTTAGCACTTTGAGAGCAAAGAAATTTTTACTACCAATTTTAACTTCGAGGGTGTAGCTTTCAAATATATACTCCTGCTCAAAATTAGAGCACCACCATCCATTTCTTCATTTGTCCCCTTCTGTTTTCCCTTATCAAGTTTTTATTAATTTGCACACATTGTTTTCAAACACAGAAGGAATACGGTAACCAAAAAAGGCACAAATTCTTGAAGAAAAGATGTTATGGATAAAATTAAAGAAAAATATGCCTTGTGGTAAAATTAGAAAAATTGTAAATGTGAAAAAAAGTATGCGAGTTTTGCTTTTCATTACTTGGTATTACCTCCTCTAGCTCGGATGAGGGGTTGGAGCCTTCGGCCTATGTCTCCAATCAAGTTTTGGTTGATAGTCGACAAGGGAAGAAACAAGTGGACAAACGAAGAAATGGATGGTGGTGCTCTAATTTTGAACAGGAGGGTATATATGAATACAGTTTGTGTTTAAAGACAAAGACGATGATTTGGAAAATGTGGTCACCAGTCGAGAAAAGTTTATTTAAAGGGAAGAAATGTGAGGTTTTATATTAAAACATATTGATAAGTAATGAATGCATTACGGGGACGTCCCTATGAATGAATTGTATATATTTTGGCGAGTATAATGGTTCCTCGGAAATCCCCCCCCCCCCCCCCCCTTCACGCTATTTAACCCCTTTACCGACGGTAAATTTGAAACTTCCGAGGTTACATACCTAACTGAACTGAAAAACAAACGATAAAAGCAACCACGAAAAGACTGATGAATATAATTAAAATACCACGATTTATCGTTATTACCCTCTCCATACACTTCCTTCCATCATGAAATTGAAAACTCCTGTTACATAATTCAAATCTAGACCAAATTCAAAGTTGAACAAAAAAATAATCACAAAAATCGGACGAGAATAGTTGGAACATCATGATTAATCAGTATTACCCCCTCCATTCGCTACCTTCCATAATGCAATTTGAAACTCCTGTTACATTTTCCAAAACTAGACTAAATTCAAAGTTGGAAAAAAAAAAGAATCACGAAAATCGGACGAGAATAGTTGAAACATCGTGATTTATCAATATTACCCCCTTCATTCACCCCCTCTCTTGATGAAGTTTGAAAATCCTGACATACTTCCCAAAACTATATCGAATTCATAATGGAACAAAATAAGAATTACGGAAATCTGTAGAGATTAGTCGCTTGGGCAGCGCTTGACAAAATCGGCAATCATCCCCTCCACTCCCCACCGCGACAGCGAATCCGAAATTTCCTAGGTTTGCTGTACAACTAGACTGAAATTGGAATGGAACAAAATGAGAATCACGAAAATCGGTTGAGAATTGTAGCCTGGGTAGCGTCGACAAAATTTGTCGAAAACAACCACGTTTTTTCGGCTTTACCCAACTCATTCCCCCTCTTTCGTCTTGAAATTGAAAATTTCTGAAGTTTGTTGCACAACTAGAATAAAATTGGGATCTAACAAACAAAGAACCTCGGAAATCGGGTGGAAATCGTGGCCTGGGCAGCGTCGACGAAATTTGTCACACACACACACAACACACAGACATAGACCTTTCGTTTTTACCACGGATTCGGTCTTAGAATGATCTGAAACGGATTTGTATATGATTAGTTTTTTTCTCATGCTTGGGTAGTCCCCTTCCCCCTGGATAAATTCCAATAGGTCGTCCCTCTTAAATACGAAGCCTTGCCTGTATGACCTAGCTTCAGAGGGACGTCCTAAAAAACGAAGTTTTCTCGGGAAAAACTCTAAATTCTACTCCATTTTAAATCTAGTTTCACCCAATTTTTCATTTACCACTTTGACCTGTATATATCCAGAAATTCTATTCTAGAAATAATTTCAGAGTGACTCAAAACAGATTTCCATGAAGAAAATTTCGGAAAATTTCATTTTTTAAATTTGTAGACCCATTGCAATAGTTTTTTCAACAAAAATTCGCTTAAAAACACTCACAAATTGCGCGACTTGCTTTCCAGGTAATGACGAAAACGAAATCCATGGCCAAACAATTTTTAGCAAACAATTCATATCAACAAATGATTATGTAATCAGAACGTAAATATTCCTAATGAACGGCCGGATAAACTGGAATGGCAAACAGGTGAGGAATAAACTCTTTATCCAGACTGAAACCTGTTTAGGTTCATAACTTGGGCGCGAGTTTTGCACTGATAAAATTTATAAATCTATCATTAGTACATAATCTCACAGGATAATTGTTTGATAATCCAGAAGTGACTATCAACTAACGTTTGTAAAATTATACACGGCAGTTATTCGAGGACAATTGTATTCAAGTACGTTACGAAGATAATGTTGAACTCACGATTACTTGAATACGCTACTTAGTAATGCCACATGATTTTCCTCAGTCCAACTCAAATGTCTCTGCAGTAATTGAATTCAACGAGATGCTGATAGATCCGTTGATTGGTCGTGGACAAAAATGACCGTGGCATCACAGTTGGCTTGAGCACCCAGAATGAGGCGAACCTTGAAGGAATTTCGAACAGATAAATAATTGATAGGAAGAGATTTTCGGGAAATCCGAAGGCCGATGAAGTAACATTCTTTCACGAGGGAATACTACTTCTCACATACAAAGTAAAAGAGGAAAATTATCAACAGAAGACGACATTCCGTGGTGCGGAAGAGGATGAACGTTATTGAATACTTTGAATAGGCACGAGCGAGAAGAGGTCAGGTGCTCATATAATGTGCATGTGAAAGGAAAAATGCTAATGAATAACACACGTGGCAATGTAAAAAACGAGAATACGACAAACCTAGAGAAAATTTTATAAACAGAAGAAGTTTTGCCCGGAATAATTTGTCAAGTTGTTCTGAAAGGCTTCACTCTTGTTAAACTAAGACCACTCTAGTAAGTTAATCGTCTCACCATTTTCTTGGGTGGTCATAAGATTTACAAGATACGATACAAGACAAGATATACATACGATTTAAGGCATGTACATTACATGTAGGTTCACTGAGATCTTTGTGCTCCCTCGTTCTGTATTACTGTCTAATTCATTCTTGAATGTAAATTCAATTTGTGAGTTGAGTGGTCTTAATTATTTTATTGAAGAAAGAAGAAATTTTTTTTTAATTGTGCGCCATAAAAGATAGCCCCTTGAAACGAGTGCTGTTGGTTATTCTAACAACCATTTCAGTTTGTTGTATGTCCTATTTAACAACAAGTTAGTCCAAGGTTGTCCATTTATCAATTGACCACAAGGCATGATTGCCTAAGGACTCCTATACACGACTTCCATTTTTTGGAAGGAGATATTGGATTCTTCTGTCCATTTATCAAAAGTTACAGACACCCACTCCAACTATTCAATAAACCAGAATTCGAACACCTCCTAGGACGACACATTGTACTGTGAGGCTTGATTTAGACAATCAATTTTTGTCTCGATTCTCAACCAAGCCAAGTCTTCTTTCACTTCTCCCGAACCCCCGCGAATCGTTGGGTCCAAAATATATCCCTGTTCAGCTCCCCAGTCTGTCACCACGATAACTGCGTTTATGGAAGACGAGTGGGAACCACTTGCTGTAAGGCACTGAACTTTATGATCCACACATCATTGAAAGTCAGGTAACTTTTGCTGTTGTTTGCACATCGTTCAATTGTAATTTCCAAACGCGCAAAATGTGGATATCAACTGAAAAAGGCTTAAATACAGGCGTGAATGAAGAAAAAGAAGTAAAAACTAGCTGAGTGTCATGTTCCGGAGAACTTCCGAACGGGGTGATGAGGGAGAGCTTGGAATTACGAGTATGTACTAGTTGTCAGCAGGTAAACGAATCTACAAACGAACCTAAACAGTAAATAACAAACTCGGGTAACCGTCATTGGGCCCGAGAGTCGACGTGCTAATAAAGCGACAAACAACGAACACAGGAGGGGCCGATAGGTACTTAACTGATTTCATTACAAAGACACACTTAGGTGCTATTCAGACAGATCCCATTGTGGTATAAATCGAAAAATTGAACCGCAAATTGTTTCGACACGGCACGTCCCCTATTACGAGATGGGTGAGCAGGATCAGCGCAACATTTGCAAGGCGCGGTGGAGACACGTGTTCTCAAAGGACATGATTGTTTAGAAACCCAACTGAAAATAAAGGGGAAGAGGTTGCACCTCACGCCGCTAGGTTGAGCACTTAGCATGGGATTATGTGAATATAACAAAAGGAGCTCTGTCAGACGGCAGCCACGGGGTTGGGAGCCTAGTGGTCGAAAGGAGCCAGTTTCTCTCTCTCTCTCTCTCTTCAAGGGTCACCTTCGTATCACCGTCGCACTTCACATGCACCTTCTCTCGCTTGGTTTCTACTCATTGGAAATTTTAATGCGGGGCCTTCGTGTCGGAGCTTCGAACCCGCCGCAACGAAGGTGCATCGACAGGTGACGGTCCCGGGAAACGATGAAATTCCAAGCAGGACGCATCTCAAGACTCTTCAATGAGGGGATGTTCCAGCATTTGTTGAAACAGTAGTAACAGAGGTTTCCATGTTTGTTACCAATACATTCCTGTTGTTCCATCTTTGTCAACAGTGACTATCAACACAAAATGTTTCAACAAAGTGGATACAGATATTTCATAACAGTTTAAAACACGTAGTAATAATATACCCCATAGGAATATTCAAGATTTTGCTGCCATTGGTTTCATTTATGAAAAATTATTTATAGCAGCAGCAATTAGGTAATGAAAATAAATAAAAAACTATTGGAAACTTAGAGAATAAGAAAAACGCTGGTAACTTTTGAATAACGACAAACGTTTCGGATTAATCCAAAGGTTTTCTCAATATAAGTTCTTGAGTACATGTCATGTCTACCATTAGTTGAGGTGACTGTCCAAGATAACCGAAGATAAACTCAAGCACCAGAGAAAAATAACCGAATACAAATACGTTTCAGACCATTCGAAGACCGAATCCGAAAAAAACCAAAGATGTATATATATGATCAGGCTGTTGTCTCGACCACTGAGTTAAATGTAAAATGTTTCGGGTTTCTCGAGGGTTGGTCAATGAAAAGTCTATATTCTAGGCCGACGTTTCAAAATACTTATATTTCATCTTCAGGGCTGATAACAGAGGAGGGGCATATAACAATTAGAATCTTCCTAATGTGGATGCGAGTCAGTATTAACAGACAGCATGGAAACTATGGTTTTTGTAAATAACGAACTTAGTACTAAATATATATGCGTGTGTTTGATAAATTTTGTTGCGTGTGTTTAATAAATTTTGTTGACGCTTCTCAAGTTACGATTCTCGACTTATTTTCGTGATTCTTTTTTGTCCTATATTTTAGTCAATTTGTGCAAAGAAAAAATTGTAAATTCCCGATTTGCGGTTGGGATGGAGGAGGTGATGGTAATACATCGTTATGTTTTCATTATTTTTTCCATTTGATTTCCATCACTGTTCTCTTTCCGATCCAGATGTCAGTTTGTAAAAGCAGTTCATACTTTATTATGGTTTTGAGAGAGGGAGGGGATAAGGGGAGAACCTCACATCACCTTTATGTTAGTGGGTACATCCAGTAAAAACACGATCCATTCGCTTTTCCCACTAGAATGGGACTTACCCCATACTTTCCCTCATCTTAGGGACTTACTAATTTGTTTTCTATCGGTACCTGATCAGAGGAAATCAGTGAGGGGTACCTACATAGAGGACACTCGTATAAACAACAAGTAATACAAGTTCTTTCACTTAAAATAATTTGGATTGCTACACCTGGTTTATTACAAAATTAATGAGGAGATGAGCTGAACAATTGAATGAACAGGGATATTCAAGGTTGATTGATTACCTTTGGAAAACCATAATTCCGCTGTACTGGAAACTTATTTCATGTTCCGTTTTGTTGGAACAACGAGAGCCTTCACATTTTATTGCGATCTAAAATCCTTAACAAATACAAATGATTGTTCTGATGTACTAGCAAGAACAGTATCAACTTTTACTGTGCTACAGGATGTGCCATAACTTTCTTTCATTCAGACTATAACTTTTTCCTTTTTACGATGTTTAAGCCAATTAGCTGCTCAATGAGCGTTGCCAATAGCTCTGAAAAACTTGGCCGCTAATACATTCTGAGCATAATGTCGGCAAAGGCATTCTTCAATGAGTAGCTTCATTTTCGCGATTCATCAGTTTGATGAACCAGTGACGTCATCGCTCCCCCGCCTCACTTCACCTGAACAACGTCACGTTATTAGAGAGTTTTTGTTCTTCCCGTAATTTTCTACCCGTGTATGCAAAAAGACGGAAATACCAACTGCGCATGCGCGATTTTTCGCGTCAACGCGTAGAACTACGCTTGTCCGGGAAAGAGGCCTATCTACACGTAGGCGAGAAAAATGCTTCCGTTGGAATCCCGTCCTACGCGTAGTCATCATAACCTGACACAAAGGTGACCACAGTTTTAAGAGTATTGGTTGGTGGTGGTGACTCTCTGGGACTTAAAAGACGACTGAATTTATGGGCTTTTAGCGAATTTTCTTAGAAAACAAAGCTATTGCAATGGCTCCAAAAAATTTAAAATAAAAATTTTCAAAAATTTTCTTCATCGAAATCTGTTTCGAGGCATTCTGAAATGATGCCTGGATTTTAACGATTTTTTACATATGTATATATATATATATATGTATGTGTCATTCCAGACGATAACTCTCGATAGAATTGAGATAAAAACTTCGTTCTTTCGCCAAAAAATCAAGCATTTCAAAAGAAAGGATAGTTCGTTGGACAAAATTTTTTGAGCACATTAAATTGGGCAAATTTCAAAAAAATGTACTTGAAAAATCACTTAAAAAAAGCAAAAAACTGCTAAAAATTATCAAATTTCTATTTTTTTAGCAGAATACTGCTCGAAAAAAAATTAATCGAACATGAACTAGGACATTTAAAAATTTAAGCACAAAATTGTACTGAAAAATGTACTTGAATTTCATTAAAATAAGCTAAAAATCGATAAAAACACTTGAAAAAATCGTAAAAATCCACAAAATCGTTTGTTCATTGGAATATTACTGACAAAAAGTTAATTTGCTATAAAATGTATAATGAAATTTTTATTTGTCCCCAAAGTGCTCAAATTTCAACAGAATTTAACATAAATGTAATACGACCGTTTATGAAAATTCGCTCATACGATCATGCTGCATGACTGTTTCCTGATTAGCTGAGAGAACTAAATTCTTTCCTGTTCACCACAGTAGTAAGACAGAACTTGATTGGGAGACTCTCTGGGACATCAAGAGACGAATGATACAACGGACTCCGCCATAATTTGTTGAGGTCGCGACATTCTATCCTGTTCATGATAGGAAGTTGAAATTTGCTAGGCCTTTTCCCTCTCTGGGACTCTAGGAGACGAATGAAATGACGGGCTCCATCCTGATTAACTGGGTTAGCATATTGACTCAAGCACATTTACAACCCGAAAACAAATCCACGAATCTATGTTTTCCCGTGACGTGGAGAAACTTTATATTCTATAATTAGAATGTTCAAAATAATAAATACTCCACCAAATAATTATGATAATTTTCCAAATATACAGTCTGATTTTTTGAAATTACATTCCTTGTCTTTCTCAGTTCATTCTTATTGTAGAAGGAAAAATTGTACATTCACGATTTTATTTTTTCACCTTTTTCCGCATAATACAAACGGGACCTAAGTAATAATACTTGATGGATAAAATACAGAATATCGATATCTTTTTCCAGGGAGAGCACGGTTGAACGTTCACCGGCCCGAATGGTTCGATCCAATCCTTTGGGATGATGTCCATAAATGATAGTTCTGGTTTGATTGATTACGATCAATTTTCCTGAATACGTGTTCTTTCAAAGCTTATTGAATATTGTTATGCATGTCCTTAGCAGGCCGAATAAAGTAATGTAAAAATCAGGGAAGGTGCATTACAGCATAACACCTGATTCCGTTAATTCAGTACATACAGTAGGTACTTGTCCTGGTTGCTAAACATGATTAATGATATCTCCGATGCCTTAATTATATAGCTTATACAAAATTACTCATCCATTATATTTATAAATAAATACGTATAAGAGAAACAATACTTGCGTGTCGTAATTCGGTTGGAGGAAGAACAAGATCACTTACCTGTAATAGAAAAACAGTAAACATTATTAACGATAAAATTATGTCAAAACCACGTTTATTATTTACAACTTTAGACGAATTTCTTCCATAATCCGTTTTTCCCACGTCCAAAGTCTGATATGAACAGATGAGGCACAACAGTTCATCATAGAACCATACCATATAATCATAGACAAGTAAAACAATAATATGTAAGTGTCTAATGGGCGATGTGTAAGTGTGTAATTATTGTGTTTGTGAGTGTGTAATGTGTATGTGTCCTTGCGTCCGCGAATCCTAGCAACACGCATAACTTCAACAGTTTTCATTCGACATTGATGAAATTATCAGGAATAAGTAATGGGTGGTTTGATTACCTCATATAAATTTCATCACGATCGTATCATCAGTTGAAGCCAGTTATGCGCCAACCTGAAATTCTTATAACAAGCATGAAGAGCCTTAGCTTCCATCCGAGTTCGATGAAATTTTCAAGGCGGCGTTACTCTGACTCGGTCTGCATTATAGCGAACTTTCGTAGAAAATTAACTATTGCAATGGCTCGAAAAATTTTAAAATAAAGATTTTTGGAAAATTTCTTCATTAAAATTGTAATCCGTTTTGAGGCCTTCTGAAACGAATCCTGGAGTTAGACGATTTTTCATATATATATATACGTGTGTGTGTGTGTGTCATTCCAGACGATAACTCTCCTTAAGATTGAGATAAAAATTACGTTCTTGCGCCAAAAAATCAAGCTTCCCAAACGAAATGATCAGTTCGTTTGCCAGCAATTTTTTAGCACATTAAATTGGTCAAAATATACTAATGAAATCAACTAAAAATGGCTAAAAATCGTTAATCGTTTTATATTTTTTGATACAACACTAGCTCAAATAAAATTTATTAACTATAAAATAGATATTCAAATAGATTTGTACAAACCAGTGCTGAAAATGAACATTAAATTCATCAAAATTTTTTTTTAAATCGGTAAAAATTGCAAAAAAAAAAAAGCTAAAAATTCAAAAATACTATTTGAATAAGAGATTATTATTTAGAATATCTTTTTTGCCATAAAATTAATAGTTAACAATTTCCTTGCACTCAAAAAGCTCAAATTTCAAAACAATCTAACAATATACAATACCATAATTTACGAAAATTCGCACATACGATCATGTTGCATGACTGGAACTTTTCAGTATGTGTCTGACTGTTCCGCGCTACTGGACGAAATTCCGGAACTATTGACTTGAAATTTGGTAGGTGAACTCCTTAGCCACTCGGAATAAGCTGCATAGTTGTGTAGGTCCGACATAAAGTGGCAGCAGTCGAGTTGACTTTCAGAGCGACCCGGTTCAACGCAACGACGATACTTTCGTTAAGACGACAAATCTACAAAATACGTGTTCATTGATGTTTTTTGACATGCTGAATCGAATGGATCAACACTTCTCAACGCCCCACATGTTTTACGTGCCATACAAATATACTTTATATATATATTAGATGTAGAAAGTAGATCTACGTGTTTCAAACTTCGTTAGAAGAGCCTGGGCAGTGAAGCTACTAGTGAATATTCAATGAGTCTGTATGAAGAGCCATTTGAAAGATTTATTCGCGGACTTGAAGAAAGAGGAATCGCTGAAAGGTGGAAATAGCGGTGCGCGTTGTAATGGACGCCGAAATGATTGAATGGCGGACAGGAGGTTTGGTTGGGTTTGGTTGTATGAGTTATTTTGATGTTGAGAAGGGAGCGAGAGAGCTCAGGGGAGAGAAGTAGCGAGCGGCCGACCCACCTCGTGCCGCGGCCCCCTCCCGCCATCAGCCAACCCTCCTCGTGCCGCGGCCCCCTCGAGACCCCGCACGATTCCCCTCACGTCTCCCTAACCGTCTTTACCCTCCGCGGCACTTCAATTTCCCCCTCCGACCCCGCCAACTCCTTCCCGGACCCTTTAGGAAGCCTTCGCTTCTCGAGGCCCCCGCCCCTTTCAATTTCCCCCCGCGGCGACCACCGCCTCCGCCTCCCTCGGAGTCAGCTTCGCCTCGCTTCATTCTCTTCTGCCGCCGTTTTCTTCCACCTCGCACCCGACTGAAAGAGGAATGAGGATGAAGAAGAGGAGGAGGAATGGCGATAAAGGAGGGGGAGAGGGAGACTTGGTCCATCTCACAGGCCCAGAGGTCCCAACCGAGCGAGTCGAGGAATAAATCATGCCGGGACCTACGACTCCCCCCTTCAGACCGTCCGTCACCACACGACAGACCCAACAGGGAATTAACGCGGTCGATAAAGACGCGGGCGAGTGGGAAAAGGAAAATAGACAAAAACGAAAAGAACGGAAACGAAGAAAAAAGGGAAATACGGATCAGTCGGAAATACGCGAATTTCCCGGGGAAAAGGGATCAGCTGAGGGGATTGGATGTCGAGGGGAGAAAATCATATCGGAGATGAGGATCGAGCTCGTCACAGTCACAGAAGGAAGAACGTGCTCAGAATGGGCGACTCGCTTTTTACTATCCTTACTCCAACCGAAGAGTAAACAATGGAAAGAAATGCGATTAGCCCGCAGAGAAAGTTCAAGAAACTCATCCGAAGTAGGGAGTTTGACGCAAGCTAGAACAACAGCCTGATATGGGTTCAGGCCGATATGAATGTATGTATGTACATATACAGGGTGATTCCCTCGCAGATGCATAAAAAATTGGGGTGAAACTGCATCAAAAATGGAGTAAAATGCCGCCAACTGCATATTTTTATCTCAATCCGTTCTCGAGATATGATTTTTTAAAGGTTTTTTCAGGAAAACCATGTTTTTTCCTTTTAAACTCAAATTTCTCCACTTTACTTCATTCAATTTTAACTTTTGACCACATTTTCGGAATCAGCATTAAATTTACTATAGGAATAGTGTACTTGGGTTCTTAAAAAGTACCATCCAAAGGCCCTCACATCAGCTCAAACATTGACGATTTTGAAAAAAGAATATTTCTGAAAATCTTTAAAACTTTACTACTCTTCCAAAACGAATCCTGGAAACTGGCAAATCTCATGAAAACTGCTTCGTCTAATACTCTTTCCAACGGTATAATTAAGTTTACTTTTATTTTGTTATTTAGTGGAGACAATCATGTTTTAATGTTAAAAAATGTGGGTTTTTCAATGAAATTGTTGGTTTCTCGAAAGATGACCCTCCATGAACCTACGAGTATGGGGTCGGTTTCTATGTATTTTTTCACGCTGTATCGAATGATAACATTTGTAGATCTCTTCAACTCCGCTATAACCGAGTTTTACACCTAAAATCGCAAATGTTTACTTTGTTCGTTCCGATTAAATGTATGTGTGTTGTGGGGTGAAACTAGTTAATTAAAGTGTAAAACTCGATTATAACGTAGTTGAGAGATCTGCAAGAGTTTCCATTTGGTCCAGCGAGAAAAAATACATAGAAACCGACCCCATACTCGTTGGTTCATGGAGGGTCATCTTTCGAAAAAACCAACAATTTCATTGAAAAACCCACATTTTCTAACATTAAAACATTATTTTCTCCCCTAAATAACAAAATAAAAGTAAAATTGATAATACCGTTGGAAAGCATATTAGATGAAGCAGTTTTTATGAGATTTGCCAGTTTCCAGGATTCTTTTTAAAAGAGTAGTAAAGTTTTAAAGATTTTCAGAAATATTCTTTTTTCAAAATCGTCAATGTTTGAGCTGATGTGAGGGTCTTCGGATGGTACTTTTTAAGAACCTAAGTACACTATTCTTATAGGAAATTTAATGCTGATACCGAAAATGAGGTTGAAAGTTAAAATTAAATGAGGCAAAGTGGAGAAATCCGAGTTTAAAATGAAAAAACACGGTATTCCTGAAAAAACCTTTAAAAAATCATATCTCGAGTACGGATTGAGATAAAAATATGCGGTTGGCGGCATTTTACTCCATTTTTGATGCAGTTTCACCCCAATTTTTTATGCATCTGCGAGGGAATCACCCTGTATATGTAATCATATGTTTTTTTCAATTCATGTTTCTTTAGTTTTTATTGACGATGTATGAAATCTCTCCCCCTGATTAGGGGAACTTCGGTAAAAATTAAGAGGTAATGGAAAAAGAGGTGTGTGTGTGTGTGTGTGTGTGTGTGAGAGAGAGAGAGAAGGAGAGAAAACAAAGAGGGAGGAATATATGAGAATCTGGAGCAAGACTTGAGATTCACATTTGACATGAAACGTTTGATTATTAACCCAATGAGTTTTTTTTACTGGTTGCGTCACATCAATTGTAACATATAACCAGTCAAGTTACAAAACAGTTTTTTTCCCTTCTTTTTTTAAATGATATACAATAAATGATGGCTTTTAACATTCACTTCTACATTCTTATTCCAGCAACTCTCAGGAAGTCCATACGTTTTATTTTTAAATCTACGTGTGTGGCATTTCGTAGAAATTCTGTGAGGTCACGATGTGCAAGAGGACTTAAGCTCTTTTCTCTTCGCACAGTGGGCAATCTTGTAGTTTGTGCGTCATGTCTTCCAATTGATCTTAACCGAACTCACACTCAGGAAAGCCGCTGAGTTAATCAGGTACAGGCTGCGATTTTTGACTGTGGCCACATCACACCCTGACTAACTCAACCATGGCACCAATGAGTTCAATTTATCGTTTGAAGGGCTGAATGTCTATAATGAGAAAACCTGAAAAAACTGTTGACTGTACATTATTTGTGATGGTGGGTTTTCGTATCTGTTGGTGGGTGGGGGAGGGGCAATGCAGCATGACCATGCAAGCGAATATTCATAATTTTTTTTTTTTTTTTTTTTTTTAAATAATATTTAAGTAAGTTGAATAGTTTCGTATGTGGAGCTCTTTATGTGCACTTTAGCCCTCTTGTAAATGCTGATGGAAAAAGACGGAATATCGGAAATATAGATTTAGTAGAAAACTGGTCATTTTTTAGCAAATTTTCGTAAAAATGAAGCTATTGCAATGGCTTCAAACATTTTAAAATAAAAATTTTCAACGTTTTCTTAATTGAAATCCGTTTTGAGACAGTCTGAAACGAATACTAGAGTTCAACGCGTTTTCATATACCGTGCGCTATTGACATCAACTTCGTTATTTTAAATGGGAACCCGCATTTTTTATTGCACATTTGAATTCTACTTTAAATGTCATGAAGAAATGACCCATCACTCGATTTTTTTCAAAGTGCGCGCAAACTTCCACTCCGAAAGTGCTCTAAAATTGCCACATGTAATACATGTTTTTCGGAGTAAAATTTGTCATACCTCGCGAACGGTTTAAGCTATTAATGGGTATCAAACTCCCAGAAAATGGGTAATACCCTCATCCATCCTTGTATTACATAAGGACCATGTCCAATGAAGGGACTGATCGGTCATACAGGCCATCGACAGGGTTGCCAGGTGTCTGACTCGGACAGTCCGGATGAAAATCGCTAAAGGCCAAATGTGAGGTTATCTCAGGAAGAGCGGGAAATTTCCAGTTTCCTTGTTTCAAGTTTCCAGTCCTACGAATGAGCACTGAAAAGCATATCCTCACACCGATAAGTGCGGAGAGAGTCGACCAGAGCAATAAGTTGGTCCCTTGGACCAGAATGCAGCCGTGACGTACAGCGAGATCCTCGACAATACCTCACGGGCCACCACTCATGGGTACTGATGTGCTCACTCAGAGCTCTGATCGTATATTTGCAGGAAAGGCAGATAGTGAATACATTGTTCAACCCCAGAAAATAGCTAGGGATATTCTTAGGTAAATGATGCACCATTTTAAGAAATTATCTCTGCACCTGTTCCAAAGAATTTGGATGGCTGAGTCCAATGATTTGAGCACCGTAGCACACACTGCCCTGGTGACTTGGTATTTGGCACTAGTAGGCACAGATACTCGGCAAATGGCTTTGTAGTTATTATTAATCCCAATCTTAGCACCAGCAGCTCTTTCTGCCAAACGAATTCCATACTATAGTCGAGGTGTAAGGGTGAATCAGAAGAGCTATTTCCATAATCCTGATTTCTATGTGAACATTTTTGAACAATTTCATTTGAAATTTTTTACACCACTGCTATAGCTTCATTTTCATTGAGAAGTCGCTGAAAGTAAAGCAGGGCGTTGTGTAATAATTTGCGGCGTGTGTTACATAGGTTTCAATATTCCTTAGGAACTTCTAATCTGATCATGAATTGGACAATCAAAACTTCGAAAGTAGAGGAACAATCCAAATATACCCACAACTACTGGATTGACCTTGCATTGTTCTTATACACCGTTCAATTCAACTCCATTTGTTACCAGGTGAAAACCGAATCGAAGTGTCTATCGGCGCAATAAAGTGTGCCTGAACGAAATGAAGTGTCAGTATCTTTTAGTGTTCTAGGATGAATGCAGCCTCGATTTCAAGGAAAAAAAAAAAAAAAAAAAAATCAACTGGTAACTGGAAGTCATGAAAAGAAGTTGGAACTGAAATAACATCGCGATTCGCGGAGAGCATTTCAACTGAGAGATCACCATTTTCCAAACTTGCAAACCAAGGGGATCTAGTCTCTCATCTACGCCAATTCTTACAAGGTTATTTCTGTACATGAATCTCTTGTAAAAACAATCTCACGACTCCATCGCGAACTCTTGGAAGGTTTAGGGCAACAATAAATTGGCGATATGGGCGTAAACACGTGTGTTGACGAGTATTACTCGTCACTTAGGTCCCCAATACAATACGCCCGTAATGTATATAAAAAGAAAATATATGAGTGGTTGATAAAAATAGGCATTACGGAGGCAGAAAATATTATTTTTAGTATGTATATATAGAAAATTGATGTTTATTAAGTGATTATTCATGAAGAGAAATGTAAATAATTAAGATTAATTAAGTTTGGCGCAGCTCATGTGAGGCGACACAGGCTTATGCCTATTGCCCACAATAATGTACGGAGATATGTTAATTTGACATTATTTATGTATAAAGAATATGTAACATCATAATAATAATAATAAAAATTACTCGTCGAATAACAAGCAGGGGAAATTCGCGAAACAAATAGGTGGACACCCGGACGTCTCCCCCATCCCATCAACAATTTTTGAAGACGTTTTCCTCAGCCCCCCTTCAACCGATTTCACTGAGTTTTTTTAAACTTTGTTCTTTAAATGTATGATTTCTTCTTGTCATGATTTCAGGTATGTCAAATTCAAAAATCGATATGCACCTATGAAAAAATACCCGATTTTGCTGAAACAAAACATTTTTATTGAACATTTTCTTAGAATATCAAGGCGTCAGTGGAAGTGATGTGAGCAAATATTTTAGGTTGTTTCTGGTGAATGTTCCACAACGTAACAGCTCCACGCAGCTTTTCCACTTCTTTACAACCGAAGGAAGGGAAAGCATATTGTACCTGAAGTAACTCTATAAAATGTTTGGCCACCAAAATCAAAATTTCCGCTTGCTTTTAGCATTTCAAAGCTTGCTGATCAATTTTGGTTCAGACATTTCCTTTTCACGCATACAACTAGGTATTCTATATTTTAGTCCCATTTTGAAGGAAGTCCCTCGGAAGTCGCTCCTAGACGGTCCCCTATAAATTTCATTGCCGCAGGATCAATAGTAGCGTACGCACATGCGCACATGTAATTTCTTATAACACCAATTTCTCTCAAAAAAAAAAAAAAAAAAAATCAAATTTCAAAACAATTATCCATGTGCGTAGGACACACTGAAATCACCAATTAGCTGACACCCCCACGGGACCAAAGAATTTGTCCCTTAATTGGAGTTGTGTGCAAATGGAGATTTCACTGAAGCGAAGAAGAAGAAAGGTTAAATTCTATCGTATGAACGGCTGTGGGAATTTATTTAAACAGGCATTATTTGAATTTGTACATAGAATTTCGTCTTTTTTATTGAATGTAATTGTTCACTAGATGTTGATACACTGTTATATTTTTACTTCATTTTTCAAACATTTGTGCGGCCAGGGACCTTTAAAATGTAGGAATTGTTTCATGAAGCCTCAACAGATATCCCTGACGACAACTCGGAAATTTTTCATTTTATAATACTTTGAAGCCATTTAGCTTCATTTCCTATGAAAATTCGTTATAAACGCTAATCCAGGTTACGTTACCTTAAAACACAGTTAGCCTCGAAAATTAGCAGGTTAATTAGGAACAAATTGCTCGAGAAACGTGAAATTATCTTGGGATCAAGAGGACTGAGCTCAGTTTACACAACATATCCGCATCGAGCGACCAGGGACCCCAAGATGACCGATGACACAAGTTCCGAGTATCACATCCATCTCTCGTCAGAGCTACTCGATGGATTTTACTTTCCGAACCCGTAGAAGAGAAATAGGAGAGTACTGTAATCATCTTGAAAACACACGACGATTAAAAAAAAAAAAAATTAAACTCGGGTGAAACTAAATCAATTTTAAAACCGGATATTTTTATCTGAATTCGTTCTAGAGAAATAATTTCTATTGTTTTGTTAGCTAATGAAAAACATACGAACGAAAAACTACGAAATTCCAAAAATGAGTTACGATGTTAAAACTTGAAAGGTTGGATGTGGGATGGAAGGGGAGAGGAAAGGGTGTGAGAGAGATAGACGACCAGGGAACACTTTTCCATGTGAAACTGACCAAATGCCATGAAAATCCTTACGCTTTCTAACGTTTGATTTACTATGCTTTTTCTTTGCTAATGGACCAAACGTTGCTCAATTTTGAAATGGAGAGCCATTGGGGCACCTAGAAAACAATTAAAAGGTTTGTTTAGCTACTTTATTCAGCGAAGAGACTTCTGAGTCTAGTGTCTTTACTAATCGACCTACGGTGTAGAAATTTGAT
The DNA here is from genome assembly GCA_030762985.1 of Adelphocoris suturalis. NCBI lineage: Eukaryota > Metazoa > Arthropoda > Insecta > Hemiptera > Miridae > Adelphocoris > Adelphocoris suturalis. The sequence continues at coordinate 18,271,218 of CM061045.1, read as the reverse complement.
ATGGAGTGCCTATGGTACACCTAAAATACGAGTATAATTCCCAGAGACAGACTGGCCAGGGGAGGGATTCCTGAGGCTTAGTTTCTTTCAGGACCTACAATACTCAATTCTGAAAACAAGCGCCTTTGGGACACTAGAATAATTGCAAGGTATGGAGACGCCCACTAAATCGTATGTTACTATATCTCTATACTCTATACTCCATTATGCGTCTAGTGATTACACATAAAAACTCGTGGAAATTACATTGCAATTACACAATTAGCTTAAGAAACCTTCGCGCCATAAGGATTAAAAGTTTGTACGTGGAATTGACTTTAGAATTTCGGAAATTGACTTTAGAATTTCGGCAGTGAAATTCATCAAGAGCATCTAGTTCATACAGCCTGACACGGAGCTATACATGGACCAATCAGCCTGACACTGGTAAACTGCTGACAGATCGTAGGCAGTAAGTGTTTGTGATTTCACGTTCTGACGGGTGCAGAGGCTACAGATGGTCGATGGCAATGACATACGCATGGAACCATATGGATATGTATATATGGATACATCCACATGTATACGGATTTCTAATCCGGCTGCATATATTAGACATGCACATCAACCAACTCTTCAAATCGAATGAATATATTGGGGAAGACTTGCGTGTTGCAGGTGTTTCTAGCTGAGTCATTTGCCCTCCCTCCTGGCAGCTAATCCGAAATTCATGGAAAACCTTGATAAGGACTAGCTTGGATATATTCTTAAAATTGTTTTTTCTCTGAAATCTAGTAGGTAACTATTTTGGGAATGACGGATGTGACAAGATGTTGCGAGTGGTTTTATTGTACGACCCAACTTGATAAACTCATCCCTCCTGATTTACATTACCTTCCCAATCAATGGAAATCCTTCAAATAGCACATTGGACAGCCAGCACTAAGATTAAAGATAAACACCAAAAATAAAGATGTGAAAGAGTTTAACAAAAATAGGATAAAATAAACAGAGAGGTAAAGACTTGTAAGTCTCAGGATTAAGATCAGGAATAAACCAGGAATAAAGTACGGGCTTTCAGTTTATGTAGTTTATAACAATGATAATATAACACGTGGAGGTTGAACATAGAACAATGAGAAGAATATGGGGTACCAGAGACTCATTGATACAGCGTGTCAAACAAAACAACAAACAATCCACGTCGTGGATCTATGATGAACTTCAATCGCTTCATTTCTGGTCGCAATCCCAACATAAATCTAGCGGATTTCCAGTGACCGGAAATTGAAGACTTCAAAGTTTAAGAAAATCTATTAACAACGAGGGAAAATTATTAAAACATCATGATTCATTACTATTACCCCCTCCATTCACCCCCTTCCATAATGAAATTTGAAACTCCTGATGAATGATCCAAAACTACACCGAATTCATTGTTGACGAGAATGAAGTTGAATCGGACGAGAATTGTTAAAACATCATGATTCATCAGTATTATCCCCTCCATTCACCCCCCTCCCATGATGAGATTTGAAACTCCTGATATAGGTTCTAAAATTATATCGAATTCTAAATGAAACAAAATAAGAATTGCGAAAATCGGTCGAGATTTGTAGCTAGTGCAGTGCTTGAAAGAATCGGTAACTCCCCCCCACCCCAATTGAAAATTCGAAATTCCCAACATTTTTTGCACAACTAGACTAAAATTGGAATCAAACTAAATAATAATTAGGAAAATCGGTTAAGAATTGTAACTTGGGTGGCGTTGACAAAGTTTGTGACACACCCACCGCACACGCGCGCGCGCACACACGCAAACACACACACACACACACATACAGCCCTATGGGGTTTTTTTACGGATTCGGTTTTAGAAAAGGCTGAAATAGATTTTTATGCGATATTTTTTTTCTTCTCATGCTTGGGTTGTCCCCCACCCCCCTGGATCAATTCCAACAGGCGTCCCTCTTATTAACGAAGCCTTCCCTATAAAACGTAGCTTCAGAGGGACGTCCTAAAAAAGAGAAAAACTGAAGGAACCGGAGTTTGAATAGGTCAGGCAGGAGCCCTAAAGATGATGGCGGTCGGCGGAAGGGGCACAATTAATGACACGACCGCCAATGAAAAGAAATGAGCGCTCGATATCCTGAAAGGCGATAGGAACGAGTATGACAGCGTTGCCAAATCTACCCTCTCACAAAGAGCTTTCATTTCCAACTTGAAGACCACGCACGACTGACGAAGGGGTTTCGGTTTACCGAAACGCCCCCAATAAAGGGTAGTTTTGTACAACATAAGGACAAACAGGGCGTGTATTTATCCTCAAAAATGAGTTGCAGAATTGATATAAATAACAGATAAGTAAAGAACTTGCCCATTGAAGAATGGAGAAGACAGTGCGTTTTTTCATCATTAACATATGATTTACCTGTCATTTCTTATAGACCTATGATTCATCAAAACATAAATTTTCTATTTCACTAGATCAGTTGATGCGAGTAAAATTCAATAAAAGAAATTTCTATGATGGTAGGAGCTTGAATCTTGAACTATTCAATATTGAATGGAAGGCAATCATAGGTAGGATTTCTACACCAAATCATATGGTGGAAAAGTTCCTTCATAACCATAAAACATATTGGTGAATAATCTATGCATTACAGGGACGTCCCTTTATATGCGTTATATATTATATAGGTGAGAATGACAAATATATCGTGATTTTACTGGATGCCCCTCCCCTTGCAACCATTATAATCTGACATGAGTATATTAAAAGCACAACTTCTGCTTTTACAATTAGGATGAAAAAAATCACGACACACTGCTATCCCCCCCCGCCATCCCAAAACTAGGAAATTTTAAATTACTGAGTACGGATTTTTAGAGAAATTCGATTCTTCGAGCAAAATATTAGAATAAAAAAATAAATTAAAAAAAATATTTTTAAGAAAATATGATTACACCCTCCATTTAGACCCACCGATAATACATTTCAAACTTCATTTGTTTCACAACTAATGTCACGGAAATCAGATGAGGATGGTGAAAACATCAAGATTTATTCTACAACCACCCCCATTCACCCCCTTCCATAATGAGATTTATGACTCCTGACATGTGTTCTAAAACTAGTAACTTAATTGAACCATATATATATAAAACGAAAATCGGTTGAAAATTGTAGCTTGGGCAGCGCTTGAAAGAGAGGGTAATTAACCCCCTCCCCCCTCACGTCAACTAATTATGAATTCCAAAGGTTTGATGGACAACTAGACTAAAACTGGGATCATAAAAATTTTTAATATGGGTAGCGTCGACAAAATTTAAACAACAATCACGTTATTCTATTTACTCCCTCCTTTCCACCATAAGATTCGAAATTCCCGGGGTTTGTTGCATAACTAGAGTAAAATTGGGACCGAACTAAGAGAGAATTTCGAAAACGGGTTGAGAATTATGGTCAGGGCAGCGTCAACAAAATTCGTCACACAACCCCCCCCCCCCCCCCCAACGCACGCACGCACGCGTGCGCGCGCGCACACACGCACACACACAAGTTGTTTTTTCCACGGATTTTCAAAATTTTAACACATTTTCAAAAAAATGTGCTAAATAATCAGTAAAAATGCTAGCAAGGCTAAAAATCGTTAAATTTATATATATATAATTTTTATTAAAGCAGAATTTTAGTCAAAAGAAGTTCATCAACGATGAACTACGAGTAAAACAAAGAAAAACTTACGCACAACACTTTGCTGATAATGTACTTAATTTCCTTTAGTATTTGCTGAAAATCGATGGTAAAACAGATAAAAATTGAAGTATATTTTGATTTACAGAACATTTCTTTATATCAAGTTTAGTTTTCCATAAAATGAATAACCAACAATTTTCCCGCATTCAAAGTGCTCAAATTTCGTATATTTTTACAAAAATTTGTTCATACGATCGTGCTGCACGACTGTTTATCTATTTTCAGCATAGAACAACGAAATTTAAGTACATTTTTCAGCATAACTTTCTAGTTCGTATTTGATGTACCTACCTCTATTGAAGTAGAGGTCTAATATTCTACTAAAATATATAAATTTATTGGTATTCAGTTGTTTTTGTAATTTTTAGTCGTTTTTTCAGTACCTATATATTTTTGAATTTTACCAATTTACTGTACTCAAAAAAAGGCTTCGTACTCAAAAGAACGGATTTTTTCTCAATCTTATGGAGGGTTATAGTCTGGAATCACACACACATAACGTACCATACATAGTATGAAAAAGCCTAAACTCTAGGAATCGTTTCGGAATGCCTCAAAACGGATTTCCACGAAGAAATTTATGATAAAATGTTTATTTTACATTCTTTGACTCATTGCAATAGTTTTATTTTGTGTGAAAATACACTAAAAAACCTGTAATGCATACATTGTCCAACAATATGCTTTGATTTTAATTATTTTTCGCTTCAATCAAAAATGTCTTAGTCTGGAACAAGCTGCATTCTTGTCTGCGGTATCCTAGTGATTACAGGCCGGTACTATGGTGGCTTTATGATAATGGAAGAGGTGTAGGAAGGTATTGGGAAGGGAGATTCACGTGTGGTCAGTGTCCATGAGCGATTCAGTCCGCTCCGCTCCCCCCACGTCTCCTAGCGTCCTTGTTTAGGTCATTCATCTCCAGTCTCAACTCGGCTGCACCGAGTACTCACTTGTAATACGAAATACTTCAGGGGGGAAAAAGTGTCGTTGACTCGGCTTCATACGTCCCATTTGAACTAGTCAAGTGCACGTTGGACCCAGTTCCACGAAAAAGAAAGTTGCGTGGGCTGTATAACTTCCTCACATAGTACATATAGATTGGTTGAAGAACAACGTACGAGACCAAATGATTGAATGCGAAATATAACAGTAATATAGGGCTATAATTCATTTTTGCATGCCGTACCATTAATCCAAAGGCATTCTCCATCTGAAGTATAAATAAAGCGATGAAATTGGTAACATATTGTCTAGAGGTTAACCCGTAGGTACAATCCTTGAAGATTTCATAAAAAACTATCCATTAGTTTCGGAGCGTCAACCAATATTAGTTTGGCGCATTTACAATAGTTATTACGCAACCAATTGCAATAATATACATAGGGCTTCATCCTGGACATAAGTCACAATTCCGCGAGTTTCAAAGAAATCGGACTGATGGACCAACGAACTAGTTCGTAGGATGGATCATGCGAAATCGACGATGTAAGGAATTCACGTTTCTGCTTGCTCATAAAATCCAATGGCAATGAAATCTAAAGAGAACCGTCTAGGAGGTATCCCGCACAACCCCTAAAAATTTTTCAAAATTCGGTCCATTAGTCTCCCCTACTCTCCCCCTACCCACTTCCTAGTGAAACCAAACTAAGCCTTTAGTAATTAACGAATAAGAACGTTTCTCTCAATAGCTCTGTGCCGAAAATGAGATTCACCCCCACTAAATAAGCGTTTTGAACCAGTGAATGTCGGCACGTCATTATTTATTCCGTTGCATCCGATTAGGAGAGGCTGGTTCCACACACTCTCACCAACTGTGCCACTAGGGGTTGTGACCAACTGAGAAGTTTTTGTGGAAAACACATTGAGAAATAGTGCAACTTTTGGCGGGTAGACGAGTGAGCTAGGGAAATAATTTATTCTTCACAAGTAATTGAGATACAAATTGAATAAAACGGTTTATCAATTATGAATTGTATCCTACTTGCGTTTTGAATTTCGAAACTCTCTCCCAACACACCTGCTTGTGAAACCAGACGAACTCTTTGGTAATTACAGAATAAGTTATCACACAAAGCTAATTCACAGGCGTGAAATTTCATAGTGAAATCCGAAATTATCCTAGACAACAAAACACTAACGTTTCAAAATTACAGCTTCCGAGATGTTTGTATCTGCAACCGGACGCCGGGTCGTCGGTTTCCGTTGTCGGCCCCAACTTTCCGATCCCCGACAGATCAGCGTAGCCGTCCATTCAAAGCGGTGTCCCAACTTGTAATTGACCAAGTAAATGTTGATGAAGCCGCCAAACAGCCAACTTCCATAAGACGCCCTTTCCCTCGCTTCAATCTCAGACCACAGCGATTCGAGGGAAATTACAGTTATCGAATACGATGACTGGGAACCACCAGAGAGTAGACAATAAGACCTCAAAATCTATCCAAATGTTCTTGAGTGAAGCTTTATTCTACCTTTCCAAGGTAAATCCAATTCACATAGGTGTTATTGGCGTGTGCCTGTCCAAATCTATAAAAATCTTAAATGGAATTTGTGAACTTCATACCTTTGAACTGTTGGTTTAGGATCGAATTAGTAACTAGACATGTACTAGTATATAGTTTTCCTTGATGAATAATAATTAGTATCTACCCAATTCAGAAAAATTCGTGAAATTCATTTATTTCAATTCACTGAAATTCATGAATGATGATTTTCTCCAACTACTATGAAAAGCAGCGTCGTGATGACTTATTTTCCGTGTTCCAGAGACCCTAGGTGTACGATGACAAAGATAGGATGAGATATGAGATATTATTATTACATATCTACTAAAGCGAAACTCTTTGGAGTTATTTCAAATCGTACGAATCGTTAGAAAAAAGAGTGAAACAACTTAAAAACGTAGTCATACCGCATTTTCAAAGAAAAGTTATGATAAAATTAAATTGGGCAGTTGGATTACACTGGCGTATTATTGAGAAAAGAGATCAAACATAAAATTAGCAACTGATCGACCGAAAATGTGCGGCTCATTTGATCTGGATTCATCAAGTTAAACCTCCCCGCATTGATGCGGGCCTTAGCGGAAAGAGCCTAATGCATCTTCATTTGTGGTTAATGACTTTGATGCTATGAAATATGCTTTGAAGTGTTATTATTTAATAGCCGACGCTCTAGCGATCGAGTTCAATAAACAGTAATTCAACTCACCAGGAATAGCTAACTCAGCTGCTCGAGGAACTAAACTTGCATTAAACAAACGGACCTAAGTTACCTAGATAGATAGTGAGCTAATAAAGTGTCAATGGTGACCACTAACGCGACCTTAACGTCACCGAAACGGGCCCAAGTGTATGTGACCTTGAAGGGACGTTAGCGACGGTGACGTTAGAAACGCCCATTTAACGTCATCCATTTGGGGCTAAAGGCACTCGTTACATGCCTAACCTTCTTGTAAATGTAACACTAAACTCTACTGGTCACCTCAAAATTGAACGAATACTAGCTGAAGAAAATAATATTAGTTATTCCAAATGCCCCATTAGTTATGTAGATAGAGCGGGTAGGTTATTTGACCACACTTCAAAATTGGTTATTTTACGTTTCAAGTCGCGTAGAAACTCAATGGTATCACTCTGGTATCAGTGAAGTCCGCCTCCGCCGTCCAGGCTTTACTAGCCTTCAACTCGATCGAAAAAAAAAATCCGTTCTTTTGCAGACAAGCTCTATTTGACCGAAAAGAGCCTTGCTTTTATTATTGTTTCACATATTTTTAAACGAGAAACCTGAGTGTTACGACACTACCTAATTCTTCGCAGTATTGCTCTAAGTTCGGCTGATCACTCAGCCGTTTTCTCGTGAACATTACGTAAAGTGAAGCCTCCAGTGATGATTATCAGGTAAATTTCTGGTTCATTGTCAGAAAGATAAATCATTTTTTCATACTTGTTGATGATTTACCCATCGGAAAACACAAACAGATGAACTTCGTAACGACCATAACTACCTATAAGTAGTTACTAAACCGCGGTGTTTCCTTCACTTTACTTTTTTCGATTATAGAGGTCAACCATATCCTCAATAATCGTGCTGGGATAACCGTGTGATGTGATTGCAGAGGAAATTTCAGGACGCGCAGCACAACTCGAAAACTACAAAATTTTAGTCAATTATTGGCACTTTTCACCTAAAAATCGATTTTTCTTACGTATTATGAAAACTTAGAGATCTGGGAGTGGTCACAATCGACTCAGCGTTGAAAAATACATCGATTGTGACACCCCACACGCCATATTGTCAAAAAACCGATTTATTAGCATTTATGGGTCACTAAATTGTAAATTTGAACCTGATATTCTGGAGCGATCGGGTTCGCCAACGAACTCGTCTCGTCTTTTGCCAAGACGGATTTTTGCGTTGGAACAAAAACTTTACGTTGTATTTTGAGGGTCTTATCGACTGGAAATACACCCTATAAATAAAAATTAAAAAATATATATATATATATATATATATATATATATATATATATATATATATACCTATATACGACGTTAAAATCTAGGATTGTGTTTTTTGATATATGGAACGGATTTGTAGCCCCCCCCCCCTTTCAAAATTTCGAAGCCATCCAAATAGCATGGGTGAAAAAAGTGATTTATCATTATTTTTCACGTATTTATTTATTCTTTTTTTGATGTTTATTATTAAAATATTTTCCCATCTTGAGAATTTGGCACTAACTGCGGTCCCCCATGATGATTAGTTCTTTTTCTATGATTTTTCATGGTTTCAAATGAAGACTATTATCAGTAAGTTGTATGTTGTAAAAAACTTGATAAATAAATAAATAAAATATGACGCAAAAGGATGATCAGCAACTGAGAAAAGTGTAAGCGAAAATTGAACCAAAAAAAAACTAAATGGGAGATTTTTGAATTCGTTAACTCGTTGTCAGTATATTCAGACGCCAGGCGCGGGCAGACTAGAAGATGGCAGGTGGCCTCACAAGTAAGTCCGGTGGTCGTTCACACTCGGTCACTCTAATTGGAGGTCCTGAGTGTACGCTCCACGAACCGCAATTATCATCGCAAAGCTCCATTAAATATCCTTATCTTGCACCGTTGCAAGTATTATTTTTCTCCTTTTTTTCTTCCCCGATAAAAACAAAAATAATAGTAATAATAATAATCATTACATCGGACGTTCTCTTTTCAAATAAGTTGGCAAAAGCTGCTCAACGCTCGCCGTGGGCGAGTCGCACGTAGTTGTTGAGGATAACGGCAAAACCTAATGGCCGCTGACAGTAATGGCCATCTACTTAGCTATCAAATGACCTAAAATCAAATGTTATACACGCTAAAGACGAAACAAGTTTGGAAAGCTAGGAATCGATACCCAATATTATTATTCTCAACCCTCCGTGTTATAAGTTGGAACTATAGTCAAGTCCATTCGCGACCGTGTAATGAACGTTCGTTCCTTAAGAAGTTCCAAATGTTGCCATTCGATTCAGCGTGAATATACGTAGAAAACGACTCCATACTAGTAGGTTCGTAGAGGGTCACGTTTAGAATAAATAAAAACCCTCGAGTTCATTGGGGGAAAAAAAAAAAAAAATCTAGTCATGCAGCATGATTGTATGAGCGAATTTTATTTAAATATCTACCGTATTGTGATATATTAAAATTGCCGAAAATTAAAGAAAAAATTAGAGAGCTGGCGGTGGTCTCAATCGATTCAGAATTTCTTCCTCTACAACTTTTCTTTCGTACAAACAAAATTTAAGGTCAGTTCCAAAGGTCAAAAAGTGAAAAAAATTACAAAAATCTTATTTCTTGGATCGAAGAAGCTATTTAAAGTATTGGGACATGGGGTATATTCGGAATCAGGGCAAAAGTTCCTATGAGAATTGCTCATAAAATAATTTGTTACACCTAGAATCGGTTTCTGGCCCACTGTGCACATTTCCCTCTATAATATGAATTTCGAAAATGCGACAACGAAGTGGAAAGTGGACAATGAAAAGATTTTCTAGCAAGAAACACCCTCGTATCGATCACCAACTGAACCATGAGTCATATCTAATTCAGAAAATGCAGTTTTGAGATTCCAATGCAGAGCAAACTACATAATACATAGTCCAAGAAAAAAAACATGGAAATCTGGCAACAACTAGGGCGGCGTTGACAGGCAAAAAATGGGTTTCGATTTTCGTTACTGATCTCAATCAGTACACAATGGTTTAACAAGAGCACAAGAATGTAGCGTAAACAATCCGTAAAATACACAACTACCAATTTGAATAACAGTTATCCAGCCAGGAAACTTGAATACCAAATCAAACACGGAGCAAATTCAGAACTCAATAATACCGTATGATTCTGGTCTGATTGACATAGTACGTTCGTTGGCGAAAGTGCAATGCTCTGAGAATATCTCGGGTTTCCCATAATGATGCCAACTTTTTTATTTTGAATACCAAACGATGAAATTATATTTAGATTAAAAAACTGGAATTTCGGTTCGGAAAATGGGATTCAAGGAAAAATGACTGAAATAAGAATTTAGATACGATGAGTAGCCGAGTGAGATTGAGAGAGTAGATGATGTATCTGTAAATTTAAAATACAGTCTGGGACATGGCTGCGACCTACATCACATGCATATTTGGACAAAATCAAGTTTGAACGTAATGCGCAGCCAAACTATCTAAATTTATAAAATCTAAAGCAAGAAAGGGCCATTAATGATCGGAGAAATCATTCGATTCTGTGAGTTAGTATTTTAATGGAGTAAGAGCAATTGACCTCACTAAACTAATATGGGTTAGAAACGTTCATCATACAAATTATTAGAGAACGGAAAGCAGGTGGAGTGAATAGAAGATTTCACACATATTAAACATGTCACTTTACAGGATATAATGTGTAGAAACAAATGGAAGATTCAAATACCAGAAAGAGGAGAAAAGTATGGACGGACTCACTGCGATATAACGAGTTTTCTGATGGACCAAATATTGGTTCGGGGTGAACGAAAAAGAACATGTTTCTTGATGAACAAAGCATCCGATGGGCGAAGCATTTTGACGATGAGACGACAGACAACCCACTACGAACGCAATAGTAGCGATCCAATTGGAGAAAAAAGTGAGTCAAATGAAACAGACTTTTTCAGTGAGGACTAGACTTCTTCTCTCGACTGACCGACTAGTTCTGAGAAACCTTAGTGAAATGTTGTCAAGTTTCTGTTTCGATAAAATACCAAAATCGATGAGAGAATAATCGAATTATGTTATATCAAAGCGGTATACCGGTACTTTATGAGAAGAAGGAACTACAGTTCAACATCTAGTTCATAAAAACAAAAAAGGTTGTCGGTGCGTCTGATGGAAAAAAGTTATCAGGAGAGCCTCTTGATTCAACGGAAGTCCCAATCATCGGAATTCCAACGTCTTGCTGAGGTTAACATGATCAAAGAAAGTTATACGGACGATCAAAAAACGTTATTGGAACGACGAAAAAACGACTGCCAAGTTAGAAGAGCATTATTGCTTCCTCATTGTAACATGGACTTTATAATTAGATGAAGAACAAAGTAAGTGTAGAAATTATTAAATGCAAAATAGAACAGTAATATATGTGTATACATACGAAATAGGGCTAAAAACCAAGTTTGCGCATGCACATACCGGACCATCAATTCAACTGCATACTAAGGCAATATATAAGGCGATAAAATCGGTAGGATGTTGTCTAGAGGTTAACTCGAACAATCCCTGAAAGTTTCATCAAAATCGGTTCATTAGTGTCGAGGTTTTGCCTGTGATAATCAATTTAGTTTTGCGCATGCGCAATAGTTATTGCACAACCAATCGTGATATAAGTTAAAGGGCGTCTTTCTGGAGCCTATGCCCAACTACTCCCCGAGTTTGAGCGAAATCGGACTAATAGATATTAAGAATATAGAAATATAAATTCACGTTTGCGCGTGCGCACAAGCAACTCTTAATTCTACGGCAATGAAAGGTATAGGGGAGCTAACCCGTACAATCTCAAAAAATTACATTAAAATTGGACTAAAACTATAGTATGGTTTTGGGCGTGACAAGGATTTACCACAGGCAGACAGACAGACACGGAACCGAAATTGATCAGCACACTCTAAAACGCAAAAAAGCGAGTGAGAATTTTGATTTTTGAAAACAACATTTTGTTCGACTTCTCTCACGAACACAAAGCTTCCCTACCATCAGTAGTAAGGAAGCAAAGTTATACAGATAACAAATATGATATAAAATATATTTTTACTAGAAGTTACATTTTCACAATCTTCGTTCGAAGGTATGGTATATCCCCCCCCCCCCCTCCGTTTATATCAACACAGACTGTTTACAAAGTAACTGGCAATAAGCAATAATACTTGCATAGATGATTGGCGGTATGGGGTCGGTCAGCTGTCTAGATCAGAAAGAGTCCTCCTTACAGGTATCAGACAAAACAACAAAGGAATTATGGGGAATGGATCTGGCCTTTATACCAGAAACGTGAATAACGAAGAACCTTTTCAATAACACAATGGATATGACAGCTGACTGATACAGGGAGGCTAAAGTGAACGAGGTGACACCACACACAACTCTATGTCAATGTCAATACTGGATAAATATTTCAAGCGGCTCCGGCGGAGTAATAGCATCTACTCTCACGGTCATGCTACACCACCGCTCAATCACTTATTTATGGATTATGCAACAACCTCTGAAAATTTCCAGTTGAACCCGACGCATGCTTGCTCCAAACCCATCAACACATGTTGTTGTCAGCAGTGTTTTTAAAAGTTTGACTCCTTCCTCTAAAATTTGTTAGTTTTTTAAGCTTCTTTATTATGGCAAGCACTGGAAATCCAGCATTTATAACATATTAGCTACAATCTTCAACACCGATGGGTACATAACCTCCAATGACTCTCATCCTAGCGATAGTGTCCATTTTTGATACCAAAACACTTTCTTCATGATGATGATGATGATGATGATGGTTTTAAATAAACCAAAAGCTCGGCAAGGCAATAAGGAACACGTTTTAGTTAAGAACCGTATTACGGTAACTTGACATCAAGGATTCGTGTAGGTCAATCAACTCCTCTACATGAAGACATCGCACAGTGTCGCAAGTAGTTCATATGTCCAAAAACTAAATCTAGAAATTTTCGGTTGGTTTTTCATTGATCATCTAAAATCGGGAAATGTGATTATTATATAACATAAAACAACTGATTATGCGGAGTGTCACATTGGACAGAAGTGGAATACTTCTTATTTGAATCGCAGAATATTATTTGCAACGAGTTTTTTGTCATAAAATTGGTGGTTAACAATATCTTTTCACTCAATGTCGTTAATTTTCAAAACAATGTAACATAATATAGTACGATAATTTACGAAAATTCGCTCATACGACCATGCTGCGTGACTGGAACTTTTCTTTAATCCCGCCAACCGCATTTTTTTTACTCTCAATCCGTACTCGAGATATGATTTTTAAAAGTTTTTTCAAGAAAACCGTGTTTTTTCCTTTTAAACTCAAATTGCTCCGCTTTGCCTCGTTTAATTTTAATTTTGACCTCAGTTCCGAAATCATCGTTGAACACCGGTTTCTGAAACAAATCCTGGAAACTGTCAAATCTCATGAAAACTGCTTCATCTAATACTCTTTCCAACGATACAGTCAATTTTACTTTTACTTTGTTATTTAGGGGAGAAAATTATGTTTTAATGTTCAAAAATGAGGGTTTTTCAATTAAATCGTTGGTTTTCTCGAAAAATGACCCACTATGAACCTACGTCTATGGGCTATGGGGACGGTTTCTACGTATTTTTTTCACGCTGGATCGAATGGTACCATTTCTAGATTTCTCCCACTCCGGTATAACCGAGTTTTACACTTGTTTGTTTTTTACGCCTAAATGTATGTGTGTTGCGGGGTTTAACAAGTTAATTAAAGTCTAAAACTCGATGATAACGTAGTTGGAGAGATCTGCAACCTATGACCAAATCTATCCCAATATTTTATCATGAGGTTAACAATGTGAGTTGTAAAAACACGTCATTCCTATCAATTTTCTGTGCATATAATTGGGATTATTTCATGACTAAAACAAAGTGAGCAACTGATATCAGGCGATTCCCACATCTGATTCAATAGGTTACTCGGGTCCTCTTCATGAGTCAAGTGATACGAGGACAAATCAATAGATATCACATATTGATGATGGGATGGAGCTGGAGTGAAGGAGCATTCGCTTCTCCGCTGCACGCAATTTGAATAAATCATAGTTCGCTACTACCTGTTGCCAGCGGACAAGCCATTACTGATGAGTAATCAAGTTAAACGTGGTACATACCTACTATATAAACCCCTGCCGAATGAGCGACCACGACAGCCTCCTTCGAATTTCGAACATGATTGTTTAGATCATTTAAATGTTACATCAGCACTGTACGGAGTATTGCAGAACAAAGGACAATTGGATGTATCATATTGTTGTTGAACGTTCGATAATCGTGTAGGTCGGATTTGCCTTGGATATTGTTACAAGGTGGCGGTCCGGGTCTTTAATTAGATGAATTACCTCTACCCTCGAAATGCACTTGATGAGGCTATAATTAATATCGAACTGCCAGTGTCTGGAGGGAAGCTACACACCAACACCAAGAGGGCCTGGGAGATACCGAAAAGCTGAGGCCAGCAGAAGACAACTCTGTGGTGGCTGAAGGCCCAATAAATTCAATAGATCCGATAATCCGCCCCTATCCATGATATCTTTATCCGCGTCGAATTAAAATCAGAACTCAAGAAAACTAATTCAAGGGAAAAAAGGCCTTATCATTTCGATAGCAGATAACCGAGGTAAGTGATTCATGATAGTTTCCTCTGTTTTGTATGGAGAAATAGCGTCGTAATGAGATGAGAATGTGATCATTCAGTCAAATATGAAATTCTGAAGCCAAGGACAGAATACGTTTTGCCTGAATATTATTGGAACTACCAATAGCGTCATATTGAGATGAGAATATGATAATTCAGTCAAATATATATTTCTGAAGCCAAGGGCAGAATACGTTCTGCCTGAATAACATTGGAACTACCTAGTGATAACTGGGGACGCGAATAGAGTATATCTTTTGATTGAAATGAGTTTGATGGGAAGTCATGTGCGACTTTGTTTTATTACATTTTCATTGATGCACTGTTGGACACATCAACATTTTACTGATATTATTTGGACAGAGTACATTTTGACTGAATAGCATTGGAGCCACCTATTGATAACTGGGGACACGGATGGAGTATATTTTGATTCAAATTAGTTTGAGGGAAGTCAGATGTGATTTGGATTTAGTACGTTTTGATTGATACGGTTTTGGACAGAGGATCATTTGACTGAAACTCTGTGGGATACAGTAAATTTTGACTAACATTGAAACTACCTAGTGATAACTTGGGACGCGAACAGAGTATCTTATGATTGAAATTAGTTATAGGGAAGCCAGGTGAGACGTGGGTTAGGTACGTTTTGACTGAATAGCATTGGAGCTACCAAGTGGTAACGGAATACGCGGATAGAGTATGTTTTGACTTAAAATAGTATGAGGCAAGTTAGATGTGTCTTGATTTTAATACGTTTTCTATCTATCTACATCAAAAGAAAAAACGACCCTTCAATTTCGGAAGTCTACGTGATCCCGAGTTATATATATATGCCATTCCAGACGATAACTTTCCTTAGGATTGAGATAAAAATTCCGTTCTTGCCCCAAAAAATCAAGCTTTCCAAACGAAAGGATGAGTTCGTTGTTCAACACTTTTCGAGCTCATCAAATTGGGCAAATTTGAATAAATTTATTAAAAATTAAGAAAAATGGCCTAAAACGGCTAATAATCGTTAAATATATATTTTATTCATTTCATCAATATTGGCTGAAAAAATCGATTAAATAACTGAAAAATTGCCAGAATCCAATATTGGTTTTGAATCGTACATTATTATTTACCACGGGTTTATTTGCCATATAGTCGGTGGTGGCATTTTCACCCCTCAAAGTGCTTAAATTTCAAAACAATGTAGCAGAATATAATACTATAATCGATATAAAAATTCGCTCATACGATCACGTTGTATGACTGGAACTTTTTTTTCTATACCCATTGGGGTTGATCGAATGCGATACCGTGGATTCAGGGCATACCAGGGGACCCGTACTTAGTTCTCGGCCCAAATTTCATAAGCATTGGTCCAGTAGTTTGGGATAAAAGCATCGAACGGCAGCGGACGGACAGATGATTTTTCTATTCGTTTTTGGGATTCTAGGCCTCTATCAGTCAAAACGGAAGTTAGTGAAAAACGTTGTCTATTTCCACGAAAAGAAAGAGTTATAATGTTAAATCGATTTCGACGGTTAGGCCATCATCAGTAACAAAACAATAAGTTATTGTTTGTTACTGATGATGGCCTAACCGTCGAAATATTGTAAATCTTCATTTTTCGTGGAAATAGACAGCGTTTTTCACTAACTTCCGTTTTGAAATGGGTTTCCACAACTCCACAACTTCATCGCGAGTGATTTAGTTCGTATCTCTATCAGTCGTTATCCATCGAATTCTGAGGGGGGGGGGGGGGGTAACTTCCAAGGTAACTAAAAACGGTTCATTATTAGAAACAATGAAACAAATCCTGGCGGTTGGTACTAGTTGCAAAACGAATATTATCATTTTCTAGAGATAGCTCGGCCAGATGTGAATAGTAGGCAGCAGTTTTGGTAGGAGCTCCATCATGAAACGTAAACATCGTCAATCACATTATTATTCCATGTTTCACATTTGCATAGCTGCAAAAAGGAAGTTCAACTGTCAAATATTGTCATTCCAAAGGATGGATCATTATCGCTATTGTGAATGAATAATGCATGAGACACCAGTAGGAATATGCGTTGAAGAATTCAAAGGTCTAAGACATGAGAGGTTTTGAGAGGACAGTTGAGGGGGTTGAAGAGATTAAGTGAACAAAAAGTGAACAAAAAACGAAAATATTGCAAACGGGGTTTGTAGGGCGGGCTGTGGAAACGGTGTGGGGAGAGGAGGCGTTGTGGCACTGGTGGCGATGGGGGGGGGGGGGGAGAGGTTGTGGCACGGGAGGTATCGTGGTGGGGGTGGAGGGGGGAGGGCAGTTTGAATTTATGGATCGAAGATAGGAAGCGGCGCTTGCGCCATTGGACCCCTTTCTCGGAATCGGGTTGCTAGGGGATGCAAAGTGCAGACAGAAGGCCGAGCTGCACGGCGGTTCGCGGACCTCGGGAGGCAGAAACTGCGAGCGGAGAGACCGCTTCACCCCCCCCCCCCCCCTCTCCTCACTACCCGCTACCGCTCCGCCGCCGCCGAAGGTCGGGGAGTTTCGGAGGATTTGGGGTGTCGGCGGTGGCGGGCGGGCGAGTTGGAGAAAAAACTGGAGTTTATGAGGCCATTAATATCGCGTTGCGCCTCCTCACACCCCCCACACGGGACCTGACCCCCCCCCCCCCCCCCCCCCCCACACTCAAACCAACCCCGTTAAATTCATTTTCCTTCCACAATATATCCGGTATTTTCCCCATGTGGTATTGGTGGACTTGAAACTCATGAACATAGCAAAATTCGATGTGCACCATTTATTATATATAAAAATCAATTGCCGTTCGTTAGTCTCGCTAAAACTCGAGAACGGCTGGATTTGGCTAATTTTGGCCTTAAATTATTTGTGGAAGTCCAGAGAAGGTTTCAAATTTCAAATCTGCCCCATAGTGTTTAAGGGGAGGAGGGGGAAATGGGGTTTCTTTGTTATCACTGAACAAACTGGGGATTTGATTGTCGAGTATGTTAGGATTACTCCAATTCAAGACAGACAACTTTTTTATAAATTTTTCAAATCCGACCCCTAATGGTGGTGGAGGGGGTGGGGGAGTTAAAGCGTTTCGAACGTCACTGAACGAACTGGGGATCTGAGTTGTCTGATATGTTTGAAGTATTCTAACTTAATCACAGGCTACTTGAAAATTTTAAAATCTAACCCATAGAAGGGGGTGTTTTAGGGGAGGGGGGGGGGGAGAAACGGGGTATCTTTATCATCACAGAACGAACTGGGGATTCGATTGTGAATATGTTTGGATTACTCTAATTCAAGGACTAATTTTTTCAAATTTTTAAAATCTGACCCAGTGGTGAGTGAAGGGTGGGGAGGATGTTAAAGTGTTTTGAAAGTCACTGAACCAACTGGAGATCTGAGTGGGCGAATCTATCAGAATTACTTCAACTTGGCCCACAGGCTATTTGATAATGTTCAAGTCAACCTGTGCAACGCACGGGTGAACCAGCTAGTTTATTATAAATTTGCAGCAATAATTTACAGTTCTACTATAAGCAACAACAATTGATCACGATTCAACGACACCAAAAAGCCATGTACCGTAGCTATGTTCGGCGCCAGTCTTGGTTTACTAGGGTGGAGGGGCCAGTGTTCATTTTCAATCATAAGATACTCTGTCCGCTTCCCTAGTTATCTCTAGGTAGTTTCAATGTTAGTCAAAATGAACTGTATCCCACAGAGTTTCAGTCAAATGATCCTCTGTCCAAAACTGTATCAATCAAAACGTACTAAATCCAAGTCACACCTGACTCCCCTCAAACTAATACGAATCAAAATATACTCCATCCGTGTCCCTAGTTATCAATAGGTGGCTCCAATGCTATTCAGTCAAAATGTACGCTGTCCAAATAATATCAGTAAAATGTTGATGTGTCCAACAGTGCGTCAACGAAAATGTAATAAAACTAAGTCACACATGACTTCCCATCAAACTAATTTCAATCAAAAGATATACTCTATTCGCGTACCCGGTCATAACTGAGGAGTTCGAATGTTATTCAGGCAAAACTTTCTCTCTCTCCTAAAGAGCATTTTGTCAAATGTTACTCTGTCCAAGAGTGTGCCAATTAAAACGTACAAAAACCTAGTCACACCTGACTTCCCTTAAAGTATTTTGGATCAAAAAATAGTCTATCTATACGTCCCCAGTTACCACTAGGTAGTTCCAGTGTTATTCAGGCAAAACGTATTCTGCCCTTGGCTTCAGAAATATTATTTGACTGAATTATCATATTCTCATCTCAATATGGCGCTATTGGTAGTATCAATATTATTCAGGCAAAACTTATTCTGTCCTTGGCTTCAGAATTTCATATTTAACTGAATGATCACATTCTCTCACCTTAAGAGAAATTTCGGCTTTGACAAGCAATTAAGTTATGTTTTTTCGTTTGTTCAAACTTAATCTTTCATCTAGTGCTGCATCAGGATGTCCTCGAACTGTTCAGTATTGGAAAAATCACTAATTCAAGCCACAAAACATCATAAAATTGGTTTTTCGAAATCAATTTGTTGATCCAGTATTTGACACCCAATTTGGTTGCACCTGTGATTGACCCCCTATGATTGACACAGCAGTTCTTCTGCAATGAATGATTCCGTGTGTCAACAAAACATTTATTTCAAAATTTTATAAGTAAATTGAGCATTTGAACTTAGTTTTATTAATCTAAAAATAAAATTAATATGAGTATTTATAAAGACAAAGTTGAAAATATCACCAGATGTTTCATCACAAAATAGGTACAATGTTTTCTCGATACCGTAGGTACAATACGCTTTTAATGGTAAACGAGCAGCTTGTGAGTTACTATGTATTTATGTAAATATAAAGAACAAATGACAAGAACGAATAGAGATCCATATTGAAAGCACTGTCAAATCACTGATGGTAGCATCAGTTTGGGGACTAGTAATTGACATTTTCATTTTCACATATTATCTTTGATTATTTCCAGAAAATGATGGTATAAATGCAATCTACACACAAAACTACGATCGAATTTGAAAATGTGGAGGCCATGGTGAAGCAATATAAAATACTTACCTCGTTAGCGAAATCACAAGAAACAGCGCCAAAGAAATGACAACACGAGGTTTTGTAGGGTAACCTTCTCCAGATTTAACAAAAACCCGCCTGAAACCTTTGACTGCCTTTATACTTCACTGAGAAGGTATTTTGTCTCCAAATTCAAAAGATCAGGCCCTTAAAAAACTTTTATGCCTTATTATTAAAACTTTTTGGTGAGATGTCAATCACTGGGTCCTTGTCAAACACTGGACTCTCCACCCTAATACAGTAGAAATCGATTATAATGTCCGCCAAAGGACCCTCGAAAGTTGGACGTTATAGCCGGCAGTTATCATTTTAGGCTAAAATTTGATCGAAAACTTTTTTCCGTGCAGCAGGTTACTTTTACTTGTTTGGCTCTCACGTCTGATAGTTTTTGAAGGGGAAAACTGAACTTTCGAGAATTATATATATGTAGGCACTTTCATTTTTATTGTTTACACATAATGTACATAAATTTATAGCAATAATTTACAGTTCTACTATAAGCAACAATAATTGATCACGCTTCAACGACACCGAAAAGCCATGTACCGTACCAGACACTAGGTACACAATATGTCCCGCTGTGCGCGCCCCTGCCGACCTGAATTCGAACTAGCGTCAACTGGCAATGGAAATAAGCTCCCTTATGGGTGACAAATTTCTGTAATTATTCATTGGTTATTAATATCACCCGTGGTGTCTTTTCACTTCTAAGGTGATGGACTATAATGCGACCCCAAGTTCTGGACATTTTTTTTTTTTTGCATTCGAATGCAACCTCCAATAAATATTTTTGAACGTCATTATTCTAAATGTTTTAAATCTTACTTTAAAACGTCATTTTGATCTATTCGTCTAACTAATCTGAATTTTTACTAAGGGATTGACTACTTGATGTTATGTATTTTTGAGATGCGAGCTTTCGAAGCAACAAGACCACCAAACTACACAAATCATTCTGATATATTTGTCCCAACTAATTCATATTTTAGCAGCGGGCATAGATTACCAAGTCATTCAACGGAACCTATTCGTGCGGAAATACAATGGGGGAATGTAGTTACGATTCAGTTCGGTAGGGGCACGCACAGTGGGACATGTTATGTACCCAACGTCAAGTATGTACCGTTGCCAGTCTTGGTTTACTAATACAGTAGAAATCGTTTATAATGTCCGCCAAAGGACCCTCCAAAGTTAGTCGTTATAGCCGGTAGTCATTAGGTTTGTTCCATCCACCTCACCGCGGTGAACCCACGGTCAGCACGCGGTCCACAGCCTCTATGATCGCCGTTGGACGACCGTAACCACGATCCAACCATGGATGGAACGCTCAACCGCAAGTGAGGTAAAATAGCGTTACACCAGTCATTTCGTGTGACTCCACACCATTGGAAACATTTTCATCGCCTTGACAACAGTCAAATGTAAACAACTCGTTGTAGTGATTTTCTATTCTCATTTTCAACAACTCATTGTAGTGATTTTATATTCTCATTTTCTATTTCTGGCCGGTATTCATTTTTAAGTTCTCAACTTCACACACGAACACAGAGTACAAGACGAATGATCTAGGCACACGACGTACAACGAGTAGTATTTAATATCAGGAACTGTCCGAAGAAAAGTGATAGGAAAACAAAACGTTCCACGAACAAAACCAAGAAAATTAACGAATAGAAATGAAACAATGAAACAGACTCTTACCTAAATGAATTTCTCAGAATAAAATAGAGAATAAAGAAATGAATTTCTCAGAATAAAATAGAGAATAAAGAATTTCCCAGAATAGACCTACACGCATTGACGGTAAATTCGCAAGTGTTTTATCTTAGAAGAAAAACATATGAAACAATTATTTTGGGAAGAAACCAGGGAAAAATATAAATCAATACTCTTTGGGATTCAAATAAATCTTTATTTTTCAATCTTGAAGAATTTTACCACAAGTAGGTTGAGGTGTCCACCCACCGAGCTCGAATTTCAAATGAGGAAGGTTATGAGTAGGTTTCAATTGCGTGAGGTTTCCTATAACAACCGGAATGAACCGCACTCCATCGGGCGGTCGGTTTTGGTTCGACCGCGGTCGACCCGTGGTCGACCACGCTGCAATGATGGAACAGCGGTTCAACCGCTGTGTTGAGCTGATTGTTGGGATGGAACAGTGGTTGACGTTACTGCGCATGCGTCGGTCGACCACGGTCGACCGCGGTTAGGTGGATGGAACAAAGCTATTATAACCGATAGGCAGTTTTCAAATTTTTGGCTAAAAATTGATCGAAAACTTTTTTCCGTACAGCAGGTTACTTTTACTTGTTTGGCTCTCACGTCTGATTGTTTTTGAAGGGGGAAACTGAACTTTCAAGAATTATATACATGTAGGCACATTCATTTTTATTGTTTACAATGTACATAAATTTACATGAAAAATTCAAGTACGTACTTGGACTTTCTCTATGATCTTGTAGGTAAGAAAGAATTGGTTAAGAAAGACCTCGCTGCACACAAACAACCCACTGTGGAACAACTGAAATTACAACCAAATTTACGCGGCCTTCGTTCCCATTGTTGTTTTAATTCATAGAAAGTGGTGGCGACCGTGAAAAACTGTTTTGAGAAGACCCGTTTATGTTATTGTTCCATACAAATAGAAATCGTGGTATTTAAGGGCAGGAGGCAGATACTTTTTTTGCAGAAATCTAGACGATAAGTCCGAACCGAAACCCATTCTTTACCAAAATGTCGCCTTCATTACGATTTGGACACGAACTAACTCACTCGCGACGAAGTTGTGGAAGCCCATTTCAAAACGGAAGTTAGTGAAAAAACGTCTATTTCCACGGAAAATAAAGAGTTACAATGTTAACTTCGTAACTCTTAACGATTTGGACTTTATAAGCTATAAAAAGTTGGACACCCACTCTGTACCAACATGTCGCCTTTACCTAATCACGATTTGGACGTTACAATATAAGCGCTGTCGTTATAAACGATTTTACATAGCTGGCCAATCATCTCCCCAGGAATCCTCTTTTAACAAACGGTTCGTCGTTACACCCAATGTCGTTATAAATAATTTCCACTTCCTCATTATTTACAACTTCTATTTTCATTTTAATCATTAGCGTACAAAAAATACATCGAAACCTACCCCAAACTCGTATTTTCATCGGTCAATAAACCCTCGATTTCATTGAGGGAACAAAAATCTTTTTCAACATTAAGACGTAGGTTTCTCCCCTAATTAGCAAAGTGAAAGTAAAATTGATTATACCGTTGGAAAGGTAAAGTTTTGGTGCAACTTTTAGGTTTGCAGGCAAAAATTGACGTGCCTGATTAGAGGAACCTACGTGCGTTCAAAAATAGTGGAGATTTCAAAGATTTGACAAATTTTCCTTTTCACCTGTTTTGCCGACTAAAACAAATGTTTTTTTCCACCAGGGAGATGAAAAATTGTACGCTCTTTCCTACGGTGTAATCAGATTTGAATCTAGGTGGAAGGAGGGAGTTACAACCTTTTTAATGTCATGAGGTACAAAACGAGAAAAAAAAATCTAAAAAATTTGACAATTCGAAAACGAGGCGTTTACAAAGGACTCTCTATCAGGAAATTTCAATCACAAATTAGCTATAGAATCGGTTCCCGTCACCAAATATAACACTCTGTATACGGTGTATCATTTGAGAGTATAAAACTTCGGATTTAAGTTTTTCACGTTATTTCTAATAACAACCATTTTCGTTTAAAAACAACAAGTAGGTACATTCTTTTTTTTTACCTAAACATTAATATGAAACGTCTAAAACATTTAATTTTTATTCATATCCGTAACTGCCAAAATTTATCAAAATGATGCGGGGGGGGGGGGGGGGGGGGGGGGGGGCAGAATCACCAAAAGCATCCCCATAATTTCAACTTTTCTACGATATAGTTTATTTCACTTTTACTTTGTTAACTGGGGAGAAAAATGGAGTTTTAATGTTAAAATTTGTATTATATTTAAACTATATTCATACACATACATCACATAATATGGTATTTATCGATTAGCCAGAGGCCACACACCAATCTTTTTAGTAAAATATAGATTAGTTGAACGAATAGATCAATATAAATTATTGGCCTCCCATCAACCGATATGAAATGTTATATATTTATATATATACACATAAACCATTAAAATTCAGGAATCGTTTCAGAATGCACAAAACGAATTTCCATCAAGAAATTTTGGAAGATTTAATTTTACATTTTTTGGAACCATTGCAATAGCTTAATTTTTGACGAACGTTCGCTAAAAACGGAAATGAAAATTCAAATAGGTAACTAAACAGTTAGTGGTTTGAACGGTACTTTTCCTTTACCCCCCCCCCCCCCCCCCCCCAGTCAATTTGTCTTCAACACGCCCGCCCGATGTTTCGAGGCAGTACTTCTTACTTAGATTACATATTTACGTAGAATTGGTGACAATTTCAAGCTGTGAGAAATAATTATATTCCTATTTTAAAAAAAAATTACCGTGTTTTCAGAAGTTGCCGATGTCGGTGAGGATCTGTCGAAAAAAATTGGCGCGGTTGTGGTTTGATTGCCTCCACATGAATTCGCACAAGTAGAATGCACATGAATTCACACAAATAGATCAGAATGCTGTGTATAGGTTGGTGGTCTGGATGCTCGCAAGCTCGCATCTCAAAATTACATAACATCAAGTAATCAATCCCTTAGTAAAAAATACAGATTAGTTGTAGGTCAGAATGATGTGTATACTTTGGCGGTCTGGATGCTCGCATCTCAAAAATTCATAACATAACATAATCTAAGTAATGCCTAGAAACAACGGGCGGGCGGGCGTGTTGATTTTTTGTAGAAAATGACGTGTAAAACCTTATTCCAAATTATTTGCACTCTCAAGTGATACTCTGGATTAATCCAAGCTGGATTAGGCAAACGGACCTCTTCCCATCTCGCAGGATCTGAAGAGTCGAGTTAGTCATTAGCAAGAAATGAGAAAGCAAAAACAAAGAGGAAAACTTGACGGAAGAGTAAACAACCCAACGGGCTGATAACTGGGAACCGACACCGAGTTCCCACCGCTCAACTTCTGTTGGAAAGGCGCAAATTACGGCCGACGGTCGCAAAGATTGTTTCCCTGGTTTTTCTCGCGGCTATTGTGAAATATACGAGGACTGCGTTATATTACTTTTTTTATTGTCGCGGAAGAGAGAACAAATCATTTGAGTTCACGAAAAGAATGGAGACCAGGCGATGTTATCGCAACAACGAAATCGGGTTTTACCATCGGCTCCGGCTAGTAATCCATGGATTGTGAATATTATGGAACGCATCCAGTCAATTTGACCTTAATACTAAATTAATATATTTGGTTTTAGATAAGAATTTTGGAAAATTTTGAATTAGATTAGGAAACACCTCAAGCTGACTTGGAGTGCTATTATACGGGGTTTTCTCGACGTACGAATTATTTTTCTTGCACTTGACAAAACACTGGTGTGTTTCAATTTAAAGGTTCAGTTACAAAAAAAAAAAAAAAAAAAAAAAAAAACAAATGAAACATTTATTTATTTTATATTATTTATTTATTCATTTTTTTTAAATGTATATCAAATCTTTCCTTAATTCTGAAGAGTTTGGTATGTTGCACTCAATTTGGTATGTTGCACTCAATTATTGCATCGACGGAAGAAGCCTCTAAATGATCATCTGATCCTACAGCAGAAATGTGCGGAAACTGTTCTTGAAAATCGTTCGTGATATTTTTTGTTATAGACGGTAACAATGTGAGCACCAAAGACGGAATAAATGATTTGAAATTGTGCTTTACCTAGATACTACTTTTTTTCCAATCTGATTCCGCAGATTCATAGATCTCTCAAGGACCCACGATCGAGAAAAACAATAAATAAAATAAGTTATCATTATTGAAATTGGACTGGGGGTCTGGAAGATAGAGATACCAGAATATGGTTGTTTTTCAGGGATATTCCAAGTCCCCTTAAAAATGCGCGAAACGAACAAAAATGGAGCAGAATTCCACCAACTACACATTTTTATCTCAATCCGTTGCCGAGGTATGATTTTTCAAAGGTTTCTTCCCCCCCCTCTCTCTCTCGCTCTCTCTCTCTCTCTCTCTCTCTCTCCTCTCTCTCTCTCTCTCTCTCTCTCTCTCTCTCTCTTCTCTCTCTCTCTCTCTCTCTTTCTTCCCCCCCCCCCTCTCTCTCTCTCTCTCTCTCTCTCTCTCTCTCGGAATGTTCAAATTTCCGCAACAACCTATCGCAGCAAATTTAAAACGAGAACATAAACTTATCCAACTACTTCCCGAGTTAGAGAAATCGACATTATGAGAAATTACCGCGCACGCTCACACCCGAGTATTAGCAGTTCAAGTACTACAATAGCCGAAAAACTTTTTTTTTTTTTTTTTTTACATATTTCAAGGAAAAGTACTCAGAGAATGAGGAAAAAATGACAACCTTTTTTTCAAAACCCAGAATTGATAATTCTATTAAATAAAATAATAAAGAATACTGAACAGCCAAAAGGCCTTATCGAAACACTGGATTCCGCATCGCAAGAACATTTTATAAATTTGTTTGATAGGTGTGTGGGTTACAGACGACATACATACCTACGCCACACCTACAACATACCTAAGAACGCTGAAAATTCTTACACAATGTTTTGATTTAAAAAATTACTTTGAGACAGTTTTTTTAAGGGTTTTTAGAGGTGGTTCAGCCCAAAGCTTTGGTGTGCTTGAATTCCGTGGCTACTGTACGTTGAGGTAATTCGTCAACTATTCCAAATCGCCATTTTCATGAAATCCGATTCTTACCGCCATCGCCCCGAAGTACGGCAATGCTCAACATGGTAAAAGGGGTAAAAATATAATAATACTCGTAATATTAATAGGAAATTGAATATTTTTCAATATAGCTACACTTGAACTTGTCTGATGAGTGCAAAAATGAAAATGTGAGTTGAAAATTTGTTGACTTTCTGCCAAGCTGGAGGGGAAGTGAGATAACGACGGCCGAGTCAAGCGCTGAGAGAAGTCAGGAGTTGAGGAGGGCGAGAAAGAGGGGGGGGGGGGGGGGATGAGATAACTCGAGATGGTTGCAGGGACGGAGGAGGAGTTTCGTGATAACTCGCTCGTGATAACTCATGATAACTCGCCCCAATAGCCGGGCAGGGCCGCGCCAGCCCGGAACGCGGAGCTCCCCCACAACAGGGCTGGACCTCGGCGAAGATCGGTGAGGTCGATAATAATTACTCCCCGACTGCCTTTGTAGCGTAATTGGCCCCTCGACGGCGGACGTGGAAGAAATGCGAAGTCGGCGAAATGCTTCGGGCGGAGGTGCCTCCTGGAAACCGGAGATGAACGTCCACTTGCTCTCGATTAACTTTGTTACCCGAATTTCAGAAAACTACGATTTTAGCAAATTTTCGTAGAAAATCAAACTGGAGCAATGGCTTCAAGAATTTTAAAGTGAAGAATACCCAAAATTTAACTCCATGGTAATCTGTTTTGAAGTTGACGATTCCTGGAATTTAACGATTTTTCGTATGTATATATATATATATATATATATATATATATATATATATATATATATATACTTTAGCACAGATGTGCGGAGAAAAATAGCACATGTATATAGATAAATTACAAGAAACTCACAGTTATTATATTTCGGCTTTTGCCTTTGTCAAATAGTAGAGTAGAAGCATGAAGATAACCCTCCTGTTAGGTTACTCTAGCGGCAGTGGTGGTGGTTGCCATATATATATATATATATATATATATATATATATATATATATATATATATATATATATATATATATATATAGGGTGTCTTAAAAGAAACCACTAACCCCCCCTAACTTTTTCCCACAATTTTTGAGATATCGAAAAGAAATTTGGAGAGCGTTTTTGAGGTGCCTAATAAACTAAACAGCAAAAAAACCGGCGCACCCTATATTTTGTTATTTTTTCACCTTAGCTTCAATTGGTTAATTTTTTTTTGCATGTGCCAAGTAAAGTCGGTATCTTATGAGAGAACAGCAAGAAACAGAGTGGCAAATAAAAAATACCCGTTTGAAAAAATCAGCTTTATTCACAAAACTTCGATGTTTGGACAAAAGTAAAAAAACATTCTTCTGCAGTTCTCGTGTGAAAAAAAATTAAAAAATGAATTTTTTTGGAAAATAAATTTTTTTAACATCGGGTGGTACCTTCCCTTGCTTGTACCACCGCCTGTATTCTTCTCGGCATGCTGTTGATCAAATTTGAAACCCTTTCTTGTCTGATGAGGTCCCATTCTGCGAGGACCGCTGCCCTGAGGTCTTGGAGGTTCACAGGAGGGTTCGGTCGCTTTCGGATGCACCTCTCTAGCTCGTCCCATAGATGTTCTATGGGATTGAGGTCGGGGCTGCGAGCTGGCCATTGTAGGGTGCTCATGCCTACCTCTTCGAGGTAGTCAGGAACCACGTTTGCTACGAGTGACCGCGCGTTATCGTCCATAAAAATAAAATTATCGCCGGTGTAAGGGGCGAATGGCACTACATAATCTTCCAGGATGTCAGAAATGTACCTCAGTGTGGTTAGACTCCCTCGGGAATACACATGGAGTTCCGTTTTCGCCTCTGAAGTGATTCCATCTCAAACCATTTCAGACCCACTCCCGTAAGGCACCCTTTCAGCACTCTTAATGTTTTCCGATGAGTCCAGGTTCTCACTATTCGCTTCAGATCGTCGTGTTAGAGGGTGGAGGAGACGAGGGCAGCGTTTCGCTCAGTGCAATATTTCTGAATGGGTGCCTTACGCGGGAGGTTCTGACATGGTTTGGGGTAGAATCACTTCAGAGGCGAATACGGAACTCCATGTGCACCCCCGAGGGAGTCTAACCACACTGAGGTACATTTCTGACATCCTGGAAGATTACGTAGTGCCATTCGCCCCTTACACCGGCGATAATTTTATTTTTATGGACGATAACGCGCGGTCACACGTAGCAAACGTGGTTACTGACTACCTCGAAGAGGTAGGCATGCGCACCCTATAATGGCCAGCTCGCAGCCCCGACCTCAATCCCATAGAACATCTATGGGACGAGCTAGAGAGGTGCATCCGAAGGCGACCGAACCCTCCTGTAAGCCTCCAAGACCTCAGGACAGCGGTGGTCGCAGAATGGGACCTCATCAGACAAGAAACGGTTTCAAATTTGATCAACAGCATGCCGAGAAGAATACAGGCGGTGGTACAAGCAATATCGGGTACCACCCGATATTAAAAAAATTTATTTTCAAAAAAAAATTTCATTTTTCAATTGTTTTTCACACGAGAACTGCAGAAGAATGTTTTGTTACTTTTGTCCAAACATCGAAGTTTTGTGAATAAAGCTGATTTTTTCGAACGGGTATTTTTTATTTGCCACTCTGTTTCTTGCTGTTCTCTCATAAGATACCGACTTTACTTGGCACATGCAAAAAAAATTAACCAATTGAAGCTAAGGTGAAAAAATAACAAAATATAGGGTGCGCCGGTTTTTTTGCTGTTAAGTGTAGTTGGTACATACTAAGTGACTAAGGAAAGAAAAAATCCAAAAGCGTTTGGGCTACGCAAGGGGGGGTTACTAGGATATTTTTTCCACATTTTTTGATGAGTGAAACATTATTCCGAAGATTTTTTAGCGCTGAACACGGTGGTGAAACGAATTAAGTCACTCGCGATGAAGTTGTCGAAACCCATTTCAAAACGGAAGTTAGTGAAAAAATGTTGTCTATTTCCACATTTATAAAGAGTTACAATGTTAAATCGATTTCGACGGTTAGGCCATCATCAGTAACAAACAATTGCTATTGTTATAATAGGTAATTGTTAATAATAAATAATTGTTATTGTTTGTTACTGATGATGGCCTAACCGTCGAAATCGATTTAACATTGTAACTCTTCATTTTTCGTGGAAATAGACAACGTTTTTTCACGGAATTCCGTTACGATGGTGAAGCCAGAATTGTGATATCTTATTCCGTTCACAGAGTTGATCTGATGAACAGAGAAGAAGCGAAATTATTTCTAAAAATACCTATCGTTAGAAATCATCGCGTTTCTTCATGGTTCATCAGCTTCACTCAGAGAACGGAATAATATATCACAATTCCGGCTTCACTTAACCTCATTCTGGCATTCATATTCGTCACGAATGCTCAAGTATGAAAGAGGCTTTAGGATGACCAAAACAGCCATTTAGGTTTCATCATAGTACTTAAGTAAGTGTAGTGTATTACTTAAGTGGTAAGAACTGTTGATAAATATAGCATTTCCCCATCTAATTCAACCTTTTTCACAATGTTCAACCTTTTCCACCTTGAACGTGTTACCCTTGCAGTACAACCGTTTTCACATTTAATTCAACTTTTTTTAAAGATTATTATTATTAATTTTTATATTTAAATAATTAAAGATTATTTTTAAAGATAGTTGTGTATTATTATGTTATGTAGCGCTAATTTAGGCCCCACTGCACCTCTGGGGGCGACCTAAATCGTGGCAGTGTATGCGTGAAAAAGCGTGTTAAACTATAGGAACCTTTTCAGAATGCCTCAAAACGAATTTCGATTAGAACAATTTTTTAAAAATTTTATTTATTTTTTTTATTTTTTTATTTTTTTTTTTTTTTTTTTTATTTTTTATTTTTTATTTATTTATTTATTTTTTTTTTTTTTTTTGAGCCATTGCAATAGCTTCAATTTCTGCACAAAAAAAGGTAATTAAGGCGAATTGGAGCGGCTTCGAAGTGAGGACCCATACGGAACTATATAGTTATATAACACGAAATAAATCCCAGGAGGTAAAATAGGGTCTTCCACACTGGAAAGGAATCGAAGGAAATAACTTCTCGAACAAGAGCAACAACAGGAACATCAATAAAAGATAACGAGAGTAATCCTAGCGTTTCCTGGGTTTCTGAGGGGTGGTGATGGGGCAGGGATGTATGATAGTCGATAACTGAGCACTAATATATAGCCCGATATTATTTATGAAAAAATATCGGTACTATCGACGGTTTTTCGATAGCAGCTTCTCTTCTTTCCACAGGTACCTATCCGTAAACAGTTTAAACTTTGAAGTAATTCAATTTAATACAGCAGGTACCTATTACTTGATACTTGCAGGATTTACAACAGTATTGTAAAGATGATGAACAAATTTATTTAAAAAAAAAGATACAAAAAAAAGTGTTAAATGAAAAAGCCACAAACGAGATAGGGGTTGCTGGAGAGTGTGGGGAAAAACCACTGCACTATTTTAAAATAATTGTACAAAGACCCCCTCTAAACCCCTCAATTCCGCCATTTGTATTAATAAAAAAGGAAATGTAAGAGCCAAAAGAGCCGATACCGCGACTTTTTTTTAAATGTTTTACAGAAGTGAGTGACTATGTGACGAACACTACTATCTGTAAAAAGCATTCCGGCTGTTTTCAAAGTATAACATTGGAACGCATGGAATTAAGAAATTCACTCGAAACAATAATCATCAGTGGTTAATGAAAGAAAAATACTATTTACAATCAATGTGAGGGTTTTAGTTATGAGAATCAAGATTTTCGAAGTGAATACAGGATGTTTGAAGGCACAGGCAGGGAAATGAAAACACGTTGACCAGTGGCGAGATACGAATACTAATGGACGAATTTATCATTAATTTATTGAATTGGCACTCAGAGGGGAGTGTTGCTCCCGGGAGGGTGGTTTGGGATGGATGGGGTGGAATTGTAGATAGGGTGGATCCGATGGTGAAGAGAAGGGGGGGGGGGGGGGGGTGACGTCAGCAGGTGAAGTGACGTCATAACGTTCCAACTTCTGTCACAACTGTAACGTCGACACCTATTTCGCATTGAACCCTCCTCCTAATTCAATATGAACGCAAGCCGTTCGGGAGAAAACGTCGAAAAATCCGAGTGATGCGGCGTGACCTCGTGAACGAACTTGTGTATTTGTATTACTTTCGTCACTTATTCTGAATGATCAGGGGAAGTTTCATTCGACCTATACATTTTCTATCCATCTGTACATTTTCCATCATTCTATCTGTACACAAGCATGGCCTGGAGCAAATTTAACGGCATTTTCTTCAGTATGAGGCCTTTTAATGGAGAGGACTACAACTCCCTTCCTATGACAGACCTCTGCGGCGTGCTACGGTCCCTGGAGATTCGTGTGGATGCCTCCGACTGATTTTTCTGTACAATTCTTAAATATCCATAAAGACTGCCCCACCCACCTTTCTATAGAACTCTACAGACTCCCGGGACTAGCAAACCAACATGGACTAAATCACTCGTGACGAAGTTGTGGTGGAACCCTACTTGGAAACGGAAGTTAGTGAAGAACGTTGTCTATTTCCACGAAAAATGAAGAGTTAGACGTTAAATCGATTTCAACGGTTAGTTCACCATCAGTAACAAACAATAAGTTATAATAATAAGTTATTTTTTAATTGTAACTCTTTACGTTCTTCACAAACAGTTTGTTAGCAAAGTAACTGTGTACGATTCTCCAGACATAGATTTTAAGCGATTGTTTTTTGGCTCCATAAATTTACAAATACAAATTTTCCGTAACATTTTTCATGGAAGTCCTTTTTGAAGCATTCTAAAAGGCTTCCTAGGTTTTAAAGCTTTATCAATTTGCGTCATTCTTGACGATAACTCTCCTCAAGATTGAGATGAAAAATCCGTTCTTCCACCACAAATTAGGCATTCCAACTTTTTGAGCACAATTAATTGGTCAAATTTCAAATCTGTTAATCAAAACAATAAAAAGGTATCCACGTTTTTTCCATAAATTTATAGTTGACAATTTGCCAAGTGTTCAATTTCAAAACAAGTAAACATGAATATAATTCGAAAATTTGAGAAAATTCGCTGATACTATCATGCTGCATTACTGAACCTTTTCCTGTCGTAAATTCTCATCGGACCACCTTTGCCGATGATTCAGGTTTAGTCCATATCATTCCTCTCCATTACTTTCTAATCAGCTTCCGATAGTTTTGTTTCCGCTGTCGTACCTTCCGCTGTTTATACTTGTTCTATTACTCAGAACGATGAGTTGTCACGGATGAACGGAGGTTCTATAATCTTCAGGTGCGGATTATCTTCACCATGATTTCCGTTATCACTTTGCAGGACTCAATGATATTAACTTGAAGACAACGTTCAAGGAGAACCTGGTCGACGAGGGTCGTAAAAGTCCTGGAAACGTCACGTATTCAACTGTAGAGACGACAGGCGATTCTGCAAGGACTCTAACGGGGAATAGGAGTGATCAGCAGGCCAGAGCCTTAGCTCAACATTATTCTACAACCATAAAGTCTGAATCCAATCTTCTACAGAAATAACAAGGATAGTTAGAAGCAAAGGTAGTTTCTGCTCCGATTTCGTTCAAAATTTTACTGCATCAAAATAAGCTGATACGCGTTAGCCGTGGGTGCGAAAACGGTACATACATTATCTATTTTATTAGTGGAAGAAGATTTGATCATAAGAAGTCTGACATCAACCGTACTACTCAGTCAGTCTACAACGATAAGAAATTTTCAAAGTTATTATTTTTCAAAGTTGCTTACACTGGTGACGTCAAAGCAACCCTCCCGCCTGCGCAGGACTCTCTTGCCAGTGTGTCGTCAACAGGCAGGAAACTGAGAAATCGTAGAAAGTAAGCTAATCGTATGAGAGTGCAGATGGTGCCAAATTTATTGAAAATATTGATATATATTGTGGACAAATATTGACAATCTTAAGCAAAAACAAGCTTTTCTAACTTCGATAGAGAGAAAGCATTAGTATAAAATATAGAGGATACAAAAAATGCTTTGTATTTGTAGAAACTATGCTATTTTCCCCGGGAAGTGTGGGTAGAAATTATTATCAATCAACTAAAGTTTTCAAAGTGATGGTGCATTTAACGGGCACACAAGAAATATATTTTGTATTAAGTGAAGAACGATAGCCATTTCAGAGTTGAAATGACTAGAGACGGATAGGTGAAGGCTGCCGAGTGAGAGCAGTTGGTCACAGTTCAAGTTTCCCGCAATAATGGAAGTAGACCACAAGGCACCGTTCGCCGATATTATGTACCTACGGGTAGGGGAGCAGTAGGGTGGAGCAGATGTTCCAGAAACACGGAACGCATTAGTGATCGACTCTCGGCGACATCTTTGGTTAAAATCGCTGAATAACATGCAAAAACTGTTAGATTGGAAGCGAGGCAGAGTGGGCGAAATCGCGAAAAACCTGTCCAAAACTCGAAAATCAAAAGTGATGGTCCCCTATCAGTTTCATTGTTCCCAAATCAATATTCACCGTGCGCACGCGCAAATGTAAATTCCATCAAGTCTCATTTCCTCATGGCCTATTCGTCCGATCTCGATCAAACTGGAAGGGTAGTTGGAAAATTATGATTTGATTACTACATATGAGATTCATCACTACCATATCATTAATACGTAGCCGCTTGAAATTGCCAATAGATTCTATAGTTTCCATTCGACTTCGATTGAATTTTCAGGGATTGTAGGGTTTATACTGTAGATGGTCCCTAATGAAGTTCATAATTTCGGACTCATTTGTAGTTTTAGCGCATGCGCAAACGTAACATCTATCAAGCATCATTTTCTCATTGCCTGATTGGCCGAGTTAGACGTTTTACGAGATCTCTTAGTCGACTATTTTCCACAACCATAGGAACCTGCAATGGAATCTTTCAAGATTATTTAAAACATTTCAATGAGCTATATACTCATGTTACGGAATGTGCCACACTCAATTTTAGCAGAATATTGCTCAAATAAAGCTTATTAACTATAAAATAGTACATTACAAAATTTATGTACAAAATTATGCTGAAAAAATGTACTCAATTTTCATTAAAGCGTGCAAAAAAAATCGATAAAAACTGCAAAAAAACCAAAATCCCTTTGGAATCGAAAAAAAATGATTTCGAATGGGTTTTTGTCATATAAATTTGTTGTTCATAATTTCTTTCCGCGCTCAAGTCCTTAATTATTAAAACAAGGTTACAATAAATACGATAATTTACAAAAATTCGCTCATAAGATCATGTATGACTGGAACTTTTTTTACCGTTTTCGTAATTTACTAATTTGATTTGTTACCAGTGTCTTGTGAAATAAATTTTTATTTGGGTTGAATAAATTAAAGATCAAATGGTAAAATGGGGCCGTGAGCAGAATCGCAGAAGAACGCTGAACTAATCAGCAAACTAATTTATCTAAGTGTAATGATTAGCAGTTTTTTCTTTTCTTTTTTTTTTCAGACGAATGAACAATCGTGAGATACGATCACAATAAGACATGAAGAAGAATGAATAGACGATCTATCAATCGAACGATCCAGTTATTATGAAGTCAAGCGTGGCTCAAATAAAATTCAATAGTCGGTTGAGAAACCGCGGCTAGTTTAGTGGTTTTTTAGTGTCCATTACTGATCTGCAGTTGAGTCAGATATTTTCCTTTGTTCATCCCTCGCCGAACGAGCGTATTCAATTAGTGAATTTATGAGAGATGGTAAAGGAATGGGATACCTAAAAGGCTGGTCATGTTACACTCATTTGAGAGGAGTGCCACACAGATTCCAATAGGAATTGGGGAAATTTATAGGCGAGTCGACTCGATCAAGTTTCTTATCCACCTAAAATTGGACGTTTCATAAAATATGAATGTTTGAATTAAAGGCAATCCGTTTTAATTTTAAATGTTTTTTTTTTCTATTTTTTCCATTTGTTCAATAGTTAAAGCAGCATTTTAACCATAAGGGTCATTAGCGGAATTGAACAATAAGTCGAATGGGACGCTGCAAGAGGCAGGATTCTAAGGGGGAGTCATGCTGGCCCTCTGTCACTAAACTGATAGCCATCATCGACTAAAAATTGCAAATCGGAGGGGTGTGAGGGAGGATAGGGAATAATTATAGAAATAATGACATTCCGCACGGAAAGGCATCGCCACAAGGGTACAGCTATTACTACTGTTTAAACTCTACAGCAGATACTCCCCCTCCCCCTTCACCAACCATTAAAACAAATACAAATACGACTGGACATAATATTACTGATATACTCGTAGTATATACTATCAGTGGAGTGAAATGAAGCTACGACTACATGTACAGTTAAATAAACCATGGATCAGATATATCGCAGTTCGTATTAGTGCCCAGCGGATCTCACATTATCTGGCCCAGATAGAGCCAGTTCCAGCAACGGAGTTTTCATTAGATTAACCCAGGACCCTGAGATTTCTAGTCAAAACGGGGAAATACCCGTTCCACCAACGCTTGACTCGGGATTTTGTTGTGATAATGCACGGATTCCGGAATCCACCTGTTGGGGTGGGTTAACCCATGGATTAGCGTTGATCCGTATCTTTGTCACCGCCGCCATATTAAAAAGTTGTGTGCCTAACCTTGATTTTCCGTTTGTTTCTTCATAACACGACCCCTCCGTTTTTCCGTAATTATTTATTTCCTATTCCGTAGTGACAAAGAAGAAACAATAAATTTGTCTTCGGAAGGCGATGTTTTCGTGGAATTGGACCGTGACAATTCGTTGAATGATAATATGATAGGGAAAGAGTGAACCACTAGCATAAGTTGGTGGGCAACGATTGTGACATTTTCAAGTTTTTACTTTGGCAAAAAACGGGAAAAATCGGCAGTTTTTATAGCGTTACTTGAAAAATTTCTATCCGATGATTTTCACTTACAACGGAGCCGCTCCTAAAAAAATGTAGCTCCGTCAGTTCTTATCCGATGGAAATTGTTCACCATTCGTTGGAAACATCTCAATTTATGCCTAAATCGTACGTTCCGTGCACGCACGCATCAGACCCTTGAAACTACGATAAAGATAAAAAAAGTGCTGTAACGCAGCATGGCTAATAGAGCGAATTTTCAAAGAAAAGTGAATGAAATTAAATTAGGCAGAGCCCAATGTGGTGGCTTGGTGTAGCGATACACGTAGGCTTTGAATTAGGGGATCATCAGAATATGAGTCCCTAATCGCCTCGATGGTTACATCGCTACAGGTCACATAATTCCCCACTCCCAATAACTAGCAATGTCGAACAGCCAGTGTCACTGCCCACAGCTTTGCTGTGAACACAGATGCAACTGGTGGTAGGCGTCTAGTGACTAGGAAGTTGGGACGTCTAGTGACTAGTGAGTATAAGCGTGTGTCCAGCATATCGCTGGATTGCCTCAGTGTAGCGACATCTGAGGATGTGTGGGGGTGTATTTGCCTTACCCCGACCTTAATGTGAAGGTCAACAAGCATCTCAGACAAGGTCCAGGGAGGGTCAGGGGCACCTCATATGGAACCAAAAGGTATCTCTTTTTGCTATCCCACCTAGTGAGCTCCTGAACACGAATACCCTATGGGCGAGTTCGTGTTTGGAGCTTGGAATATGTCTCATCTAGGATGGGTAGGGTGACCACTTAATGCAGGGGGTGCCCTGGGAAATAGCGCAAGCACTCTGCATAGCGAAATGCTAGCAGATTTCGCCTAATTTTGAGTGGCTGACTATACCAAGCATCTGAAGGGAGGCCATCGGGTTAGTACAGAAGGCCCCAGTAGCCAACTGAAGACCCTTGTTTAATATAGGTTCCAGCTTACGCAGCAATGACTTTCTAGCTGAGCCATAAACTGCAGACCCATAATCAATTCGGGATCGCACCACTGCATGGAAACTCCTCAAGAGGACATCCTGCTGGGCACCCCAACTATAGTAAGAAAGGGCCTTGAGCAACTGTGAACCGCGCATGTCAGCTTGGCGCAAGCACTCAATATGCTGGGTCCATTGCAGCTGGTGGTCAACTATGAGACCGAGGAAACGTGTGTGAGTGGAGAAAGGTATTGTAACTCCACCAATTGTGAGTGCATACTCATCATGCGCTTTGCGTTTTCTGCAAAAGTGGATGGAGGTAGTTTTTTCAGGTAAAAACCCGAAATCTCGCATAGTCTGATAGGTGGTACCAATAGCACATTGCAATGTTTCACACACATTCATAGCCTCTCAGGAGAATTGTTAAATCGTCCACATATAGTAAAGGACGAATCTCCTCTTGAATGTTATCAGTGACGCCAATTATAGCGATCATAAATACTGTGCAACTAAGTACTGAGCCCTGAGAGATGCCATTCTCCTGAAGATGGAGATCGGAGAAGACATTCCCCGGCACACCCTGCATTTTGGTGTGAGAGAAAGCTGCAGAGGAAGCCCAGCATTGGCCCACCCACTTATCACCACTGTAGCCCTTCTAAGATATCATAGGCTATGGCTAGATCAAAGAACACACCAATAGCATGCTCTCTGACCAGAAAGGTGTCCGGGATGTAACTCTCAAAAGCTGAGAGTTGGTCAACTGCTGAGAAGCGTTAGTGAAAACTAGCCTGATACTGGCTCTCAAGAAACCACACCAGGCGGTAGTTGACCATAGCTTCCAGGATCTTGCTCAAGTAGCAAGTAAGGGAGATGGGCCTGTAACTGCCTACTTCACAAGGGTCTTGGTCCTCTTCATGCAGAGGGACAATGACAACCTCCAGGCAGAGGGATAGTTAGTTACCTGAGGCATATATAGAACTGCACAGCCTCAAGAGAGTGTGCTTTTGTTCCTGTGGAAGATTGACTAACATTTCATAGTGGATCATATCTTTCTCAGGAGCAGTCCGATTTTATTTATTCATTGCTCTCTCTAGTTCACCCATTGTGAATGGTTTGTCAATTGAAGGACATTCAGTCAGAATGAGCTGAGGGAGAGGTGCCATTTCAACCTCTGCCTTGTGTCGCCTGAAGTCGTCCGGGTATGCATGATCACTGGACACTTGGGTATAATGAGAAGCCAATGTATCAGCAAAGTGCTTGGGTTCTCGAGCCACACAACCTTGAAGTGTGGCAACATTTTCAGACGTACGTCTACGGCGGAATCTATTTAGTGCCTGACGTTTCGGTCTGTTGGCTTCTCGAACATTTCTATTCCACCAACGGATATGGTTGCGTCCGTTAGTGAGGTCTGTTTTTGGAATGGCAGGGGATGCTGCTTCAAGGATGGCAGAGGTGAAGTTTGTAACATCTTCCTCAATGTTTCCATTGAGGTAGTCATGCACCATCTGCTCCCTATAGAGTGCCCAGTCAGCACCCTCTGATTTCCAGCATGGCAGAGGAGTGAAAGGTGAGTACCGACTATCCATATCAATTTTGATAGGAAAGTGGTCAGAATGATGAAGGCCCGGCAATGGATTCCAAGCCAATGTAGCTCCCATGGAGGGAGAGCATATTGCAAGGTCAATTGGGGACATTGTACAACGGATAGGTGACAAGTGTGTTGGGTGGCCATCGTTCAGGAGGAGGGGATCCAATTCCCTGAACGTGGCTTCAGCAGTGGCGCCCTGCCTTGATGTAGAGTCACAGCCCCACAAGGTGTTATGGATGTTGAAATCCTCAAGTACTAGCACAGGGCTAGGAACCTGACAAATGAGGTAAACAAAAGCGCCCTCATCCCAAACTCCATCTGGGAGATAGATGGAGATTATTGTCAGGGAGGTAGGGACTAGGAACCTGATGAAGGAGGTCCACAAAAGCGGCCTCATCCCACACTCCATCTCTGGAAGATAGAGGGAGACAATAGTCAGGAGAGTAGGGACTGCAACTCTGGCAGCCACTGCCTGAAGGTTTGTATTGAGTGGCACCTCCTCCACTCGCACATTATTTCTGATCATAATATTACCGCCATGTGCCCTACCGCTGGGCTGGGACATCATGAAAATGGAGTAGCTACGCACACTGAACCCATCAAAGGGGTTTAGATGCGTTTCTTGTAATGTTACTGCCAATGGCAAGTATAATCCTAGAATGGATCGCAGCTTGTCACGTTCTCCATAAATACCATTGGCATTCCATTTAAGGAAGCACTCAGGGATGGTATGGTTTGATTGTGTGGTCATAATAAGTGTCTATAAATTATTGTGAGAGATCAATGATGCAGTCAATGCTGTTTTCTAGGCTTGCCCTTTGGCCCACCCTTCTTTTTCTTAGTGGAGGGACCCTGATGCAGACCCCAAAGCACATCTTTCCTCTTTCAAACCTGGGTCCAGCCACCACTGACTGGATCCCGGTCGAGCTCCACATATCAGAGACAAAGGAGTTGGGGGAGGAGGAGGCCGATGAGATAGGTCGTCTGTTCCCTAATTTCTGTTCGTTTAACTTTAGAACATTCTGTGATTTCCCTTGCTATGTCCCAGATATTTCTAGGGTCAGAAGTTTCTTTCAGCTTTTTACAATTGTAATTTTCTTTCATATCTTTCATTACCTTAGTCAACCAATTCGATAGAAAAGTCGGCATCCTTGGGACAGGGGATGTTAGAGACAGTGAAAGAATATGGGACGTGACGCAAGTTAGGATCTCCAATTTTGGTTATTTACAAACGTTTTAATGATAAAGAAACATTCATCGTGTTTTGTGACCTCCTTATCAAGCTGTCTCGATCAGATCGTCATTTTCAGGTTTTATGCCTTTGCCTGTGGACTTCCATGTTTTGAATGAAGAGCCTGAGGTTCGTGAAACGATTTTTTTTTTTTTGTTTTTTTTTACCAGTTATTTTGTCAGCATCTGAGGACATCCAAGTTAGCATCTTTATAACGATTTCACCTAACTTTTCAAGTTATGTGTGATTGAACTTGGAATTTTTTTCGTTGGTTTGAGATGTTTGGGGCACAAGGGGGTTGGATGCTTGGGGCAATGTCCCATACATCCCAACCCTGTCCCAAACCTCCCACCACTGTCTGTGAAGAAATTACATTTATGATCCTCTCAAAACTCGTATTTTACAGATTAAAATCAATTCAATTTAAAAAAAGCGAAACAAACATATAAAATTTATTATGACATTCTAGACGGTGTAAGACCTTGAAAGAAGATGAAAAAATTCGTTTTTAGCCAGAAACTAAAGACTCCGTAAGGAAGGATGAGTTTGAAATACAGAAATTTTTAGGAACACACAAGTGCACAAAATATAAAAAAAATGTTCTGAAAATCTCTACAAGAAGCATAAATTTTGAACTTGAAAATTTTTACTAAATTTGACTTTATTTGTGACTAAATTTGACTTTAGTGATTCAAAATCGTAACTTACGTTGGATTTGAATGTCCTTACATGAATTAAAAATGCGTATGTCGATCTGGTTCTCGATTTCTATTTTTGTCCTTCATTTTCAGTTAAGGCAATGATTTTATATTTTCAAAACTTAGTGAAGAATGGGAAATTTTAGTGAGGTCTGTAGGTAGCGCTTTTTCGTCTCGTTTTTGAAGTATATTTGAGGGGTTTTTTGAAGCGTTTGTAGACCAGAAACTATTTATCGAAGTTGGATTTTTATACAGTAAAAGACGTGTTTTGAGAGGACCGTTTTTTTTTTTTTTTTTTTTAAATCTACGTGACAAAGAGTAAGCTTCACTATTCGAACGAAAAAACAACGTCAACGGAGTTTGAACTTGGCAAGCAGGAAATAAGGGTTACCGATTAGGGAGTTTTTTAGAAATATAGTGAGAGAGTCGCGAGAAGTTGATTTCGCCAGAACGGAATATGAGTTGTAATCTCGAAAGGCACTTGTTCTTCCAGTTGGGTCTCTGTAAGTACTATAACATCAGGTTTAAACAGTAGAATGACAATGGCAATAGGTAGGTACCAGGGCAAGGAGGAAATGGTGGATAGGTTATCCGTAGGTGGCAATGGTACCTATCTACCTATTATGGTTAGTGGTCTATCGATAATTTTAGCAACTCCGAAATATCAAAATTGAGCAGAGTAGTGTGACGCTTCGCTCCCGATGTTTTTTCATTATTATTATCATCATTCATATTCGATTTTCGAAATATACCTAATGCATTTTATTATCTTGAAACGTAAATCAACAAATTTGAGTTTTTTTCATGGTTAATTACAACGGTTTATAGCCAACAATAGTGAACCAAAATCCATAACAATGGTTGTTACCGCCACCAAAATGCTCTGGTGTGCCAGGATCAAACAGTTCATTACGCAAATATGTACCAGAAGTGCATGTCATTATCGCTGACAGCAATCTATAATCGGATCACAACACAGCAATACATTGAATTGCAGCAATTGCTACTGCTGTGTCACAATTACTAATAAATTATCCGAAGATACTTCACGACCTGAGGTTTACCTAGGATGAACTCAATAATAGCCTAAGGAAAAAAAATGCTACAACGAAATCAAGTAGAGCTCTTAAAAACTAATATTGAAATGAATTTTCAGAAATCCTAGATGATTCTCAACATTGATCGTAGACGAAGAAGTATGTGTATCTAAGCTCAAAGCTGCCTAAAATAGGCTAAAATATATTATAGCATTTTCAAATTGAATTGGCCCTTTTACAAAATGAATCCCAACTTTTTACAAAATGAATTTGTCCATCATAAAGAAGGACCGAATCTTGAAGGTATCTTAGTAACGGTGCTGTCTGGGCAAAGCCTGAATGTGGGTATTTCTAAGGGATATAAACCATGGAAATACATCATTTTCTTCTTCTTACAACAGAAACGAGAATAACCTAATCAAAACATCAATAACATATTAAATCAGCCTAAACGTAAAATTTCAAAACATAAACAAACTAATCAAAACATTAGCAAATCTTAAAAATTCAACAGAATTTGGCATAAAACAATATTTAAAATCAAATGAATCCTAAAACTTGAACAAATAGCTAGCGCGTTACAAAATCAGTCTTCATTGAGTACTAATACCTACTCTAGTCTCCACAGGAATAGGAAACGGAATTGCATAATCAGAACCTATAAGAGAACCTATAATTGATTTAAAACTTGTAGGCTGATAAGATAATCCAATCCTTAATTTGTCTGAACCGACTAGGTTTACTATGTCTAAGGTATATTTCCGACGGAAGTTAATTTATAAGCTTAGGCGCAATAAAAGTGATATGGTTTTGAGCAATTTGAGTTCTCTTGAAGGGGGCTGTAAATCTAAAAGGATGTCGTGAATTTGGGTGATTTGTTGCCGGCTTGAGGAGATCTATTCTTCTCAGAAAAAAATTGATGGTTTGAAAATAGAAAATTTGTTCAACATCAAAAAGTACATCATTGTACCGATAGCTCTTCTACGCAGAACACCTGTCTATATAATTGAACAAGTCACTAGGTAGGTACCTATCTAATGTGTCTGCATAGGTGCAGACGCCTACTGAAGAGAAATGAATAAAATTAAATAACAAACCTAAACTTTCTTTACATGAGCTGTGATGATGCAGTGCCGTGAATTGGCAAAACAGCGGCGTTACCTTATAAGTTTTCGAGATCTGGATTTTTCAATATTTCAGCCCTTGATTACTACCCTTCAAGATTTATTAAAATTGATGCCGATATTACTGGCACATCACCTGCCAACGTATGATTTTTCAGCCTAATTTCATGAACTTTGGTCCAGTAGTTTTGGAGGAAAGCCCTGGACAGCGTACGGTGGTCGGACGGCTTTTTTTTTTTTTTTTTTTTTTTTTTTTTTAAGATTCTATGCACCTTTAAACGTAAATTAACAAATTTTGAGGGGGTTACCTTTTTTCTCCACTTGGTCGATTACAAAGGTATTATTGAAAGAAAACAATAAACCATAACTCTAAAATTTGTGGCTTTGTATGAATTTCTTGTAAACTGTTTGAAAATTTCTTGTGTCAATTCCTTGTAAACGTTGTAAATCTCTTCAATTACATTTTTTATTAACTATGCAAACCAATGCGATAAATTATTACTCTTCAGAAAAGGAAAAGGTATCTGCATATCATTTTCTCGTTGCCTTCAAGATTTGGGCCCTCTTTTTGAAGGACGAATTCATTTTGTAAAAGGACGTTTTCATTTTGAAAAAGGACGAATTCAATTTGAAAATGCTATATCGAGCAATCACCCAAAAACCGAAGGACCAACAAGAGATCCAAGACAAAAATCTTAATTCGTAGAAACACTTCAAACTAAACCAAAACCAAATACACCATAGGTAAGTTCCGTTTCAATACTATATGAAAATTATACATATTAAATTCCCATTGCAATTAATCTAGACAATTTGAGGTCAGTTCTATGTAAAGAGGCGATTTTTCAAATGTATGCACCGCCCGAGGTCAGGGCAGGATTTTAATGAAAAAACTATCCAAGAACCTACCTACCAGGATATAAGTTTTCATGGAATTTAAATTACAGCACTTAGGTGCTATATAGGAATACTATCTACTTATAACCATTCGAGCGACCTAACCTTAAGTATAGGTTCAGATTAATTTTTCTTAAAGTTTCTTGATTGACGTTATTTATTATAAGTATTTTTACCTACCCTAGTTCTTAGAAGTGAACCTATATAGTTCTCAATTTCAATCTGACAACAATGACGTGTCAACGATGAAAACCTCTCACGTCACCTCAAGTTTCATTAAGCAGAAAAATCGTACAGGAAAACATGTTGGAGAGGTCAACACTCAAAACCAGAGTAAACCAATTTAAAAACGCGGTTATGTATATAAATATAAAGAGTAGGTAAATCTTATTAATTAAATCTACGGACGACGACGAAAAGGTATGCGGGGGAGGGGGCCCGGTTGACAAATTTCACCGCTAGGATCGCAGCGCTCCTGACCCCAGCATCGAAACAGTTTCCGTCACTTTAATTTCTTAGTATTAGGTACTGTCTCAACGGAAAATTATGGGATTAGAATGAAATTTCAGACTGTTATATTAAGGCTTATGGGATGATCCAAAAGGTTATTCCTGAGGTGATGAAAGTACAGCAAGCACTACCAGCACGATCAGAATCGCTGCTTACAAAGAACGCCAAGGAGGCCCTACGACTTCAAGATTGCCATAACTAACGAAAAATTAATATTAATGCTGTGCAACAGAAACTCTTCAAGCGGTAACAGCTGGTTATCAGTAAAACAATCGGCTATGCTCACTTAAAGTATGAAAGATTCGTGAGGATGATGTGGAAACCCAAGAGAGAGATTTAGAAGAAGCTCGTCGGAGCTGTTTTACGAGATATTAATCATTAGCAAGGGACAAACACAGGTTTCAAATAGATGAAACACAATTATAT
The DNA here is from genome assembly GCA_030762985.1 of Adelphocoris suturalis. NCBI lineage: Eukaryota > Metazoa > Arthropoda > Insecta > Hemiptera > Miridae > Adelphocoris > Adelphocoris suturalis. The sequence goes on along the minus strand of CM061045.1, from coordinate 18,226,244 downwards.
TGAAATCTGCTTTGGTCAACAAACGCAGGGGATTGAGTGAGGTGCACAAACACTTTTTCACTAAGTCAGGTTAGATAAATATAGAATAAGGCACAAAAATTATGTTAGGATATCGAACCCGTGGGCAAAAATGAAGTTACACTATTCGATTAGTGAATGAGAAAAAGATAATGCGAAGTGAAAAGCTAAAATAATATCAACCAAGACTTAGGGGCGGCCATGGAAGGTGGTGAAGTCAACAAAAACACTTGATGCACAGTGTTTCTCGTTTTTACAACAGTTGAAACATGCAGAAAGAGAGGGGCTTGCATCTAATTTAGAAGATCGAGTACTTACTGATGTCGTAGTCCAGTTGTTGATGGTTAAATTGTAGATAAATTGTAGCACTGCACGAAACGGCGCGTCACAAGAAAACCGACAACACCAAGAAAGGAGCAGGATAAACTGAACATGAACGCAGAAACTAAAAAAACCTGAGCACAGGCCTTAGAGATCTGGACAGTGTTGGCATTGATTATAACATGGGGTTGTATGGAACATGGAACTATATGCTGAAACTACGATGAACGTCACTCCCGCACAACTCGCATGAAAACAGGGTTGCAGCCAATAATAAATCAAAAGCTGCCGAGGAGCTACGCTGACAAGGAACGAGATGTCACATGGCAGGGTTGCCAGGCTCGAAGAAGCCAAATACTGCAGATGTTAACAGAAGAATACTGTAGAGTTTTCCAATCAAAAATACTGTACAAATAAGTGTCTGACTTAAGGCCGTATCACACTTGCATTATTTTCGCATTTTTTCTGCGTTAAAAACGCTGAAACTTGAAGAAGGCAAACTGCGTTTTTTCAAGTTCAGTAGTGAATGTTGAAGAGGAATAACTGCAAAAACAGCGCATTCTGGCGGAATGCGTTTTTATTAAATCTGTCAGGTTAGGGCTCCTAGGGGGTTTTCATTGAATTGTAACCTCCCCAAGGGTTATGTTTAGCATTTTTCTTGCGTCAAGGTAAAAATTAGAACATGTTCTAATTTTCCCAAGTGAGTTTAAAAACGCTCCGCCAGGATGCGCAATGGTCGAAAAAGCTGACCTTGGAAAAACGCACTTCTTCTTCTTCACGTTTTTGCGTTAAAAACGCAGAAAAAACGCGAAAAAAATGCTAGTGTGATACGGCCTTTATACTCACGTAAGTAACGATCTCACTCCTATGAATACCATTCTGGAGTGTTTCACTTTCTCGAGCCGTTTCTTCACACCTTTGAAGTACAAGTCAGTTCCAAACTTGAGCAACGTTTATGAATCCATTAGTCAAGACTAACGAATGACTTTTGAAATGAACTTCAAAATAGAACTTCACCTCCAAAACAGCTAATGACAATGGATAAAAATCTTGAGTTGTAATTTGCCTTAATCCTGTGAATTACAACTTAAGTATGTAGTATCTAAAATAAAAGAAAGGGTGAGATTTTTGTTACGATGTACATCATTTTTTAGTTTTTCCTTTTCATAAAAAAAAACTGTAAAAAATTCTCAAAATACCGTAGAACTGTAAAAAAACGTGTGAAGGGTTCAAAATACCCTAGATTTACTGGAAATACTGTAGATCTGGCAACCCTGGTTATAATTAGTTTAAATCCATCCGCATTGCACAAATACCTACAATCTATATTCTTTATTTTTATGTTTGCAACCTCGTGATGGTGAATTTTCATGAATTTCCCATTCTTGTTTCCAAGGATATTATTGAACTTTCAAGTTAGACAAAATATTTTTGATTTCTTCACTAAATATATTTTTCTTATTCCTAGGCAAGAAGAACTTCCACGCAGGATAGTTATTAGAAAACTACTGTGTCCTGGATTTATTGTTTTGGGGGGCTTATCAGAGATGGTTTGCGTTCTGAGGGCGAAGTCTGCTGGAGAAAATTGAACTACTTATCTTCTTATCATTCAGAAATTTTAGTGATTTTTTCGTAATTTTTCCCCTCACAAGTGTCTGTATTTCCCTGAAATCCACAGGCCTTCAAACTTTTCGTTTATAAATCAGCAAAGTAGACAGCGCATAACTGATATTTTGTGATTTTGTAAATGAAATACCTAATTATGTAAATTGCATCTTTACCTACCTTTTTTGTTCAATACCATCATGTATTCCTACCAAAAATGTACCTACTTCATGATTATATTTTAAGTTCAAATTTGTTCATGCGGTTTTCTCATATGGGAAGTAAAAAAATAAATAAATAAAACAGTTGATACATATATAAAATAGTACAGAATAAATAAAATAGTACAGTTGATACAGAATCATTTATTTCTAACAAAATTGTAGAAACAAACACGTTTTCATGATTCATTGAACTGTGATAATCAGCAATCGTAAATATTCAAAACACAAGGGTTTGTTCGGACACGTAGTTCGTAACCGTTCGTAACTGGACACGCCCACTTTTGGCTGTTCGGACAACACGAGAACCAGTTCTGGAAGACCTCGAACTAGTAGTTCGTTGTTCGGACGTAGTAGTTCGTTACCGTTCCGAACCAGTTCTACCAGTTCTGTCTTTTTTTCAGAACTAATAGTTCTAGACATGCGCAGTAAATAAGCTTGGCCCCGCCCCGTATGCACGTACCTCCCTCCAAACATTCAAGTTGTCATCAGCCTTCTTAATTCACGTTCTCGCGCTCACATTTTTATCTGATGTCTTTTCAATTTATCTTGCCCTTAACGTTTCATACAACTGTAAGTAACTCGTGTAGGTACACGATTGCGACCTTACGGTACGACATAAAAACATTCCGATTCTAGAGATGGGTTTCTATACCCCTACTTAAAATAGCCTAAAATTATTATTTTAGGGTTAACAAATCGAAGTATGTGAAAAAAACGTCTTTTTTAGCAGTTGTTGCCTTTTCTCTTAAACGCCTCGAGGGATTTTGATGAAATTCATAGGAGTTATTCTTCTTCTGGGTGCAAATTATATTCAGTTCCCCTCATCCCGTAAGACTGGTAGGTACTTACCTAATTAGCAAAAAAGTTCTTAAATGGCCAATTGGGGGGGGGGGGGTGGGGGGATAATCGGTTTTAGCACTTTTTGGTCTATTCTCCAAAATGGCTCAAGGGGTATCAATGAAATTCATTGGAGTTACCGAGGTCAAGTTCAGTTCCTGACAGGGAAACTCTCAACTAATGATAGAGAGGTTTAGTTCAGATTTATGTGTTCAGTAGCTGATTTCAAAACACATCAAAGTCAAAGCATTGAACATGAAAGTACGCAATTAAATTCAAAACATTTTATTGAATAAAAATTTAGGTATTGCTGCTTAAATGTAGTATCACAAGATACTAACAGGCCTCATAAACATCAACAGGCGGTTAACAGACCTGATAAAGTATAACAAAAATATTGAGTTATAGTTTTTATAACACAAATTACAAACATGTAACCACGTTTTGGGAAAAAGACGGAGAGGTTATCAGGTTATCAATTCCGAACTACACGAAATGGCGTTTGGACTGGGAGTTCAGAACTAAGAGTTTGCAGTTCGATTCCGAACTAGATGAATTCCGAACTGGTTCGGAACTACGTATCCGAACAAACCCACAATAAACTTTTGGGCACGAACCACATCTCTTTCCCTGCAAGTCCAATGACGAGGCAAACGTTTTCAACGCTTTCCTAAGCGGTTCAACACTATGAGTTATTCAGGGACTGCCCACACTTGGCCTTGCCTAAATAAACAATTTTTCTTTCTTCATAGATGGTGTCAAAATATCTAGTACCCCAAGTACTGAGTTCACCCCGTTCAACTAGTGTCTATAGTGCCCGAGATCTTGGAATGTGCACGGCCGAAAATTGGCTCCACCCATTGTCGAGCTCCCTCTCGACTTTGGAGACACTATGACAGAGTGGAGGGATTTTAGTAACAGTCCCTGTTCCCTCTTGGGCCATGAGACAAGGGCAACCAAGGCTATTAGGAAGATTGAAAAGGATTAGGAGTTTGTAACTGAATTTGCAGAACATTCCATCATTATGGAATACAAAAAATGAAACTGAACGGACAGCCGTGTGACGAAATTGCAAAGAAAATTTTAGAACCCAAAGCACAACTCAAATACTACCTACTAAATTTCAGTTAATTATGGGCATTTTTCATCTAATAATCTGTTTTTCTCACTTATTTATAAATCTTAGATATCTGGGAGTGATTGCAATCAACTAAGCGCTGAAAAATACTTCAACTATGAAACCCCAAATGCCCTATTGTCAAACAACTAACTTCTTTTTTTTTTTTTTTTTTTTTTTTTTTTTTTTTTTTTTTTTTTTTTTTTTTTTTTTTAGCTACTAAGTATATTGTAAATTTGAACCTGAAATTCTGGAGCTGGTTGGGCTGGCCAACGAGCTTTATCGGTCTTTTGCCACGGTGGTTCGCTGACTGATTCAAGGCCGTCTGAAATGCCGACGAAAACTGACTACAAGGCGGTGTTCCGGAACCTTGTACGAGTAGAAATTGACCCCCCGGGAAATCGCAGCTGATCGTTTACTCGTACACGACCCAAATCAAACATTCAGTTTTCGGGTGTTGTAACAACCTAACTTATGGGCTCCGTAAAAAATATTGGATGAAACTAGACCCCAAATGGGGTAGAATGCCACCAACCGCAATTTTTTATCTCAACCCGTTGCCGAGATATGATTTCTTAAAGTTTTTTTCGACAAAAACACGTTTTAGACCATAAAAACCTCATTTTCTCCACTATTGATACACTTTTTTAAATGTTTGACCACATATCTGAAATTAGCGTTAAATTTCATATAAGAATATTGTTCTCTGGATCTTCAGAAGTTCAACCCTTGAACCATAATCCGTGTTCGAACGTGAGAAAATGATAAAAACCAAGTTTCTCGAAAATCTTCGATGCTGTACTGTCTCCCAATAAATAGTCTGAGACTTATCAAACCTCACCAATTTTTTCTTCATTTAAAGAGCTTTCAAACGATGGAGTCGCTTTTGAAATTTCCTTTCAAATTGGTGTAGTTATTTAACCTGGAAGATGAAAAAACGTGTTACCTTTTAGTTATTTTTTTCTTGATGGACGGACTGGGATGAGAAAACAGATAAAAACACGCCGGCTGTAAAAAACGACGAAGACTCCCTAATCCCATTGAATAGTTGAACTCTGTCTCTCATCACTTTGCTTATAACGCGTTGGAATTTGTTTTGACTGAAGAAAATGAGTCAGTTCGTCCATTCACTCTGTGACGGTGGGGTCGGTTCGAAAAAGGGCAAGAGCGTGCATCCGCAGTCGAGGGGGCCACTTCGAAAACACAAAATTCTGAGTTGCATTTGAAGCAATTTCTCTTTATCCAGGAGTTATTTTCATTTGAAATTGCGTTTTTTCCGTTGCCGTGTTTTTATCTGTTTTTTCATCCCAGCCCGTCCATCAAGAAAAAAACAACCAAAAGGTAACACGTTTTTTCATCTTCCAGGTTAAATAACTGCACCAATTTGAAAGGAAATTTCAAAAGCGACTCCATCGTTTGAAAGCTCTTTAAATGAAGAAAAAATTGGTGAGGTTTGATAAGTCTCAAGATTATTTATTGGGAGACAGTACAGCTTCGAATATTTTCGGGAAACTTGGTTTTTATAATTTTCTCACGTTTGAACAAGGATTATGGTTTAAGGATTGAAATTCTGAAGATCCAAAGAACAATATTCTTATACGAAATTTAACGCTGATTTCAGATATGTGGTCAAACATTTAAAAAAGTGTATCAATAGTGGAGAAAATGAGGTTTTTATGTTCTAAAACGTGTTTTTGTCGAAAAAAAACTTTAAAAACTCATATCTCGGCAACGGGTTGAGATAAAAAATTGCGGTTGGTGGCATTCTACCCCATTTGGGGTCTAGTTTCACCCAATATTTTTTACGGAGCCCATAAGTTAGGTTGTTACAACACCCGAAAACTGAATGTTTGATTTGGGTCGTGTACGAGTAAATGATCAGCTGCGATTTCCCGGGGGGTCAATTTCTACTCGTACAAGGTTCCGGAACACCGCCTTGTAGTCAGTTTTCGTCGGCATTTCAGACGGCCTTGAATCAGTCAGCGGACCACCGTGTTGCCAAGACGGATGTTTCTGCGTTGAAAACTAAATTTACACGCCATATTTTATGGGAGTCATCGTCTGGAAATACACCCTATAAATACGTAAATATTGACTCAAATTCAGAAAAATATGTTATTCAATGGGGAGACGGTCAAAGCTGTCGATCCAGAACAAGCTTACACCTGTCCAGATCCAGATCACCTTACAGCTTAAATCTGTCTGAACCCATAGAGCCCAGCTGTGGGGTTGTGCTGCTCAATCAAACCAAGACATCATCTAATGATTCCAGAATAATATACCTACTAGGAAATATTGTCAATGCACCATGGCACTTTCGAAATGAACATCTCCATCATGAACTTCAGGTCGAGACAATGAGGCTATAAAGACACAAGCTGTGAGTCATCTCCATCGGCTAAGACATCTCATCAACGAGAAAGCTGTCTGCCTCCTTGACGCAAGTGGTATCGTAAGAAGACTTAAGCGTAGGTACCAAAACACTTGATCTTGCTGACTTGTGAAGCAGCAAAGTGAAGTCTTGGTCATAATAAACAAAATTCAGTGATTTATCTTAGTTTTGAAAACTTATATCTGAATTTTCAAAATAATCGTCTATATTAAATAATATAGTTGATAAGTTATCACTAAGTGCAATAAAAATTTCAAAAAAAAAAAAAAGTAATAATAATAATAACAACAATAAAAAAAACTTCTAAATAAATTTTTTGCGCTTCAGGCATAGGTACCTACTCAAAACAGGAATGAAACGCCCAACTTCCCTATTTCCATAATTTATTGTTTCTATCCCAAAAGCAACAAGTATAGGTCATGCACTGTAACTTATAACATTTGACCTTAATGCAATCTAGACAGTTGGTGGGCCAGGTAATTACCATATCATTTTAGTGAAAATGAAGGAAAATAGTAAAAAATTTGTAATTCAGAAGAATTTCATATTAGTGCATAACCATGGGCTGCCAATTAAAATGTAATGTAAATCATCATGAACATAATTAATCACCTTAATTCCTGGAAATTACATCGAAACTAGAAAATAGTAGTTAAACAAACAGAATATATACGAACACAGACATACATGAGATCTAATCAAGAGCAGTTCAGCATATGGAATTTGAATGTGGGTGTTTGATGTTGAAATACTCAATTACACACAGACAGGGTGAAAGGAGAGTAAATTTGTACAAAATACGCGAAAGACAAGTTGAAACATCAATTTAAGAGAATAATAATTCGTGTCTGAGATTGTAAAGTAGAAAGCCCTGTAGTGGATTTAAATATGTTTTACTTGGCGTAGGTAGGCCAAGTCGGACATTTATATTCCGGTTATGCGGGTTAGTCCCCGGGTCATTCCCGTGAGGAATGTGAGCGGATCCGCCAAGGTCAACTGGCTTGGCGGACTGAAATGGGAGATAGTTCGTGTCGCAGCCGCGTGGAGCGCTGGGCTCGCGTAGCAAGTGCTGGGTTCGATCAGTTTGGTACTGAGCCGTTTTGTAATATTCCGGCCTTAGATTTATATCTGAAGGGGGAATATGTTTAGCTTGGTTGAGGTACTGAAAAGTATCCTTCGCTTTTTGTGCATTTAGAGTGTATTTGACACTCGGATCGGCCGGGTAGGCCTGCGTCGAATATCGTGGGTATTCGGACAGCTTGGTCGAATCGTAATGATCGGCTTCAGAGCGAGTCTGAAAGGTATCCTCGATCTTTTGTATAGGCGAGGCTTGATCGAACGTTTCTTGAACGAATACGTCGGGCGAGAAGGCGGTCCGGACGTGAGGATCGCGCCTTGCGCTGTCGCTGGGTTCAGCGGATTCGCCGTGTAGCCGGTAGGGAGCACTACGGGGGCTACTCGGCCCGGCTTCGCCGTCGTCTGCCTCCCCTTGCAAGGGGAAATAGGATGGCCGACGTTCCATCGAAATAACCGAGTTTTTGCTCGTTTCGATGCCTCTATGTGTGAAAAATAGAGGGTTTGGGAGGTGGACTCGCTTGACAGAGCGTCTTTCCAATGCTCGTATGTCAGGGTCCTACCTCGTAGCCTTGAAAAAGGCTTCCTTAGACGGTAAATTAGAGCGGATGAGCAGAGTAATTTACCGGCGTGCCCACAGCGGTCGGTTACGAGCTTAATGCTACGAAACCCGGGCGACACGGCTCGGAACGTCCCTCGGGCGTACGTTCTAAAGAGAATATCGATAGAAGTACCGGGTGGCGTCCTGACAGATGAACTACGTTGGGCAATGAGCAGGATGAATAATCACTGGACTCGTAGATGCCAATGCGAAATCTGTGTGGAGAGAAGGTCTGGCTTGTAGAAAGCAGTAGGAAGCCGTTCTTGAGATGAACTCGTAATGCAGAAGGTTCGTCAGCGTTGAGCGTGTAGAATTCTTCGTACTTCAGAGGTGTCGTCGTCGAGAGCGGAGAGTGGACTGAAATTCGGAGGGCTCCCAGCGGGGTATTTATAGGGAGGTGGCCGCCTCCTGCCGCCTCCTGGTTGGTCCGCTTAATTTCATAAATTCGACTGTGCAGTCTCATTGGTTCGCTCATTGTTTTCTCAGTATCTGTGCGTATGATAGCTGAGTTGGTCTTTCGAGGTGGTTTCCCCACGTCCGTCGCTGTGACGGGGTCCCCGGGGGTGGTTGGACGACCTTGAGTTTTCCTGTTTGAGGTTTCTCATTCAAGGCGACTTGTTTCGAGATGTTTGTCGCATCTCTCTCGCCCAGTAAATGTTTGGGGAGGTCGCCTTGTGTGTTATTCTTTAATATTTCACTTTTGAGAGAGAATTTAGTATTTTCTCTCTGGTGAAATATTTTGTTTGACGGAGTTGTAACTCGACGTCTTATGAATATTTTTGTGTTGTGCCTACCTCTTTTTGGTAGCCCTGAAAAGGGCTGTTGAAAAGAGGTGGTGGATTTCACCACAGGGGCCCCCCCAAGACGTCGTGTTATCAACGACGACGCCGATGGGGGAGAACTGGGAGGTCTACACGGAATTCTCCGTAGGAGAACCTCGCCAGTTGGGGCGGAGGCGGAGGTGCAGGCCTCGCGTCCCGCGCCTGTGGTGCGCCCCGGCCTCGTCGGTTTCGACGAGCGCCGCGGGGCGGCCGTGGCCGGCCCGAGCTTTGCCGACGGGAGCCAAACCCGCGAGGGTTTGGCCCGCGGCCGCGGCTGGGCTGTTGCGGAGGTGCTCGTTCCGGCTCCGACCACCCCGCAGTGCTCATCTCCTCCCACCGAGGCACGGGCACGTCGCCCGAGCTGATCCACTTGCGTGGTATCGCTGGGAGCTGGTGAGCGGGTGGAGCCGTAGGTAGTGGTTGGGCGGGTGGAGCTGGTGGCTGGAAAGGCCGGGGCCTTGTCCACACTACCTCTCTGGGAGCGCTGTCCGCTTTCTTTTCCTCCCTCGTCGGTGAAGGCGGGAGCGGGCCGAGCGGAGCCGGTAGATTCTCCTCGGCGAGGAGGAACTCTTCTACTTCCTCTGTTAGCATGTCTGTGGGTCTGGAGGCTGCCATGGTTGAGATTGGTATGATCTCTGGCTGTGGGGTGTTCCATATTTATACCTCCCACTGTTCCTACCCGAGAAAAATGGGCGTGGCTTGTTTTGAGTGCAGTCACCCACTTCTCGTCGAATTTGGTAGAGGGGACGCGCCCTCTGGCGGATTTTCGGGGAGTTTTCTCCTCACTTTCTGCCTGATTTTGTGGTACAGATTGTCCTTGTGATACAGCTTCGTCCGAGTGTAGAGTATAAGCTGGTTTGATTTGCTGTTTGGGAACTTTTTTAGTATGTTCGCCAATTTGCACTGTAACCGAAAACTTATCTCTTTTAACCACTTTGAATGGTCCCGTGTAAGGACATTGCAGAGAGGTGAGCTGTGTGGGCACTCTGATATAGACATGAGTACATGTATCCAAATTTTTGGGCATGTTTACGGCATATTTCGTATTATGATGTTTAATATGCGTAGGCCGGAAGAAAAGAGGTTCCGAAAGGTTCGTAGAAGTTACGAAAATGTCTCCAGGGAGTGGTACGTCAATTCCGTAAACTTTTTGGAAAGGCGTAGTTTCGGTCGCCGGGTCTACTGCCGTACGCATGGCGAGTAGAACTTTGGGAAGTGCGTCGAGCCAATTTTCGTTTTGTGCTTTGAGAGCCTCTTTCAAAGATCTATTTCTGCGTTCTACCATTCCGTTTGTTGATGGTTTGTATGGTAACGTGTGAGTATGTTTTACTCCGAGACATTCCATAATGGAATTGAACAGATCTGATTCAAATTGAGTGCCCTGATCACTTGTGATGTATTTAGGTACGCCCTTTGAAGCTACCCAAATATTGATAAAGGCGTTTGTGATTGTGGTTGTTTCGATGTTGTTAAGAGGGACTGCCTCTAGCCAACCCGTTGCTCTATCAACCATCATTAAAATGTAACGTTTCCCTCCTTTAGCTAAAGGTAAGGGTCCGGTAATATCAACGTGTATGTGTGAAAATTTGTTTGCCGTTTCAAATTCGGAGTAGGGGAGCTTTACGGAGCGCGTGATTTTTGCTCGTTGGCAAGTTTCGCACGCTCGGACCCAGTTGGAGACATCTGCACGGAGTCCGTGCCAAAAATATCTTTGTTTAACTTTATACACTGTAGAGTGTATACCTGGGTGTCCCAAATTGTGAATTTGGCTTATTATTTCTTCCCTTATTTCGTTTGGAATATAAGGTCTAGGGTGTCCTAGGTCTAGGTTACACCAAATTTCTCCTTGAGAGAATTCAACTCGTGTGAGTTTCAATTTGTCCTCCGCGGTAGGGGGAGAACGAATTTGTGAATTTGAAATGTGCAGTAGAAGATTGCATTCTATTGCAGCCGTAATTTTCGAAATTTCGGCTATGGGTGGACCCTCGTCCGTCTGGGTTGAAATCGATTTCGTTTGAATTTCAACCGGATCGAAGGGTCTGGAGAGTGCGTCGGCGACGACGTTGCTCTCTCCGGAAATATGACGAATGTCACTCGTCATTTGAGAGATGTATGTTAGCCATCTTAATCTCATTTTAGAAAAATGTGCATTTTTCTTAAGCATCGTGCCTAGCAGAGGCTTGTGATCCGAACAAATATGGAAAGATCTGCCGTCCAAGTCATTGTGCCAGTGAATGCACGCTTGGTAAACGGCGAACATTTCTTTGTCGAACGATGCTTTGTTCTTCCATTGTTCTGGAATTTCTTTACTGAAAAATCCCAATGGTTGGTACGATTTCGAGCCATGTTTGTCTGTAATTTCTTGTTCTAGTGCCGCTCCGATGTGTGTGTCGGATGCGTCACAGACTAATCTCCACTCTGCCGTAGGGTGTGGGTGAGCAATGTTATGCAATGTTGCTTTGATCATTGCTTGTTTTAAGCTGTTGAAAGCTTTTTCTCTCTCTGATGTCCATTCGATAGGTGTTCTGTCATTTTTTTTGTTTGACTGAATGGAGTCATACAGAGGTTGTGCCGTGTGAGCGAATTTGCTTGAGCATGCTCGGTAGAAACCACACATACCCAGGAATCTGCGTAGACTTCGTACGTCTACTGGCCTAGGAAATTGTTCTATGGCTTCTATTTTATCTCGTTTAGGAATTATCCCTTCCTTCGAGATAGTGAAACCTAGGAAATCGACGGTAGGTTTTGAAAAAATGCATTTATCAAAACCTACTCGAAGTCCGTGTTCCCCTAGTTTGTCAAAAATTTGTCTGAGGTGGTTCATGTGTTCGTTATAATTTTTAGAAGCCACCAGGATGTCATCTAGGTATACAAATGCGAAATCAAATTTTCGCATGATGCTGTCCATGTATCTTTGCCATGTTTGAGCCGCTCCGGCCAAACCCATGCTCATTTTCTTAAACTCATAAAGACCGAAAGGTGTAATAATTGCAGTTTTATGAGCGTCATCTGGGTGCATCGGAATATGATAATACGCTGATTTTAAATCTATTGTCGAATAGATTTGCGTATCATGTAAATTCGCTTGGAAAGAGCGAATGTGAGGAGGAGGGTAGGCGTCTTTCTTCGTTTTCGCGTTGAGGAAACGGTAGTCGCCGGTGATTCTCCGTGACCCGTCTTTTTTTGGCACACAGTGTAACGGGGATGCCCATTCGGAATCCGATGGTGCAATTATGCCTTCTGAAAGCATTTTGTCAAAAGTACTTTTGACTTGAGCCCGTTTTTCGCCCGCCATGGGTCTTGCTCGGAAGTGTACTGGTGTTCCTTCCGTGGTTATACGGTGGTAAACCCCGTTGTTTTTCCATTTACCTTGAAGTTTGCTCATTGTATCATTGTATTTGTCAATGATAGAGTGAATGTTTTCGTCCTCCGTGATTTGCACGTCCTCTGGTTGAGGGGTATTGTCACGATGAGGGATAGTAGCTGCTATTTGTTCGTCAGTGAACTTTTTGTTCATGACTGCAGCTATTTTTTGATCGGCATAGCACTTTATTTTATCTTTATAAATGTACTTGTGTTTGACCCGTATTCCGATATCCCAAGATTCGAGGAATGGAATACCTAGGATCGCTAGATCAACTTTCGTGATCATAAACTCGGTGGTCATGTCCCCGAGGCCGATGTTAATTGTTGTGTCAGCTCGCCCTAGTGTGTCTATAGGGGCTCCGTTAGCTGCTGTGAGCTTAACGTTGGACTTAAGAATTTTCAAGCCCAATTTTTTTGTGACATTGTGGGGCAGAATGTTCACTTCTGCTCCCGTGTCAATGAGAAATTCAGTGCCATTTAGTTTGCACTTGAAAAAGAGCCTTTTATACTCAGTAGACTGCCGGCGTATAGGCTCAGATACACTGGCAGTTATTCGTTTTCCGAACTCTCTGTGTCGGAGGTTGGAACGGTACTTTCTTGTACCGACTGCTGAGTATTTTCGGTAGAAACCTGGGTTTTAGGCCGGCTTATAGTCGCAGCCTTTCTGCTAGTTTTGGAAGCAGTGTTTGTCTTCCAAGTGCAGTGTTCTGGGTCTGCACATTTGCGAGTTTCGTTACCGAAACGTGCGTGGTTTCGACAGACATAGGCCGTCGGTTTGTGAGGCTTACTCTCCACTGGTTGGGGTTTGAACTCAGCTTGTTTCGAGAGGGCCTTTTTGAAACCAGTATTTACGGGTTTCGGAGTAGATTCTACTCCTCGTATGTTCAGAGAAGTATTCTCTGTTCTGTACGCGTGTAGCGTATCAGCTAGGTCTAGCCGGGAGGTCGTGGTAGGCTGAGCTGCGACCATACCTCGTGCTTCGATGGGTAGAGTCTCGATCCACTTTTGAGTGATCAGAGCTTCTGAAAAGTACCCAACAGCTTTCGAGTACATTTCGTGGTACTTGGTGCTGGGTTTTTTGGCGAGAGATGCGGGGTCCTCGAGTGCGAGGAGCCTGTCCTGTAAGGACAACCCATATTCTCGCTGGAGGCGCTGTTTGGCCTCTTCGTAGGGTGCGTGGGGTGCCGTGAGGTAAGCTGATTCGATAGCTTCCCTCATTTCTTCTGGTACCCACTTGTATATAGCTGAGAAGCATTCGTTCTGCGTTCTCAGGTGTTTTCGCACGCAGTATTGATCGAACTCGGCGAGTGCACGATCGATATTCTTCTTTTGGAAGATTGGTTTTTGATAATCTCCCATCTCCTCTAAAAATGCTTGAAAGCCACTTTGTGTAGAGGGATGTTGCGTGAGATGTGGGGCGTAGAGGCCCGGCGGGGGTCGCACGCCCGCAGTGGTTCCCTGAAATCCACTAGCTTCATAAGAGGGAACGAAATGCTCCGTGTTGAGCCTGTTCAAAGGCGGGGTCACCATTTGTAGTGGATTTAAATATGTTTTACTTGGCGTAGGTAGGCCAAGTCGGACATTTATATTCCGGTTATGCGGGTTAGTCCCCGGGTCATTCCCGTGAGGAATGTGAGCGGATCCGCCAAGGTCAACTGGCTTGGCGGACTGAAATGGGAGATAGTTCGTGTCGCAGCCGCGTGGAGCGCTGGGCTCGCGTAGCAAGTGCTGGGTTCGATCAGTTTGGTACTGAGCCGTTTTGTAATATTCCGGCCTTAGATTTATATCTGAAGGGGGAATATGTTTAGCTTGGTTGAGGTACTGAAAAGTATCCTTCGCTTTTTGTGCATTTAGAGTGTATTTGACACTCGGATCGGCCGGGTAGGCCTGCGTCGAATATCGTGGGTATTCGGACAGCTTGGTCGAATCGTAATGATCGGCTTCAGAGCGAGTCTGAAAGGTATCCTCGATCTTTTGTATAGGCGAGGCTTGATCGAACGTTTCTTGAACGAATACGTCGGGCGAGAAGGCGGTCCGGACGCGAGGATCGCGCCTTGCGCTGTCGCTGGGTTCAACGGATTCGCCGTGTAGCCGGTAGGGAGCACTACGGGGGCTACTCGGCCCGGCTTCGCCGTCGTCTGCCTCCCCTTGCAAGGGGAAATAGGATGGCCGACGTTCCATCGAAATAACCGAGTTTTTGCTCGTTTCGATGCCTCTATGTGTGAAAAATAGAGGGTTTGGGAGGTGGACTCGCTTGACAGAGCGTCTTTCCAATGCTCGTATGTCAGGGTCCTACCTCGTAGCCTTGAAAAAGGCTTCCTTAGACGGTAAATTAGAGCGGATGAGCAGAGTAATTTACCGGCGTGCCCACAGCGGTCGGTTACGAGCTTAATGCTACGAAACCCGGGCGACACGGCTCGGAACGTCCCTCGGGCGTACGTTCTAAAGAGAATATCGATAGAAGTACCGGGTGGCGTCCTGACAGATGAACTACGTTGGGCAATGAGCAGGATGAATAATCACTGGACTCGTAGATGCCAATGCGAAATCTGTGTGGAGAGAAGGTCTGGCTTGTAGAAAGCAGTAGGAAGCCGTTCTTGAGATGAACTCGTAATGCAGAAGGTTCGTCAGCGTTGAGCGTGTAGAATTCTTCGTACTTCAGAGTGTGTCGTCGTCGAGAGCGGAGAGTGGAATGAAATTCGGAGGGCTCCCAGCGGGGTATTTATAGGGAGGTGGCCGCCTCCTGCCGCCTCCTGGTTGGTCCGCTTAATTTCATAAATTCGACTGTGCAGTCTCATTGGTTCGCTCATTGTTTTCTCAGTATCTGTGCGTATGATAGCTGAGTTGGTCTTTCGAGGTGGTTTCCCCACGTCCGTCGCTGTGACGGGGTCCCCGGGGGTGGTTGGACGACCTTGAGTTTTCCTGTTTGAGGTTTCTCATTCAAGGCGACTTGTTTCGAGATGTTTGTCGCATCTCTCTCGCCCAGTAAATGTTTGGGGAGGTCGCCTTGTGTGTTATTCTTTAATATTTCACTTTTGAGAGAGAATTTAGTATTTTCTCTCTGGTGAAATATTTTGTTTGACGGAGTTGTAACTCGACGTCTTATGAATATTTTTGTGTTGTGCCTACCTCTTTTTGGTAGCCCTGAAAAGGGCTGTTGAAAAGAGGTGGTGGATTTCACCACAAGCCCTTTCAGTCTCGGATATTCCTGCCAAGTGCCTTCTGTTCAGACTCTCACAATGCTCCGTGCTTGGAAGGGCCCAGCCGATTTTTGCATCTCTACACGTTTCGTCCCTTTCGGCTAAAATGCTATACATCGGTCATGTTCACCAATGTTCGGATTATGTTCAAATTCTAAGGAAATGTACTTGAAATTATTATTAATAATAAAACTATGGCCCATATTCTCGTGACGTCATCCTATCCTTTAGGAAATTCAATGCTCTTTCCAACGGTATCCTCAAATTGGAATTTACACAGTACTTTAAGGGAGTATGATCGTATAGTGCAAAAGATCGAAAACGCAAAAAAAATCTTAGAAATTGAATCACTCAGAAACTAAGGGTTAAAAAAAAACGAGGAGGAACTTTTGATCAGAAATGAGCTTTAAAATCAACTCCTGCAGTTTGGCGGGCCTGTTTTGTGTACACCCTGTATATCGATTACCTATATCCGCACTCAACATTAATATCTTAAAATAAAATGAAAATGAAACCAGGCACAAGTTGTTTGATTAGTGTGGATTCAGTAAGCTGCGAAGTAGGCTACGATGTCAAAACCTGACCAATATCCTCCGCCATTTTAACCCGATGGTAGCGCTCCAAATGTTATTGAAATCGCATCTTCACTTCTGATTGAAATCCATGTGCACAACAGACATGGAACATGGGAGAGAAGAGATTTCCATATTTCCGTGGATTCGGCGCTATTGATAGGATGTTTCTAGGAAAATTATAACTCTTTGAAAATTGCAATAACTGGATTAAACAAAATGGTATTAGTAGGAACGACATGGGAACACATATGTTTTAGTAGAAACATGATGGCTGATATATCGAAATGTGACATCGATGCTTATCCCTTCCACCAACGATTCGACAGATTTTTGGCAACTTCCCTTTGGCGGCCGTCGGCATTTGCGCATTTGACGTTAGTGTTACCTACTACCTTCCCCTAACACCACACGTGTGGCAATTTTCTTGGGGTTTGTTTAGTTTAACCCCGTTCCGCTTTCAGCGTTTGATTAGTCGTCTGCTTAGAATTATTGCTAATCTCTTTCTAAATAATGGCTGAACGTCTGATTTGCGGAGGTTCAGGATACGTTCCTGACGACGGCGTCACTGCCCAACAACTCTTCAACTTCGGGGAAGGTTTGACTTACAAGTAAGTCTGTAGACTTGAATTTAGTTTGTTAAGTGATCTTGTTGATACGGAAGGAAAGCATTCCAATGCTTCATCGATGACGTATGAAGGGAACCTCCTTAAGCTGTGTAGCAAGCAAAGCAAATGTACTCGGCTCCGGGCAGAGTAACTAGCTGCCATGTAGTTACTTTGCCCGAAGCCGGGTTACTATCATTCGAAACGTTAGGCCCCTTGAGATTATCTTTCCCCAAAACTAGTATTAAAATTGTCAATAGCGAAACTTCACGTATGGATTTCTATATTGTGCACCCAATAACACTAACAGCTTACTTGTTAAAGTAATAATCTTGAACATCGAATGACGCTGATAGCTTAGTTCGAAGTCCAGGTTGGCTTTAGTTCGATTGATTAATATTTGGTAGAAATGGCAATAAATAACAAGAATGCTAGTTTATTTGAATTTTCGAGTGACATACCGACTAATATCTATTAGTAGTAAATAATTGTCATTCTTTAGTGTATCATCTTCTCTTGGTGTCCCATGGGTACCCATGAAGTTGTCGGCTTACTGACTATGAATGAATAATAATCGCCTAAAGATCACGAATGATTGTCACTCTTGGTTTGGAGAATCGTGGTGATATTTCTGGGAATCATTCAGTATTTCTATTGATCAAGGATAGCTAGGCTTGTTTGATGTTCGTGTTATGTAACGAAAATATTTGACCGAAGGTCGAGGCTTGGACTTTACATAACAAACCAGATTTAGGTTCGTCTAAGATACAAAAAAATCTTGCCTACTTTATCACCGCTAGCTTTTTTTCTGCCGTCCCTGAACTTGGACTCGTTCGACTTCCTCATATTTCTCTTTTTCCCCGTTGGCCTGATTTGATGTCCTTTCGAAAAGGGAATTTGTGGGGTTCAACTTAAATGTATCCAAAATCCTAAATCAATACTTCGAAATATCAATCTACTCTTGGATTAACTCTCAACAAATTCTGAAACAAGCAATTTATCCTGCAATACCTGTATAATGTGGTTTAGGGTACTATTGCTAAATGGCGAGCAACTACTATGTAGTTGCCTACTATTTAGTTGTTTACCTACCTATGATTATTAAAGACTGCTGCAAAATTACCTATTTGCCTGAATAGTTCAGCTCCTTCGTGAATTTGGGTTGATAGCAAGAGGTTACTAATCACCTACAAAATATGTTTAAAAAGAAACATCTGTACTGCTAAAGTAGTAGACGGTACCTATGTTTTTTCTTAACCCTTCTGGGCAAGCTTGTAAAAGTAAAAAGTTAGGGTTCATCGGTTATTACTTCTATCGTTTCGCCTATCACAATTGACTAACAGCAGACTGACAAATTGGTCAATTGAGTCTGCTCAAGATGTCATGTCAAGTTGGCCTTACCTCATCGTTGTTGTAGACATCTATGTCACTCCTGGATAGAAACCTACAAACCTTTTTCCTGGTTTGAATTGAGAAGAATCGGTGAGCTCTGGCTTTGAAATGTTTTGAAATTTTCCCAAGTGAGTTTAAAAATGCTCTGCCAGGATGCGCAATGGTCGAAAAAGCTGACCTTGGAAAAAAGCGCTTTGCCTTCTTCACGTTCGAGCATTACCTAATAATGCGAGAAAAGAGCTGAAAAAATGCGAATGTGATACGGCCTTAAGGCAGTCATCTTCACTCTAGGAAACTTTTTACCACCTCCAAAGGTGGGCAAAAATTTGCAAGATGAAGTTAAGTGTATTTAAACTAAGATTTTGGTGTTTCCTCGTCCTACATTGCTCTGTAATTCATTAATGTATATTTTATTTTATTATTCATGTATTGAATATAAATCTAATCCATGAGTTTACTAGGTAGTCCTTAATGTTGAATTCGAAAAATATAAAATTTTGTATTCATTTTGCCGCCATAAGAGTTGACCACTGGCGGTAATGCTTGAAATTACGTACTTTTGGTTAGTTTGCAACTGTTGATATGCCTGTTAGTGGAAACTTTAAGTCCAGTGCAAAGTTATTCTACCGTTGCTTTTTATCTGAAAAAGTTACAGAACACTCCCCGTAAAGTCATATCTGAACGTTTCTGATTGTGACCAGTACTTATCAAAATTGTTACCTCCTGATTCTACATGAAAACTTCAAATTTCAGTGTTTTAGTTCAATATCCGTAAGGAACACACCATACCCATTGGGTTTTAGGACACTCCTCAGTAGTGAAGATATATTGTTTTATCCAAGTGAGATTAGAACATTTGGTCGTGAGATAGAAGTAGCATAGATTATCCCTTTCAGATAATCTTTAATCTGAATATGTGAAGTAACTGTGTGCATGTTTGGCACCATCTGTACATTTTCCACCTGGTACTGCACCCCTTCCTCACTTATTCTATAGGGCTTGTCCCCTTGAAATTACGTACTTTTGGTTAGTTTGCAACTGTTGATATGCCTGTTAGTGGAAACTCAAGTCCAGTGCAAAGTTATTCTACCGTTGCTTTTTATCTGAAAAAGTTACAGAACACTCCCCGTAAAGTCACATCTGAACGTTTCTGATTGTGACCAGTACTTAACAAAATTGTTACCAACTGATTCTACATGAAAACTTCAAATTTCAGCGTTTTAGTTCAATATCCGTAAGGAACACACCATACACATTGGGTTTTAGGACACTCCTCAGTAGTGAAGATATATTGTTTTATCCAAGTGAGAGTAGAACATTTGGTCGTGAGATAGAAAGAAGTAGCATAGATTATCCCTTTCAGATAATCTTAATCGGAATATGTGAAGAAACTGTGCATGTTTGGCACCATCTGTACATTTTCCACCTGGTACTGCACCCCTTCCTCACTTATTCTATAGGGCTTGTCCAGTTGATGAGAATGAAGCGGTAGGCGCAAAGTCACTTTCTCTGTGTTTAGCCGACGACCATTCTAGGCCTTTAAGTGTAGTACCCATAATGGTACCGCTGGCGGGAGGAGCCTGAGGCTTGGCCTGCCTCTCAGTTGAGACTGGGTTCTTGGGAGTAGTGGTTTCCGCCAATGATGTTTCTCATTGGAGTTGCAGCTTGGAATTTTAGCCTGGTGAGGCTCAGGACCGATACTCACCCGGTGGAGTCTCCTTCCTCCCACAAGGAAGGGGCCCAATAAGATGAGGTGTTTGGTTTCTAAGCATAAACTGTACATTTTCATGTTGTCTCGTTGGTTACGTTGTTGAGCTGTTATTTACTGCTGCAGTATCCACGATCTCATGTTGGCCATATTCTATTTCTATTTCTGGTTAACAAACAGCAGGGGCTCTGTCATCGAGCGAATGGTATGTGGAAAGGATGGGGCTTCGTCACATGCTGATTGACCAGAGCTAGTTATTGTTGCCATATTAAGCCAAATGGGTCTACCGTAATGATATGGAGCCAACTTGGTGGGCTAAGGGCACGTTCCACCATAGGGGGTTAATACCGACTCGAGAGTTGACCCTCAACAACGGCAGTGACATATGTGGGTTACTTGACTGACGATTATATTAATTATTCCTAAGACTATACTTAGGTACCCATTAACAATAGTTGTAGTTCTTAACGTTGTTAAGAATCGACTCTCAATAAAATAGAACGTGTGCTAACTCCAAATGGCACTTTGATTATCAATCGATTGTTGTATCGATTGTTGTTGTTACTATGGATTGCAACCCACTATCGTCATTCCTTGTCACGGAGAGCTGAAGAGACGACCTTCTGGAAAGGCGAGGGAAGTAAGGAAGGGCGACGTGGAAGGCTTAGGAAGGGGGGGGGGGATACCATTGTTATGGGTATCGAAGCCTCCATCAGGGGGCGTGAATGTAAACGGGGTAAAAGACTGTGGTATGAAGGAGCTGGACATGGTGAGTGGCGAGAGGCTGTAAAAATAATTAAAAACTGCGCGGGTCGTTTCCTCCATCGACTCCTAGTGCTCCATGGGAAACTCCGCTACTATCGCCACCGTGATATTCAGCACCATTTGTCGGTTGGAGGTACGATCAGGCTTCTCGTCCCGCGCCCCCTTAAGAGGGGGTTCTATTGCACAACAGTTTATTTTATGCTCTTTTTTTGTTAGTCTTATTTATTTAATGCCCTATCAGAATCAACAGTTCATTAATTTGTTTTCAGTGACTTCATCATCCTTCCTGGTTTTATCGACTTCACTGCTGAGGATGTAGTAAGTTTTAATTTTGCATATTTCTGTGAGGTAATTATTCCTGATAATGATAACGCTAGCTTTCCTTAAAGGTTCGATATGGAGGGTGTATGATGATTGGAATCAGTCTGTGGCAGCACCATCAACATTCATTTTTTTCCATCAGTCATTTGTACAAACCATTGGGATTTTCGAGCATACAATTTGCAGGGGGTGGGTCATGGATATAGAATCCAATTCTTCGATAAAATATGAGAAATTTCGACTCATGAAAGGTGTCCATTTAGGTTCTCTAAAGAAGAATATGGCTCAACAGAATTTACCAATGTGTAATGTGAGCTTTGTTATTTATCTTTATCTCTCTAGAGAATTGGTACATGAATGGAGTTCTCTACCAATGGTGGTATTAGTGTCAATTTTTTTTGTTGAAATACGCGAATTTTCGTATATGTGGTGGCTTTAATGCTTTCTAAAATTGAGTAAAATTTAAGCAATATGAATTGCCCTTGCTAATCCAGTTGCCAACATGGACTATTTCATTGCTTGTTGTGATCAGGATCATAAGTTGCCTAGATTAATCGTAAGACCTTTTTAGAAAACCTTTTCTTGCCAAATGAAACAATTGCTATGATTTGAGACTTCATAATCATTGTCTCAATGATTGGGCCGAAATAATTATGTGAGAAAATCAAGGTGGAAATATTAGCAGGCTATTTTTCCCTTGTATTTCTTGTGGGACACTGTCTATTACTAGTTGATAATTTATTACGAACATGTTATTGCACTTTTGTGATATTTGAAGCTATTGAATCATAATTTTAGAGTCCCAGCTCCTCCTTCTTTATGCACGCTTCTTCTTTATTTACAGCACTTTAAATTTACAAGTATTCAACCCTTGCCCATAATTTTCTAGCTTTAACTGGATTTCAAGTTCTAATAAATTAAGTTATAGTAGTTACTCACTATTTACTCATCTATTTACAACAGTGGTCCACAGTTCACTCATTCCTGGGGTTGATTACTGAACAAAAGTCTATCAGTTACCTTTAGAGTTCTACCTTCTTCTCATCATTCATTTATAGTAATCCTCTCTGATTCTGTGCTATTAGTTCATGGTAATATTTGTGTAGAAGCATATGGCTGTGCTACATTAACCCCCATAGTTCAACTCATGGAATAGTTTCCCTGAACTGATTCAAATGAAATGGCTTAAGATTGAACTAATGGGGCTTCGAACTAACAAGGTCCACCGCTAGGCGCGCTAGGGGGTGAAGGACCTTGAGAACATGGTGTTTGCCTTTTTGCTTTACTTTTCATTCCACGCACGCATCATCAATTTCATCAATACTGGACAAAAATGAGAACTATTATTGATAAATTATTTATTATAATAGAGAAACACATGCAAACAAATAAACTGACATAAAAACAAAAACAACTTGTGCTTGTCACAACTGCGGTCATATACTGCCTAAGAAGAGCACATCTGTAATTTCCTTGTTTATGTGCTGCACTCTATCTCGAGTTTCTCATGTTCAGAGTCATATTGAACTAGGGTGAAACAATTGAGCTAATCCAACCCTCATTGTTATGCATTGTCTACCTTAGTAACTATCATTTTTCATTTTCAGGATCTTACATCTGCTCTCACTAAAACAATTACACTTCAAGCACCGCTTGTGTCATCTCCTATGGATACCGTTACAGAATCTGAAATGGCGATTGCCATGGCTGTGAGTTCTTTTTCGTCAAATTTTTTATTAAGATGAAATTGTTTATTTCTCTGCTCATCTTGATCAATGTTGACATTGTGAAGTTTGTATCGTTTGTTGAATGAGGTGTATCATCCATGCTTTTGGGCTGGTTGTACAAGGCAGCAAACCAAAATGTAGTTCTTGGTGAATTTCATTGAAGGAGTGGAAATGATCAAAAAAACTATTCACCCTAATCAACCAACATTTGAAAGATTTGTTCTTGTAGTGTACAATGAGCGTTACCCATGGGTGTGAAAATGGTTCGATTTCTATTTTAAATGGAAGAAGATATCATTCTATACCAGTATGAAATTCGATACCAACCACACTTTCCTACAATAAGTACTTGTTTCTATCTACGACTTTTTCAAAGTTTCGTGCACTGGTGACATCACACTAGGCAGGGGGGTCTCATCCAGGGAGGGTTGCTTTGACGTCTCCAGTCAAAAAGAAAAATTTGCTACCCACTGTTAAGCATGTTGGTGGGAATGTCATGGTCAGGGGTTGCATGAGTGCAACTGGTGGGGGCGAGCTCCACGTAATTGATGGAGTAATGAATGCCAATGTTTATATTGACATTCTAAAGAAAAATCTCTAACCGAGTGCAAAATTAATGGGACTGGAGTTCAACTTTGTCTTCCTGAAGCCTATGATCCTAAGCACACAGCCCATAGAGCTGTGTGCTCTTATGGGACAAATTGAAACGCTGAACCGAAAATTGGGCTGTTTGGAACAGAGAAAAATTAAAAATCGAGCTATTGCATAAGTGATCAAGAATACCACTCAGTGTGACTCAGAAGGTCTTCGATTCCATAAAATCCCGTTTGTTGAAGGTTTTGAAGCAAAAATTAGGTCCCACTAGCTATTAATCCATTTTTTAGTTCAGTTATTGCTGTGTTTCTGCCCTGTACGAAAACTTATGTGCCCTTGTTATATGAAGTCATATGCGCTTTAGGGTAATTGTGCCTGGTATGTTTAGTTGAAAAAATTTGTTAACAAAATATATTATTCAAGACCTTTGTTAACGAATTGTTACGATTATGTCCCCTTCTTCATAGTCTGGAAGGAGCAACTTCAATATTTGTGATAAGCTGAGTGGGGGCACAGAGACATTTTTTACTGAGTTTAATATACATCAGTGTTCAGATGATCGGATCGATCCATTCCATTTGGCCATTGGGGTTGGTGGATTATTAATGATGTTTACATGCTAGCTCCAGGGATTTTAGGTTATAGATCCTTAGAATTTTTGATTTGATTTTGCCCTACATTTGAACTGACACTCATCTTCAAATCACTGTAATTACACCTCTTGGCCAATACCAAGTCAAAGGTTTTGAAGTTATCAAGTCTAACAACCATTTTTACTATTTTTTTGCAGTTATGTGGTGGAATTGGAATTATCCATCACAATTGCACCCCAGAATATCAAGCTGCCGAAGTTATGAAGGTTAAGAAATATAAACATGGTTTCATTCGTGATCCAGTAGTTCTCTCTCCTACAGATAGAGTAAGTTTTTAATATTCGTCACTCGTTTACAGAATCCCACAAGTTAAACGAACCGAACAAACAAAAAACCTATCAAATTATATCTAGGGATAGACTTTCTCAGATAAAACAATTTAGTTTAGTGAAGTGTTGTTTCTTTGATTTGAACCAATTGAGGTACTTCCTGTCAAACTTTGTTTCGTATTAAATTCGTTTGTTCATTCGTTGATTTTGCTGCGCACTGGCCTCAGACCCGATGAAGTCCATGTTTAACCTGAGATTCACTAAGAGGATTCCCTACACAACCAAGTAGCTTCTAAACGCGCCACTATTTAAATTACATTGAACCATATTTACGATTTATAGCGCAGATTCCTACATGAGTAATTTTAAGAATGTATGTGCAATTGTCAAAGACATCAGACATAACAGCTGATGACTAATAATTTATCAAATTTCCACTTGGTAGCATTTTTATCAATTCTTGATAAGTGTCCTAAGGGAATGTGAAAAAGTCTGGTGTCCAGTGAAACTAAAGTCAAGCAGGCATTTGCATTACAGTACATTTAGGTGGGTTAGGCACTTGAGCGTAATTGTATAAAAATCTTTCTGTATTATCAATGACTCGAAAGGTCAATCAATAGAATTTTGTTTTGTTTTTAGCCCAAAATGTTTTCCTGAAATATTATTTCTCCTCTTCCCCTTTCCATTGCATAGTTCTTCACCCAAACAGTATACATTTATCTAAGATATGTACAACCCTCCTGAAAGGGTTGTGACATAACAGATGGTGGTCTCGGTGTTCCTGCTTTAACTCGAGAGGGTGTGTCTACCCTTGACCTGTTGTGGTGACAAATGCTTTCTTCTTGTTCATTTGAAGTCGTGTGGCAGTTGGGGACAGTTGTTCCTACCTCGGACATCAAGGCAGAGTAATCCATCTGGAAGTAGAAGAAGAAAGTTAAAACAATATAAATACTGTTTATTAAAAATTGGTCAGTTTACAATTGATTACATTTAGAGGAACTTAATGTTTACAATTCAAAAAGAAAACTGGTTTCATCCCAATCTCGAAAGAAATTTTAGCGAACTGAAATGCACGAATTCAAAATATGTTCTCCCCATTTTTCTTACAAGACCGGAAGGCCTTGTCTTGCAGAAGTGCTCTATATATCTATAAAAGGCGCTGATAAAAACGAGATTGAAAATATTCCAGTTTCAGGTAGTTTAGTTTAATATGTATTCAATTTTAAATACCATCAAAATCGCATTTTTAATTACATTTTAGTCACTCTACCTTCTCTTAGAGGAGCCTGATGAGCTGAATGCATGGGAGGTGTTGATATTTTAATAATAAATCATGATAAAACCTTTTGGTGCACTAAGCATCCTTGTTTGAATCGTGGAGCTCACCATCACATGGACGTCCTACACAGTTCCACTACATTCTAGTCTGTTCAATGTTCAGAAGATACGCTCCAAAATAAACTTTGCATTGGTAGCTCAACTAATTTATTTGCCATTGTACGATATAAGTTACAATGGTGGTAAGTTGATTTATTCTCCACCTGATTATAAGTAGGTACCTTGCGAATAACAAAACTTGTTCTACAAAGCATCATGGTTTCATACTGTTGAAATTTCCCTTACTTGCTTCAACTCACTTTTCTAGCACTACTGTTGAGCTCCACAAAAAAAGTAGACATCAGAATTATATCTGCTTAAGTGATTAAATTAGTTCAGTCACAAATTAATGATGTTAGATCGAACACTTATATTATTGTATGAGTAATATTTTGTGGTTCGAATAGTTTTGGTAGTGTAATTTAATATTGCATTTCATAATGACGTTTACTTGAACCGTATCCTACTGATTAGTTTAAATTGAAAAAATATCTTCTGTTTAGAAGTAAATATTGATATATGTTTTGGTATTCTATCATAGACATGTTGCATGACCAATTATCAGAACAATTTTGTTATATATTTATTGCTTTCAGCTACTAAGAAACTTTTATTATTATTATCGTTATATTAGTTATTTATTAATTCTTGTATTCCACAGATTTCTGAAGTATTTACGGTTAAAAAGGAGAAAGGGTTTTGTGGAATTCCTATTACCCATAATGGAAGGCTTGGTGGAAAATTACTTGGGATCGTGACATCTCGAGACATTGATTTCCTGGCAGATCTGGAATATCAAAATATGACACTGGATAGTGTAAGTAATTCATTCTTCACTCCTCTTTACTTGGCTTTTGTGTTCAGTGTTTTTCTGTTTGTTCTCCTAAAAATTTTGCTGTATCATTTTCTTACCAAACGTCTCTCTGTCAAATCGTTTTTCATTGCCCGTGTTGAACAGCTTTTTCCATTATTAGTTCCTTTTATACCCCAACCATGGATATCTGGCCATACTATATTTTTGGCCTATAAAGCGGTCTTCCCTTCATATAGGTGACAGAAAATATTTCCTGTTTATGATTTCCACTAAATGGAGAGAAGAATGGGGAAAAGTGTATTAATGGGAAGGCAGACAGTTATACAATGTATGCTGAGGTCAATTTCGTGAGGCATACTGTACTACCATTATATTAAAAGAGGAGGATGACCTAGTTGGAGTACCTGGTGAGTGACAGGACATGTTATATTGGTGATAGTCTTCCTACCTGTCTTGGATGAACTCAAAGGACCTACAACATATACCCAATATCAATAGACACACAAAATCAACCACTGATTTCTTTAATTTTAATTCAAATCTCGTACAATAAATTTACATTTTATATACATCTATTCGACTATCATGGAACTCTTCATGAATGAGCCCTTGATGTACAAAGTCTTGATATATGTATTATTGGAATAATAAGGGTTTCGAATATTTATCAGTATTCGTTTTTCAATAGACTTGTACTTGCTGAAGTTTTGAGTGTCATGCAGCATGGCTCTGATAGTAGTTTTATACAACTAGTAATATAGTGTATTTTTTATCTGTTGTTTTGTGCAATCCTTTTGTTTATTTTGCTATGCTCATGTTGTCCTAAAACAGTTTGTGTGGTAGGAATGTCTGTTTACACTTGCGTTTTTAGTAGGTATGTCATGTTGTTTTACTAAAGTATTCTAATAGTGGATTGGTTGAGTTAATGGGCTTGTGGAGAGAAGAGTGGCAAGAGTAGCAACAAGAGTAAATTTGATTTTTTTTTTTTTTCAAAACTCCACTAGGAAACATTTTCAGGAAGAATAGAAATTCAAATAGACATTATGTCGGATTTATTGAAAGCAATTCAAGTGATGGGACGTATTGCATAGTTGTCATATATTCAAATTATTTTTAAGACTGTTGGGAATAATAAACGATACCCACACAAATCTCAGTAAACAAAAAAGTTCAATTGTAGCGTAGGTTAGTTCCTTGGATATGGCTTTTAGCATAATTAATAATCGACTTGCTTTCTGGCGTACAGAAATGTAGTTGTGCATGAAATAGCTACGTTTCATGATGTCTACAACTTCGGTTGGGTATCTGTAAGTTGTGTGCTATGAATGTAGTTAGTTGGATATCTAATCATTTTCGCATGATGTATAATTATGTGGAAAGTAAGTTTTTATACAATGTTTTATACATTTTGGACATGGATTTATTGCATTCACTTTTATTGAAACTCAATATTATTCAAGCTCAAGCTTGAATGGGATCTTGAATTGTTAGTTAATTTTATTTTGAAAATGTTTGTGTGTTCCTAGTGAACCTTGGTTCTAGACGTAGTCGTGGGACAGTTTGAGTCGTTGGGACTCTTGGGACTCGCCATGCCTGTTGGGGTAAAAATTTGAACATTTTTATGTATTGCTGCAGTATCTACAGACTCATAGTAGCTGCATACTACGTCAAAGATGTGGTTGCCAAGCAGGCAGCAGGTGCTGCTGAGGTGGGTGTGCTGGTGGTCCAGTGGAGGGGGTGTGGTGTGGCTTGGGTAAGGAGTCATAAATCCTGGAGATTTCTGTGTGCCCATTGATGGTAGACGGAGCGGAAAGACACGCACAGAGCGACAGCTCATGTCGTACACTGCGTGGCATGCTTTTATTCAGTTTGTGTCTGGGAATCAGATAAGATGGATTGTCGCTAGCGTGTAGCTGTTGTTGCTGGAAGAATATCATGCAGCTGATGATTTGTTGTTTGAGAGGATGTTGGAAAACGATAAACAGCACTTGCAGCAAAGGCAAAGCAGACAGCCTAAATGTACATATCTGATCCACTCGATGCTGTTACAGCAGCTGTATAGAAAGAGTGCAACAGTACATACTGTATTGGAACTGTACTGAAAGGGTGCATCACAAATTTCTGCACTATGTTGCATTTAAGCTGGGGATCCCTTTATAAGCAGTGGACTAAATAATTATAGCATTTCCACCTTCAGCCATTGAGCATCAGGAGATGATGTGCGTCTGACTCATCTCTTGTACTCAAACTTTCAAACAGACACCTGGATTGCTCCAGTTTGCTCTCCTATGTCCATCTTCAGTCTCCAAGATTGTCTGCTCAATCATCTAATTTATTTTACGGTCCCTCCTAGTCTACAACTTACATGCAGCATCTGCCTCTCAAGATTGCCTTGTAATCCCAACTGCTTCTCGAGGTTAACCCTAATTTTTTCTTGTTTTTTATTTATTTTTGCTATGATTCTATTGTAGGACTAAAGACAATTCAGTTTTTTTCTTCTCATAACAAAGTTTGTATACTATATTGCTATTATTTATGTAATCACTACTTTTGTTATTGGGCTCGCCAGTATATATAATATCACTATTTGAAGTGCGGCAGCTTCAAAGAGAAACTGTAGACAAAGAAACGCTGACAAAGGAGAGAATTTAAAGATTATTAACGCAACAATCCAGAATTATATAATACTGTTATAACTGGATGAAATATCATTAGGATCGTAATACAAATCTCAGTCTGAATGGGTATAGTTGGAAACTGATCGGAATGGCTATCATCGGTGGTGGGCAGCTACAAAAAGGATAAGCAGGCCGATATTTGACATTGGCAGGCTGCTATGGAAAGTACAGGCGCCCAATATAAAACGTTGGTGGGCAGCAAAACGTTAAAGCTTTAAGCTGGCACTAGAAATATTCCAAATGAGTGAACGTGGTGATAATCATGCTTTATTTGGTGCTGTAGCTTTATTACCAGCATAGATTATCATGAATATCATGATCAAACTTTCTATCTCTCTTGCTGGATATGGCTTATACTGGTGTAGTGATATATAACACTTCAGGTCCGTTGCATCATATGTTATAACTTTTATTATGTTCAGTTACATCTAATAACAAGTCATATGGTCAGGTATGTTCAAAATATGTTGTACATTACGATATGTTCAAAATAGATGCTACATACAGTTGAAGGTTAACGTCGAATACTTGATTTGTTCTACACTGGCCTTGATTTCTACTGCATTCAGTAGGTAGATACCATGTCCAACTAAATGAAAAAATATTACGATTTATTTAGAAAATATCGAATTTGACTTGGAAAACTACGTGTCCCACAAAATATCCCCCTCCTCATCCATCTTGGTTCCTAATGCACTCTATAGGTTGCACTCGTATGTACCCTATTTAACTGAATTGGAAAACCTAGTATTCGATGTTTAAAATCTTGAATTTGACTTGGAAAACTATGTGTCCCACTAAATATCCCCTTCTCCATCCATCTTGGTTCCTAATGCAGTCAGTAGGTATGTACCCTATCTAACTGAATTGGAAAAACCTTTCATTTTATGTTTAAAATCGTAAATTTCACTTGGAAAACTATATGTGTCTTACAAAATATCCCCCTCTACTATCCTTGGAAAGTGAGATAATGACATTGCTAACTTCCTCCCGGTTTTCAAAGTTATTTTCCCCCGCAAAATCCCATTTTGTCGATTGTTTTGATTGATGATCAGCAAAACAATATTTTTATGAAGATGTTCAGAAAGTAGAAGTGTTAGAATCTAGTTCCCATCCTATTTTGCATAGTATTTAATCTGTAATATACATTTTTTCAATTCATCATTCTGTCAACCGAGTATATGAAACTATATTTTCAATATTAAAACAGTAGAAAAAATAGGCATTTTAATTTCGTAGAATCCAACTCCACATTGGAGAACTATTCGAGTTTTAAATTTGGACTAATTGGTGAGATATAAACTTTTTTTTTTTTTTATTGAAACTTGATAGGATGATCGTGAATCAAGCTTTTGCATAGAATCCGAATATGCAATGAAATATGTTAGCTTCTAATTGGTTAAAAAAAGTTAGTGTATAAATTTTGATCTTTCCAAAATATTTGTCAACTGTGTATACACTATCAATGTATATATTGTTGAATATATATAATCCTTTTTTATACAGTCAAACTTCTATAACACAATCACTCATGATAAAAGTTCTTCTCTATACAAACTGATTGCTTGTCCTAAATCAGTGTTGCCAGACATCCCTTTTTGGGGGTACATGTACCCCTTTTTAGATACCAAAACCTCCAACCCCTAAGACCTTGGGGGTACACACAAATGTATCCTTTTTGCTTAGGATCCCCTTTTTTACCTCTTTTCATAAAAAATATCCACGTACTTCTCCTTTTTAGGACGTCCCTCTGAAGCTATGTCTTATAGGCAGAGCTTCGTTAATAAGAGGGACACCTATTGGAATTGATCCAAGGGTTAGGAGACAACCCAAGCTTGAGAAAAAAAAAAAAAATAAATAAATAAATAACCGCATACCAGGAGTATACATATATAATATAACAGGAGTTTCAAATTTCATGATGGAAGTGGGCGAATGGAGAGGGTAACTATTCGGATGTTTTAACTATTCTCGTGCGATTTTCATGATTCTTTTTTTTTTTTTTTTGTTCAACTTTGAATTTAGTCTAGTTTTGAAATATGTAACAGGAGACTTAAATTTCGTGATGGAAGGGGGTGAATGGAGAGGGTAATGACAAATCGTGATATTTTTACAATATTCCTCTGACTTTTCGTGACTTTTTTTTTATTGTTTGTTCAATCCAAATATTATTCGTTATGCAACCTTGGAAATTTAAAATTTACCGTCGGTTCAGGAGTGAAATGGTGTGTAGGGGAGGAGGGGGACGATTCCGAGAAATAGTGATACTTTTTTTCTCGTTTTAATTCTCACCAAAATTATATACAATCCATTCGTAGGGACGTCCCTGTACTGCATGCATTACTTACCAATAGGATTTACTTATGGAATTTCTTTGTAAACCAAAAAATAAATAACTCAGTATGTGACGGTAAAAAGTATGGATCTAGGCAGGGGATGCATTGCTCCATGATGTATCAATGTATACCATAGTTGAAACAATACCAAGGCATTATTTTTGTTTTTGGAGTTAGTTCAACAAGTGAAAAGTGTAAAATCTTGCTGGTTCACAGACACATTAAAACTTAAATTAGTCATTCATTTTCAAAGTCAGTCTGTAGCTGTCAGAATATGCCTTTGATTATAAATAGTATACCTACTTAAATACTTGAAGGGATTTACTCCCCACAGGGGCAGAGCCTGGAGTTGCTTCTTCCTCCACCTTTTTTATCCTGTTTGGAATGACGAGTATGGGTCTTTCATGTATCAACCAAATTAATCATATTTTTATTCAGACAATTTTCAGTTAACAATGTTAGTGTTTAGGTTGAAATGATGTAATATGCCTGAAAATATGTTCCCCCAAAAATACTCATTTTTGAAACAGCTTGTACCTCTTTGTACCCCTTTCTATGATTGGCTGTCCCCCTTTCTGTCGGAAAGAGTCTGGCAACACTGGTCCTAATTAGATCTTACAATTTTATTCAACTTCATTAGAACGAAATTATATGTTGAATTTCTGTTACACGACTCTAAAAGGTGAATGGAGCTACATCTTAGCTGCAACCAGACAGGAAAAGTACGTCACAGTATCCACCAGACCGATTTGCTTGAGTGCATGATTGTAGTAATAAATCTGAAACATATCATTTATATCTCACTATTCACCTCTTTTCAGTACGTTTCAATGGTTCTTCATGATCCTTACACTCCTGAAAAAAAATTTCTCAACCAATAATCGAGTTTTCTCTCAGAAACTTGTATTTATTTTATAGTATGATCAACTGAAATCATTAGTTTTGTTCATAACTTGCTGTGTTTATTCTTTTGTAGAAAATCCCTTCATTGAGATGAAAGATATTGTAGTGAGACCACTGGTGGACAAAATTTGTGGGTCTGGGAGAATTCATTACAGAAGTTTGACTGTATCTCTTTTCTCACTTCCAGGGGGAAAAGCATGAAAATTCGCATCCTTTCTTCTTCTTAAGACAAACTCACCAGCTTCTCTACCTAAATTATGTCTGGTTATTCTATCAATATTACTATTATTGTTTGCATCTTCCAGTTTATTGCTTTATTCATGTTCTACTGTTGCATCAGTCACATGAATTGTATTTTCAAAGTTTCTCTCTTTTTCCCCCTATTTATATTTAAACTACGATACTTGGACTATAGAAAGATATCCTGCATGTTATCATCAGTCTAAGTTTCTAAAGTCTTAGATGATCTCTGTTCCATTCAAGCATGGGTTCATAGATACTAGGTTTAATATTTATCACTATTCCTTTGATTTTCGATTTAGATTGTTATTTTCTGTGCCATTGACAAATCCTTAAAATTGAATGATTACATCCAACTTCTTCTTTGAAAAACTGAATACATTTTAATCAGCCAGTTCTGTTTCTTGTTGAACAGGTAATGACGCCAATTGATGCTCTTGTAACTGCAAACAGCAATGTCACACTTGAAGAGGCAAACCACATAATAGAATCATCGAAAAAAGGGAAACTCCCTATTGTGAATGAAAATGGGGAGCTCATTTCTCTTATTGCTCGCACAGATCTTAAAAAAGCACGTGATTACCCCAAAGCGTCAAAAGATGAAAATAAACAACTTCTGGTTGGTGCAGCTATATCTACTCGTCTTGAAGATATGGATCGGTTGGCGTTACTTGACGCTGCTGGGGTAGATGTTATAGTACTGGTGAGGATCATTGAGAAAAATTCATTTCATGTTCTAAGCTTATTAGTGCCATTTGTGCCTTACGTTTTTCTATATTGCCCATATTCATTATGGGCGAAGTGAATTTATGTTTCAAGGGAGTTGAAGAGGAGATTCAATGGTTTCTGAAACGCTAATTAATTTTTTGATAGAGAAATTTCACATTTACATCAACTTGGATAATGGGGTACATGAGGAACGTTGTCCAGGCATTGGCAATCAGTAGCTGAAACAATTCCATGTAGTACCCTACTCTGGTGCCCTGCAATTACAGTACCTGTCAAAACAATAGTACCTTAGTGAAGTGTATTCTAAACTACTGCAAGCTCTCACTTACATAAATCACCCGATCACACATTTCTTTGCCTGTGAGAGCGATTGAATCAGAAGCTCTGGAGATGATTTGGTTTTGTTACTGATTATAGATTCAAGGGTGAAGAATATATTAGTACATCAGTCCAACATATATTAGTCCAGCACCTGAGAGAAATTGTGTATGCAAAAATAGCACACCGCAGTTTCTCTTCTGATTCGTGTTTAGGAGGTCCTAGAAGGTAGGAAAGTGGATGATGCCGGCGTCGGGGAGGGCAAATAAGGTGGGGAGGGGGTGGGGGCGCTAATCGCCCTAGTTTGCCTAGTTTATCATCTTCATGTCGGCTACTAATGAGTTTAGAGAAACTCAGTTGGTCTCAAATTGTTCATTCTTGAATTCTCTGCAGTTCTTGTCTTATAAAATATCATTGTCAATTGAAAATTCCTCACAAGATTCTCCTCCGAAGTTGAGAAACATAAAAATCTAGGTCTAAAACATGTCTCAAAGCATGTTACATACTATAGACCTCAGTAACTGTTGGCTGTAGTGCCATAAATGGTGTAATACAATCCGAAAGCGTTTACAGCTACAGATAATTGGTGTTTACTGATAGTATGCCAATTTGAGGGTGCGGAGATGGTTGTTAGTAGGTACTACTGTTTGCTTACGTGCTCTCTTCGTGGTAGGTCAACTTTACAGAAAAACATCCTGTCTTCCCACTATCCCAAATCTTGTATTAGAAAAACATCCTGTCTTCCCACTATCCCAAATCTTGTATTCACAAGAAATATCCATAATGGACCTAATCCAGTTTTTGGGTTTGAAGGAGCCACTTCTTGGAGCCTACCTGCTGTATCTACAGCTTCCTGAATCATCTCAGGATTGCTAATCATGATCAATTTAGCCAATTCCCTATCTGTGACAGCATCAATCAAAACTTCAATGGCTTTTTTACTTTTCTGCTCCCAAGAATCGCCTGCATCTTCCGCCAACTCTAGAAATGATTCATTCGGCTTCTGCTTCCTTGTCTTCAGCTGAAGACGGCAGTTGGACCTCATCCTACTCTTCCAAACTGGTCAGTCAATGCTTTAACAAGAGAGGCATAGTCCTCTCTTTCCTCTTCCGTAAAATCAGCAAAAACTGAGAGTGCTGGCCCTCGGAAGGCTATTATTAGCCAGTCGCTCTTGATTGGTGTCTATATCCCACCAATTAGCTTGAGCCGTTACATCTAGGTGCACCTGATACTCCTCCCAGCTTATTTTCCCGTCATACTGGCTTAGAATTTGAGTGGAATGGGACTTGGTTGGCGCTTGAGCATTGATAAAGCTTTGGTGACGACAAGGAAGTTTGGTTGTTTGATGATCCCTGTGTGTTCACCTTCCGAAGTGACGCCTCCAAGGTATCCACTCGCTCTGAGAGAACTGGAATAAGTGCCACTGAATCTGAAGTGGCTTGACCAAGAAGTTGGACAATAGCCAGCCATTTGAGTTAGGAGTTGATGCATTTGACTCACAGTCTGTTCAAGTCTGGTGATACAC
Source organism: Adelphocoris suturalis (assembly GCA_030762985.1). NCBI lineage: Eukaryota > Metazoa > Arthropoda > Insecta > Hemiptera > Miridae > Adelphocoris > Adelphocoris suturalis. The sequence goes on along the minus strand of CM061045.1, from coordinate 18,191,142 downwards.
TGAGTAGTAGTACTAGACTCAGCCTCTACATCAGGGGTGGCGGTTGAGGGTTGGCTTGGTGGTGAAAGGGGCTGATTATCTACAGGCCGCTATAGAGTAGATTCGAAGAGGACGTGGTCGCTGTTGTGGCATCATGATAGCTGTCAATCCACAATAGATAACGGTTTTGTGATCCTGGACGGGCCCCCAAATGTAACAAAACAGTGTTCCAAATCAACGAAAACAATTTCTATTTCACTGTATTGACCAACACCAAAACAATGACAACCAAGTTTTTCAATGTCACCAATAGTTCTCAACAACCAACATATGAGATTGTCCCTGGCAACCCCTCAATATGTTGAATTGTATTGAAATTTGAGCGATTTCAGTAGAAAGAAATGGTTAAAAACCAATTCTATTGCAGAAAAACTCATACTACATGAAATTCGGTGATTCAAAAGTTTTTTGCAGTTTTAATAGATTTTTCAGCAAATATTAATAAAATTTATGTACGTTTTCAGCATAATTTTGTGCAACAATTTTTTAATGCCCTACTTACTCGTTGATAATTTTGTTTTGACTGAACCTTTGTTAAAAATTATAAATTGAACAATTTTTGACAGTTTTTAGCCATTTTTATTGATTTTTTTAGTACATTTTTTGAAATTTGACCAATTTAGTGTGCCGTTTTAGGGACTTGAGGTCGAAAACACGAAAAAAATCTTAGAAATAGAAAAACGAATACGGAGCGTAAAAAAAAAAAATTAAGAAGAATTTTTGAAGAATTCTAAAACTAAGAATTTTTTATCAGAAATTAGTTGTAGAATCGACACGTAGGAGGTTCTGGACCAAAAGTGTTAAGACCCTGTATATTATTAAAGTTGCAGTCTTCCTCTTCATCATTCAATTCGTTAATAACAATTCCTCGCAACTCTTTATCTGTATAAACTCGTTTATTCCACATATTTTTGAAAGAAAAAATGCACAAACACCAGCATGCTTGTCACAATTTTCACTCTCAATTTCAAAGGTTAAAAAAAAAAAAAAAAAAAATCCCCAACTTCTCTAACAGTAATATATTTTTTTTACTGCACCCTGAGCCCCTTGGTGTCTGAAAATGTCCCTAGGTATGCCGCTAGATTGTTGAGAAAGATGGAAATTACGAAATTGTCATGTGAAACACTATTATGTGTAGTTCTCACCAAATGAATTTTTGAAGTTGTTCTTCTTTTAACTTCCATGTGTCGTATGTAATAATATCACCTCGTAATCGTTTGATAAAATAGAACATTAAGTAAGAGGCCTATTACTAATGTTGTGATTTTCTCCTTGGCTAAAACTAATTGTTATTTGCAGGATTCCTCCCAAGGAAACTCAACTTTCCAAATAGAAATGATCAAACATATAAAACTACGCTACCCGCACCTTCAAGTTATTGGAGGCAATGGTAAGTTGAATACAATTTAAAGGCCTAATTATATGGTTTGTCGCAAATGTGCTTGATCATAAGAATTGTTTAAACTAAAAAATAGTCAACCAAGATCATCTAGATGTTTCCATCTAGTATTTTGTGATGTCCCTTATTCCTCCCCATCCATAACTATTTACGAATAGGTTACGAGATAGTTTTTGTACTTTTTTCTGTTATTGACGAGTGTAGTTCTCTGTGTATTAATGTACCTACTGTCCTGATTTTAAATCTAATGATCAACTTCAGCTATCAATTCCTTGGAACATACATAGTAAACATTTAAAGCTCCATCAGTTCATCTTGATATTTTTTTGTATTACAGTTGTCACTGCTGCTCAAGCTAAAAACTTGATTGATGGAGGAATCGATGGTCTAAGAGTCGGAATGGGTAGTGGCTCAATATGCATCACCCAAGAAGTGATGGCTGTTGGTCGCCCACAAGGTACAGCTGTTTATAAAGTTGCAGAGTATGCTCGTCGTTTTGGAGTCCCTGTAATTGCTGATGGGGGTATCCAATCCATTGGACACATCATCAAAGCACTTTCACTTGGAGCTTCGACTGGTTAGTTTAATTTGTACACTGGTTTTTAAAAATCATATTTAGGTACTTGGTGTGGCCCTCAGCTAGCAATGACTTATTGTGTATGTGCTCAGGAATTCTTACAAATCTGTCAGTTGATTGATATTGGGTCATGTGAATAAAATCAAGCAATTGCTAATACTTGGGTTTTCCAAGTAAATGCTAGAAATTAAGTGAATAAAAATAGCAAAAGCTTATGCTAATCTAACCTGTAGAAAAAAATGCTCAGGAGAAAACTAGCACAAAATATTTTGCCGGAATCAACCTGGGTAATGCTAGAAATCAGGTGAATAAAACTCACCTTTTGCTTACTTTTTCAAGCATTTGCTGGTATTTTTTCGTTCTACTCAGAGGCATTTTGTTAGTAGAATTTGTTGCGTTTTTAGAAGAGTTTTACCTTTTGTGAAGCTGTGAGTTAGGTATGGCCGAATTCGTGCAATCGCGTCAGAGAAAAGTGTATTTGGATCAGAGTACCAGTTTCGGAAATTACTTCAAGCAAATTTTTCGTTTTGAGGATGCCAACATCGCCTGACTGACCTCTACGTTCTTTGGCGAGGACTCCAATGAAAAACGTTCCAGTCATGTAGCATGATATGAGCAAATTTTCTTAAATTACCAAAATTATAATATGCTAAATTGTTTTGAAATTTAAGCACACTGAGTTCAAAGAAATTGCCAAGTATCAATTTTATGACAAAAATAACTAGTTCTAAAAAATAAAAAATACTCTGTGATTAAATGAAGCTTTTTTTTAAAGTTATCGATTTTTCAGAAAACAAAATAGCATTTGGATAAAAGTTTTGAGGTTCTTTGAATCCCATACTATATAAAATGCATTTTATTAGTTTTTTTCATTATATACTATCTTGAGTATTTAATTCGTTTTATCAAATTACTATGATGACTTTCATTGTCTTTGAATTATAGTAATGATGGGGTCCCTTCTTGCCGGTACCAGTGAAGCTCCTGGTGAATATTTCTTCTCTGATGGTGTACGTCTCAAGAAATATCGTGGTATGGGGAGCCTCGAAGCAATGAATAGAGCTGATGGGCGAGGTGGGGCAATGGATCGTTATTTCCATAGGTGAGTTTTAGCATTTCTATAATTTTTCTAACTTTTACAATAATGTATTCTCTCTCCGACCATGAGGGGAGTTATATTGATAGGTTTTGATTTAATAGAATCACTAATGAGTAGAGTGGAGTCATATGGCTAGTCAATTTTATTTTTGAAAGCAACCATTCTTAGTGAGAATGTTGTTTGACCGCTATTTTTTAAAATTTATTATTATTATTTTTTTAAATTAAGGTTTAAGCCGCATCTCAACCAGAAGGGTCATTAGCGGCATTGAACACGGTGTCTTAAGGGACACTGGAAGTGGCACGATTCTAAGGGGAACCATGTTGCCATCCTTGACTAAAAAGGGGCGTCATCATGGACTCGACTGGCAACTCGGAGGGGGAAAAAAAAATGAGGGGTACAGTGATGACCACTGTTTAGCCCCCAAAGTGGATTAAAAAAAAACCAGAAATAAAATAATATAACTAAGACTAGATGTAAAATAGGATGTAAAAAAATTATATACAATCAGCTAAGTGAAATAAAACTACGACTAGATGTATATAATTATATCACAGATCAAATATCACAGTTCGTAGTAGAGGTCAGCGGATCTCAGGTACAGCAACAGGGATCTGACCTTGTCCCGTCCGGATTAAACATCAACCCACAGAGGGGGCTGATGCGGGACTCGGAGTTCCACTAGGGCTGGGCAGTCCTCCAGAAAGTGGCGGATGGACAGATCACCCCCACACCTCCCACACACAACATCTCGAGCTTCTGCACAAGTTGACCGCTATTATTGTGAAGATCATTACACAAGCTCAAAATCGTGTTGAGGCTAACACGATCTGCTCTTTTGATCAACAATTCGAGTTAAGACTTTGATTGACGCAAAATGTTAATAGATATTGCTTCCCTCATGTTATGGGGTTGAATATACCCAAGTTTATTTTCGTTACCCAAAATATTTTGAGGTCGACAATACCTCAATTTTGTGTAAAACTGACTTGATAAATTTTGGCGCAAAGTCCAATGACATCTTAATTCCTACTTGTAGTAAGTTATACCTGTGTAAAATTATAATGTTGAGGTTGTGAATTTTTGCGTCTTCAGTATGTGTTGACAGAATGATATGCTAAGGGTGGACCTCAACGCTGAGGTCTCCTCTAGGTGGGTTGTTGAGGAGAATTTCACCCCATCGGTATTCAGAATCACAAAGGTAAGGCTGACCTCCACATTTGAGCTGAGGTCGGCCTTGAGGTGGGTTGATGTCTCCTTAACCTATTCAGAGTGGTTACATTCCGAGGCTGGCCTCCAAGCCTCCTCGAAATCCCCTATTCATAGACGATTTTTGAAGGTGAGATGAGAAATTTCTCGACTCCAGAGGGGTTCAGACCCACCTCCAGCCAAGTTCCTCCCTGGAAATGTTATTTTGTGCTTAGTTTGTTGTACCTAATTAGTTTGTTTGAGTTATTATTTGTTTGAGATTTGTTGAGAGTTATTGGGTTTTTAATTAGTTCACGATGGAGAGTTTGTTCATTTTTGAGTGGGACAATTTGGGCGGCCGACTCGATGATGAAAATGTTGAACTTGTCACGGTTCCCAGAAGATACATCCGGGACCAGGAAAACCCGATTGAAAGTTACGTTGATAGGCAGTTTCGTAATGATTCAGGTTTCTAAAAGAGACGGTGATGAATTTCCTGGTTACATTAGTTACTGAAGATGGAAGTAGGTCTAAAAGAGGACTACCCATCCCACCTCTTCTTCAATTGTTGGTTGCATTGCGATATTATGGAACAGCTTCATACCAGGCAAACCCACTTTTTCTACAAATCGGTGTTGGCAAAGGGGGAGTGATATATGTTCATCTTGTAAGTAATTCGTGTTTTTCTGTTTGCAAAAATGACATTCTCTTTTGGCTCATTTTAATCAAATACAAATAAACCAAAAAAAAAAAAAAAAAAGACGCTCCGCGCCCGCCTCGTCAGGGGGCAAGCCCCCTGGACCCCCGGTTACCTCTATTTACATACTTCGGACGAAATTATTGAAACACAGAATGTGTTTTAGCTCACGTGTTTCACATAAACCCGTCTTTAATCTTAGGTTAAAGATTGGTTAACTTCCAATAGTGAGATAATAACTTGAAATATTTATAACTCATAAACCGCGTCATAACAAAATATCGCATAGGTTACACCAGGTTACACGATCCTTAGTTCTGTATCATCGGTATCCATGTTGTCGTCCCAGATTTTGTTACGAAATTTCGTTAGCTTTTTTGGCTAGTTGTCCATGGCTAAAACACATTCCATGGCTTTGGAATTCACTCAGCTGATCAGTGATCACCCAGGAGTCTTCAGCATTCTCCCTTGACCCTCCCTCTCAAATTTCAGCATCCTGCGTTGAATAGGAAAGAAAATGGCTTTGGAGCTCACTCAGTTGATCAGTGATCACCCAGGCGTCTTCAGCATTTTCCCTTGACCCTCCCTCTCAAATTTCAGCATCCTGTGTTGAATAGGAAAGAAAATGGCTTAGGAGCTCGCTCAGCTGATCAGTGATCACTCGGGCGTCTTCAGTATTCTCCCTTGACCCTCCCTCTCAAATTTCAGCTTCCTGCGTTGAATAGGAAAGAAAATGCCTTTGGAGCTCAGTCAGCTGATCAGTGATCACCCAGGCGTCTTCAGCATTCTCCCTTGACCATCCCTCTAAAATTTCAGCTTCCTGTGTTGAATAGGAAAGAAAATGCCTTTGGAGCTCAGTCAGCTGATCAGTGATCACCCAGGCGTCTTCAGCATTCTCCCTTGACCATCCCTCTAAAATTTCAGCTTCCTGTGTTGAATAGGAAAGAAAATGGCTTAGGAGCACACTCAGCTGATCAGTGATCACCCAGGTGTCTTCAGCATTCTCCCTTGAGACTCCCTCCCAAATTTCAGCTTCGGTTGCATAGGTTACACCAGGTTACACGATCCTTAGCTTATTTAACCACCTCTTCACAAATCAAACCGTTCTCGCAATATTCGGATCACCTGCTATGAATCAAATCATCGAAACAGCAGCTCAATAAAATCATCAGAAATTAACAAGCGGTCACAGATTTCGTCCCAGATTTCGTTAGCTTTTTTGCCTAGTTAGTTCATGGCTAAAACATATTCTGTGTTAAAAAAAATAGAAGATACAACAATGGCGAAAACATGAAACGGTAAACGTGTCATTGTCAACGTTTCAATAAAATAACACAACTCAGAACTCACTAATGTCTCATTTTTCTGGCTTCACCAAGGTTGCGTCGAACAATTACCATGGAATTCCAAGCATGGAATCACTAAGTATCGTGATTCACTAAGCATGGAATGCCCAAAATAGTTGGAAGAACCTCATTTTGCTCGCTCTAGACTCCAAGTCTCCTCAAAGCCACCTTGAGAAAAATTAGAGCTGAGGCTGGCCTCGACGCCTGCACCTTTTGACTATGAATACCAGTCCACCTCCTTAAGCCAGATGTGACCTTGGCTTGAGTCAAGAAATTTCCCATCTCAAGGTGCGACTATGGATCCCGCCCTTAGTCTTTTACACTTGGGCCTTCAACCATTGTGGACCAATAGATTATCTGCATTTGTATTTCCCTCGGTTGAAAAATCAGCAATAAAATCTGTTTCTCATAAAATGTTGCACAATTATATCATGCCGCATGACAGGTTTAGGAGGGGGGGGGGGGGGGGTTTGGATATATTTATGAATAAGACCTGGATGGTAATTTAATTCATTTGTGGGTAATCAACCTATCAATAGATAAGATATAAATGATAGTATTTAATTTGATATGTGAACTTCTCCTCTTCTATGAACTTCTTCTTCACTTTGGTATGTTAACAAATCAAGTTTCCAATAACATTATTACTCTTGGATAATTGTTTATCCCCCTTCAAAATTCAGCAATTCACTTTTTGAGGTGTATCCATTGAATTGAAGAAAGTAAATTCAGAAACGGTTCACTTATGGAATATTGATAAGGGTAGATAAATCCTATAGAATTTTCTCACAAAACCTTTGAATATTTGAATTTTTAATTTTTGTTCGAATCATTTTTTACTTGTGTAATTTTCAGTGAGCTTGACTCGATAAAAGTTGCCCAAGGCGTCAGTGGAAGCATTGTGGATCGTGGATCCGTCCTCAGGTTCTTGCCTTACGTCCAAACAGGGATTCGCCATGGCTGTCAAGATATTGGAGCCAGGAGCCTTAGTGCTTTACGGTCAGTGTAAATTTCTCATTATTTCTAGTTATAAATACCTATCCAAAACCGTCAATATTCCATTAGAGACTTATCAACCCGAATCTTATATAGATCACCTATTTAATTTTAATCAGATAGGGTATTTTGGATGAGTTTTCATAAATTTCCAGGGAAGGGAAGGGGTGTGCATTAGGGAACCTTGAATCGTTCTCTGCAGCTTCTTAGGCCTCTACGATGAATGTTTGGCCGTACCCGAATTTGTAATTCCCGCCTAGAAGGAAAGTGGACTTCCCACGGAACTTAGTTCCCTGAACCACCGAGTTAGCGCTAGCGTAGCTTCGAATCAATCGTCACCCCCTTTATACTTTTGAACGGAACAATGAAAGCTTATGTCTCCCAATATTAATCTCGAATATCCCTGATCGATAAAGTGATCTGAACTCCCGTAAAATTGTGAAAAGTAATACAGTTAATCTCAATTATGCTGAGTAATTCATATCTTGTAACCACTGCATTGCAAGCAGCGCTCACTGACGTCCTGCGGACAAAGAGTAAAGTTGTGTTTTTTCAGTCTAATTTTTGTTGTCTCCGAGTTATACCCGTTCTCCGTTGTACTAAATCTTGTTATTTCTCACAATAAAATAATTGTGTTCAGGATCCCGTCAAACTGGGTTTTCCGTTTCCAGTGATTATTCATTGGTGCCGAAACCTGGGAATTATGTATCGCGAAGCTGAGCTTAGTTCCATTTCGCATAACAGGACCCGTTCTCATCAAAGCACACCACGCTCGCCATATTGAGCTAGGACCGCATTCTCTATTCGGTTTGAGATCTCGCAGTGAAGTGTATCTTGTTGTATATCCTTTTGAGATTTGCATCCAGTAAAAAAGGTACACTCAGAATGCTGAAGTCAAGGCGTAGATCCCGCCAACCATCGCCCCCGTTGTCCTTATCGTCGAGAGAAAATCTTACAACGATGGACGCAAAGTCAAAGACCTTGCACATGGATGCCTGCCGCAGGATATCATCATGGCTTATGATACTATCCGAGAACCTAAATAGCTACAATCAGGAACCTCACTCTGCAGTTCTAATATCTCCTGACAGTCTGAAGGAAGGGGAAGAAATTTTGGAACAAGTCAATGGTTCTGAAATTGAAGAAGAGCTAAGATTAGCATGGATTCCACACATTATAGAAGGTTGTCAACAAGCCAAGAAGCTGATGGCAGTGAAAGAAAGGGCCGATGCGACCACACGCACAAAGAGTGAGTTCTCAATTCATGATGTTAAATCTCCCTATGAAGCTGTAAAGGTCATGAATCTTCTGCTCCCATCCATTCCGTCTAACGATGGGGATATTACCAAGTTTGCTAATTTTATCCGAAGTTTCAACTCCGCAGTACATAACGTACCGCATCTTCCGGATCCCGTTAAATTCGAAGCCCTCAAAGGAAAGTTTGTTTCTCAAGCGGAACAATGGCTCAAGGGCACCGCACACAAAACTGCTGACTATGAGCAATTCTACCAGTACTTATGTTCGGAGAACTCCGGAAGGTATAGAATAGCCAGAGCTACCTTCGCCCGGAGGACCATGATCCCGAAATTGAGTCGTATGGTTGCAAGAACGTTCGAACAATACTTGTTTTCCGCCAAAGCTTGGATAGAATCAATTATCTCAGTGGAAGCTCCCGACCTGGTTGGCTTCCTGTTGTTTGAGGCCCTCTTTCCGAAAATAGACCCCACTCTGCATCAGAAATTCAATCGGGAACGAGTCAAGGACGAGAACTTCATCCCAACGCACGTGCAATTGTTGGAATTTCTGGAGGAGGAGTTGAGAGTTGTACAATTGCACCCCGTACCGCCAGATTCCGCCACCCGCTCCAAGGGAGCCCCCACTCCCGCTTCAACCGTTCACGCCTCCGAAGCCCCTGCCAATCCAGGACCTTCCAGCCGAGTACTTCCGTACCCTTGCGCGTTCTGTACTCAGGACCATTTCCTCTAACTTTGCCATCGTTTCAAACTCCAATCATTTGCGGAGAGGAGCCATGTGATAACCCTCAAGAACCTTTGCATAAACTGCTTTTCTCCATATCACCGAGTGATGAACTGTACGTCGAAAAGAATGTGAAGTGAGTGTGGCAAACGTCACCATATATGTGATCCAGTCATCAACTCTAGATCCCGACGCAGCCCAAGTTTCGAAAAGGGCTCGACATTCCCGCCCAATACACCAGGTGGTCCGGAGAGGACGTCCCGACAGCCGCAGGATTCCACCAATTACAGAAGTCAATCAATTGAAGTCAGTGATCCGAGTGCAGTGAGTGAAGCAAGTGTCGATAGTGTCTCAAGCCGCGAGTTCAGATCATGCAGTCGTCCACGACAAAATAATGCTAGTTACTGAGGTTTAGGCCACGCCTCTTCTAGGCGTGGCGAAAATGTATCCCGCAATTTCGTCCGCCTTCCCGCTGCGATTGGTGAGTTTAATCATGGTTTTCATTGTTTCGTTCATGATTGTATTCCCACTAATTGTATTACCACCAATCAAAGTAAATCCCGCTCTCCCGCTAAATCCATTTTAATGGTTCCCTCGATTAGTGATCACACAAGAAGAACCATCAAAATTAATGCCCCTAGCCTTGTACCCACAGCATTAGTTCATATATCCCCACCTTGTAGCTCCCGAATACGACGCATCCGAGTACTATTAGACTCTGGTGCAGAAATTAATATCATTTCCTTAGAAGCAGCCCAAAAGGCCAAACTCCCTCTGGATCCCTGCAATACCGAAATCGTTGGGGTTGGTGAAGCTAGGCAATCATTAAAGTTCACGACCTCATTAGTGTAGTATGAGTGGATGGCACCTCCTTAACTGTAGGAGCACAAGTGATCGAGAAGCTAACCATACCTATTCCGAGTCGATACTTCAATAAGCCAAGGTCGTGGGGAAAGTTGAGTTGCCGATCCCGAGTTTTGTAGACAGGCCAATATTGATATGTTGTTTAGCTCCGGCCTCTTTACAGCGCTCATGCTCCCGGAAATGGTAGCACCCAAGGGTCAGGGGCCTCATTTCATAAGAACCCGCGTAGGGTGGATAGCATTAGGTAACATTCTGAGGAATTTGCCCAATAGTTATGAGCGAAACTATCGTTTTCCCTTCCTCAACAAAAAGAGGGTTCGATTTGATGAGCATGTGAGGAGGAAGTAAGAGTGTGACTCAGGAAGAGGACGAGAATTGTCTCGAGTCACCTGCACTCATTGAGAGTGAAACCACACCGCACCAAGGTGGAGGCGCCCCATTAGCTGTGAACCCAGTTTCCAGTGACCTAGTTCCCAGTGACCTAGTTCCCACTGACCTAGTTCCACTAACAGCTGATCCCAAGGAACCAATTTTGCGCTCCTCCCCCGCCCTCATACGCAATTCGTATTCGGTGGTGCCCCCAGTTGTTGGACTATCGAAATCCATATCATTGTTTGCCGTTGCCAATAGGTTGTACACCCCCCAGGGGAACGAGTGTGATTCCTGAACGTATTAGTTGTCAAGCTTCCGCACTTGGAGTCAGTTGTAATAGTTCAACAGATTTTCAAACTAATGAATTACTCCGTCGTATGTTCGAAATTGAGTCAGTAGAAGAAGCTTCCCATTACACTCCCGCTGAGCAAGAAGCCGAGGAAATTTTATTAAATTCCGTTTCCCGAGATTCGTTGAGAAGGTATGAAGTAGCACTCCCGTTTTCGCAAGATAAGGCATCTTTGGGTGACTCCTGTAACATTGCCCTCTGACGACTATACAGTGTAGAAAGTAAATGCAGAGCTGTTAATCAGTTAGCATCCGCTTACAAAGAGTTTATGTCAGATTACCTCAATGAGGGTCACATGAGATTCGTTCAGCCTCCAAAAGTAGGTCAACCCCATTATAATATCCCGCATCATGCCGTTCATAGAGAAGGTGACCCCCCAGAAAAAATGAGAGTATTTTTTGACGCCTCGCAGCGCTCCTCAAACGGGAGATCCCTCAATGAGATATTACATGTAGGTCCCAGTCTTCTCCCAGAAATATCTACAATATTGACTCACTTCCGTCTATTTAAATTTGCATTCATAGCCGACATTAGACAGATGTTTCGACAAATAAGACACCCCCCTCAGGATCAGGACATGCTCCGTATAGTTTGGAGGGATTCTCCTCAAGATCCTGTTGAAGATTTCGCTCTCTCAACGGTTACGTACGGCACAGCATGTGCTCCGTTTCTAGCCATTTGTGTAATAAAACATTTGGCTGAGACCTCCGCTGATGACTTTCTATTAGCATCCAAGGTGCTGCTCCATAACACTTACTTTGATGACGTATATGGTGGTGGAGATTCTATAAAGGAAGCTCTCAGAGTTCAAAATGAACTTCAAGCACTTTTGGCTTCCGCTAGTTTAGAGCTCAGAAAATGGGCTTCTAGTGATCTCGCCCTACTAGAAGGGATTCCTGAAGAACATGTCAGTCCGCATACGGCCTGTGTAGATATGACCGGGGAGGATGAGAAGCCTCTCAAAATGCTGGGTGTCCGCTTGGGAACCCAGATCTGATTCCTTCTTTTTCAAGGTACCCGTTACACCAGTAATTCGTACAAAAAGAGAGCTGGCTAGTCAAATAAGTAAAATCTATGATCCCGTAGGTTGGGTGATTCCCGTGGCAGTATTCGCAAGATCTATACAGCGAGAGGCTTGTCGCTCAAAATGCGACTGGGATGATCAGATTTCCGACCACCTCATGAAGGAGTGGCAAAAACTGTCCGAATCATTGGACTTGTTACAGCTCCTTAGGATCCCTCGTCACATTCCCAGTTCAAATGTTCCACAGTGGATAGTATTATTTGCTGAAGCCTCAGAAAAGGCTTACGCTGCAGTGGTATATGTAGTTAGTGCCGTGAATGGCCAATATTTTTCCCGATTAATCATGGCCAAGGCTAGAATTGCCCCCTTAAAATTAGAAACGATTCCCCGTTTAGAATTGCTTGCTGCTGAATTATTAGGAAAAACTATCACTAAAGTACGCCCTAATTTCCCGTCAGTCACACATGAGAATGTTGTCACCTATTCTAACAGTATTATAGCTCTGTCTTGGATAACCTCTGATCCCGCACCTATTTGGAATGTCTTTGTGGGGAATAGAGTAGCTAAGGTCTTAAATTACGTTCTGCACGATTCATGGTTTCATGTGCGCTCTCAGGATAATCCCGCTGACGTGGCGTCGCATGGATCTCCACCATCCCAACTAGTAGATGACTCCCTATGGTGGAGTGGTCCAGAATGGCTGTGTTCTCCGAGGTCGGATTGGCCCATTAGAAGAGTATGCCCTGACCTAGCATCCCCAGATGTAAGCTCAGAAATCAGAGCTTCCCATGCTGTAAACGTAGTCACCAAAACGGAGGATGTACCTCTTGATATAGAATCTCGCTTTAGTTCCTACTCCCACCTAAGAAGAGTTATAGGTTGGGTCTTGCGTTTTGCGCACTATTGCCGGGTGTTTAAGAAACGCCACAGGTCCCCTAACTACAGCTGAACTTAATTCAGCGGAAAGGCGGTTAATTCGCCGTGCACAACAGAGGCACTTTCCGCAAGTATTCAAATCCCTGCGGTCCCGTGGAAAGGGGGAGAATTTGCCAAAATTTGTTGCGCAACTTTCAGTATTTCTTGCTTCCGATAATTTGCTCAGAGTGGGAGGCAGATTGGCTCTGAGTGCCCTGGAGTATCAAACTCAACATCCCGCCTTGTTACCTTCCAAAGATAAATTAACTGAACTAGTAATTAGGCAGGCACACGAAGCTTGTCTACATGTTGGTCCCCGCGCCACGCTGGCAAACCTTATGGATCATCAATGGTCGTTCCGTAGTATCCCGTTGTCTAAAGGGTTGTGTCAGATGCTTCACCATAAAACCTGTGACGTATGAGACGTCAATGGGTTAGCTGCCCGAAGGACGTGTTGAACGAGCGTTTCCGTTTCAAACAGTTGGTATTGATTATGCTGGTCCTTTCGAAATCACCCTATTAGGAAAAAGAGGATCCCGCTCACTGCAAGTGTACTTGGCCGTATTTGTTTGTTTTGCTACAAAGGCGGTGCATTTGGAAACAGTAATGGACCTTACAACCAATGGTTTCCTTCAATGTCTGGAAAGATTTATGGCATGTCGAGGTGTACCCACCACCATCTGGTCAGATAATGGCACCAATTTAGCCGGTGCTGCCCGCCTATTCTCAGAAATTCGAAAGGCTATGGATTCCGGTATCGCTAACACTTTACAAGTGCGGTTAGCTTCAAGGGGAGTCGAGTGGAAATTCATTCCACCCAGAGCTCCTCACTTCGGGGGTTTGTGGGAAGCCGCCGTCAAGTCAGCCAAACGGTTGCTTATCCTCACGTTACAATCCCATACTCCCAACTTGCAAACGTTTACTACTATAGTATCCCGCGTCGAAGCAATTCTCAATAGCCGTCCTCTCGTTTACCAGTCAGAATCAGCTGACGATTTTCTAGTGCTGACCCCTGGTCATTTCCTAATTCAGCGGCCGCTCACCACCCTTCCCGAATCCTCAGTCGCTAAGTTCAGCTCCTGCCTCCCTCCAAAGTGGAAGTTTGTAAATTCTGTGGTCGAACAGTTCTGGGAAAAATGGAGAACTGAGTACTTGCTAGACTTGCAGTCCAAACAAAAATGGAACACTCCCTTCAAACCAGCCAAGATTGGTGATGTTGTCTTGATAAAGCAGGACAACGTTCCCCCACTCTCGTGGCCGAAAGGAATTATAGTTGAATTGATCCCCAGCATAGATGAAGTTTCCCGTGTCGCTAAGGTGCGCACTAGTTCCAGTATTCTCGAAAGACCTGTTAGGAAATTGTGCCCTTTACCACTTGATAGTTGAGATCCCATGATAGAATTCCGCTGGAATTGGGGGGGGGGGGGGGGGGGGTATGTTTGGCCGTACCCAAATTTGTAATTCCCGCCTAGAAGGAAAGTGGACTTCCCACGGAACTTAGTTCCCTGAACCACCGAGTTAGCGCTAGCGCAGCTTCAAATCAATCGTCACCCCCTTTATACTTTTGAACGGAACAATGAAAGCTTATGTCTCCCAATATTAATCTCGAATATCCCTGATCGATAAAGTGATCTGAACTCCCGTAAAATTGTGAAAAGTAATACAGTTAATCTCAATTATGCTGAATAATTCATATCTTATAACCACTGCATTGCAAGCAGCGCTCGCGCTGACGTCCTGCAGACAAAGAGAAAAGTTGTATGTTTTTTCAGTCTAATTTTTGTTGTCTCCGAGTTATACCCGTTCTCCGTTGTACTAAATCTTGTTATTTCTCACAATAAAATAATTGTGGTCAGGATCCCGTCAAACTGTGTTTTCCGTTTCCCGTGATTATTCAATAAAGTTGCTAATAAGGGCAAAAAATTGCTTAAAAAAATAAGTTTTTTTTTTGTTTTTTTTCTTTTTTTTTCAACAATATCGTTCTAAAGAAATAAATTTCGTTTGTCTGAGTTCTGTGCTGTAAAATGTGCTCAAATATTGAAAAATTCTTTCAAACTGCTAAAAAGTATGAAGTTTATTAAAACCCTAAATGTGTTTCATTTTTATAGGCTTTTTACATTTTTTTATTAGGTTTTTATTTTATAAAGTTTGTTGAAATGCGCCAAAATGGACAAAAAGTTACTAAAATAATTGATTTTCATTTGTTCTAATCATTCTGCACTCTTGGCAATTTCCTAGAGACACAGGGTTAGGTTTCCCCTCTTTTCATCTGATCTTGATTTAAAACTGATGAACCACTACCATCTTCCCGTTGGGCTGTGGTTGTTGACTACCCAGACACATACGCTGGTTGGTGGCTGACTTAGGCTTGCCGCATATTGAACCCAGCATATTGAACCTACGCACACCTGTATGAACCCCAGCACACGGTGGGGCAAAAAGCGTTTTTTCTGGACATGGCAATGTTATGAGGGATTCTTCATTTATTTATTTAGTCACAGAAAATTTTGCACTGATTCTGTCGAATGCCCAAGAAAAAGTTCCAGTCATGAAGCATGATCGTATGAGCAAATTTTCTCTAATTGTTAATTTTGGGAAAAATTTTTAATCTTCAAGTTCAACGTTGATGAACTTTTTTTGACTAAAATTTTGCTGAAGATATAAATTTAACAATCTGTAGCTGTTTAAAGTAATTTTTTGAAATGTGACTGATGTGTGTTTGGAATGCTTGATTTTTTTGGCGCAAGACCAGGATTTTTATCTCAATCCTAAGGAGAGTTGTCAAAATGAGGACGAAGTTGAACCTAAGACTTATACTCAACCCCTAACTGAGGGTGCAGCTAAGCATATTGCTCTCAGGACGTACCATCTAGTTCAGAACTGGTTCGGCAATGCTCTAACCCTTGAAGAGTGATGGTGGGAGTTGAGGTGGTCCCGTCTAAAACCGATCTCCACCTAGGACCCAGTGGCTTCTGAGGACGTCCTTAGACTGATATTTTGCCACTGCACCACTGGATGTACAACTTGTGGAATGGTCATGGTGAAAGTCTTAGCTGTATCCCCCTGGGCGTTGACGATGAGGAACAATAGTGATTATTTTATTTACCCTGTTTTCTATTAAAATCGATGTTTTTGTAATGAAACTTTTTAGGATGTCTCTCAAAATCTAGGTCATAAAGGCAAGGCTTCTTATATTAGAGGGAAGACCTATTGGGATTGATCTAGGGGGGTTTAACAATCGAAGCATGAGATACAGAAAAAATACTAAAGGTGGATTCACACTCGCGGTAACGGGACGTCAGATCACAGTCAGGTCAGAGTCACGTCAACGGGCCACCCATTCACACAGCCAAGTCAGATCACGTCAGGTCAGGTCAGTCTTCCCCGCGCAGTGACGCGATGTCCGAGAGGATAAAAAATTTGTATAAAATAGCTTTGCTACTCGAGGAAGAAGATGAAACTAAGACCCCGAACGGAGAATCGGAGTCTCGTATCAGTGGAAAATTCACTGATACGATCATACGGTCAGCGGCGTCGCTAGACAAAAATAATAAGGGGGGAAGTATCATGAAATTCTCAACTGAACCAAAACTTTTCCTAACTCCAATAGGATGTATAGTATCACTTATAAATTATACCTCTTACCTACAGGCAATATGTACCCACTAAATACACGTAACACTAACAAAATGACCTTTTTCAAGTGAGTTTTTATATGAAAATTTGATAACATACCTACCTATCGTTTGCAGTAATACCACAATATTCGATTTTGATTACAATAAATATTGTCACTATTTGAAACTTAAAGAATGTGTATAGGTAAGCAGGATAAATCTTTCAGATATTGTTAAAAGCACAAAGCGATTTGCTGATTAGTAAATCAAATATATATTTATATTTTTTGGATTGAAACAATAATTGCAATGAGAAGTAACAATAAGAAAATATACATTTATAGAAATTTTTATCTCTATTCGATTAGTTTAAAAGGTTGAGTTTACTAGAAGTGGGTATGCAGATTTTTCCATTTAGTCCATGCTTGTCCATATTTCCTATGTAAAAACACTCATCAGTCATTGTAACCTTAAAATTATTTGTCATATGTTTCAAACTACTGCTAACTACTGAATGTTCTACATTGAACTACAGAGTGGATTCGGAATAGTGTGAACAATTTTTTTGGGTGAGTAAGCCGAAAATACAGCAATACGCCGTCAAGCCAAATTTTTTATCACTATCCGTTTTTGAGATATAACATAATTGCGAAACGCTGTGGAAATTTGGGAAATGCCAGTTTCATGCAAAAATTGAAATACTTCAAGTATTCCATGAATACCTGGTACCTACAGTTGCGAAAACCAGGATTTGATTAGAATTAGTCTTCCAAATACGTCTCTTCAAATTATGGGTTTTATTGCCAGCTCCCAAATTTTCCCAACTTCTCCCATGTCAGTGAGCCCCCCCCCCCCCCCCCCCCCCCCCCCCCCCCAAGTCACCCCTATAGCGACGCCCCTGCATGCTGTATTACTGGAATTTTAGCAAACCTTAATGAAATTTAAGTAAATTTAGCAGCGTAAATTCGTGCAGAAAGTTTTAATGTATTTAGTTAAAGGTTGATAAACTTTTTCTAAGCAATAACTTTCTAAAAATCATAAGTTTGATGATTGTTAGTCGAGAGAATCCTGACGGGAGGACACCCAGCGGAGACGAGATTTGACTGTTTGTGATTCACATTTCCCGTTCAGTCCGGGAAGGTCAACGTCACGTCAGGTTTCGATCGCTAGCCGGGCGACCTGACGGGAAGTGACTGGACCGAGATATGATCTTGACTGTACCGCGCCCGTGGGTGGGAATCACCCCGTAACGTTTCCACAGAAGCAATCTTGACGCGACCTGACGTGACTGTGATCTGACGTTCCCGTTACCGCGAGTGTGAATCCACCTTAATCCGTTGCAGACCATTCCTAGACCGAACCTGTAGAAAAACTGTAGGTGTGTGTGACAAATTTTGAAGCTGCCCAGGCCAAAATTCTCAACTGATTTTCGAAATTCTTACTTTATTCGATCCTAATTATAGTCCAGTTGTGCAATGACCCTCGGAAATTTTGAATTCAAAAAAAAAAAAAAAAAAAAGGGGGGGGGGGGGTTCTACGACCAACTTGGTTAACGCTGCTCTACGATTTCCAATTTATTCTTGTGATACTATTTTGTTTGATCCAAATTTTAGTCTACCTGAGCAACAAACCTTGGAAATCACGGATTCGCGGTTATAATGGGAGGTGGAGGGGGTAGTTACCAATTCACTCATGCACTGCCAAGCCATCATCCCCGACGAATTTTTGAGATTCCTTTTTTGTTCCCTGCAATTCCACGTCCCTGTAATATATGCATTCGCCATTCGATAACTAATTGTAGGCAGTGATGCGGTCGGAATCGAATAATTTTCTTTAGTAGGGAAATATCCCTGTCAATATCCCACACACACACACACCCCTCTTGTTTTATCAAAAATCAACTTTTAACAAACTATTTACAACGCATTTTCATTTGGAACACCAATCAAGCAATACAATCTAGTAAAGATTTTATTGCTATCGAATGAATTCACATAGGTAGTATGTATCATCTGATGAAATCTCAATATTTATCTCAATTTTACGCATTGTATGGCTTTAGTAAAATCCACACATTTCGTTCATATTCAATAATCTGTTATTTAAGAATACAACTGATAAACATACACTTTTCATCCAAGAAATATCAAACCAGTAAAAATTCAATTACATTTGACATGCAAATGTTTTTTGTTCTTAAATTTCGGTAATAAGACGACGGGTTGGAAATTTTACTCGTTTTGTTCGACGGGGTGATTTTGGGGACGTTGAGGTTTCGTCCTTTCTTGTCCAGCTGTGGGATATAAACACTCCGTCTCCTAGGCCCACGAACTTCCAAAATTCTCCCTTTTATCCACTTCTCTTTCCCCCTCCGATAGTTTCTTGCCCTCACTTCTCCAGATATGGTGAAGTGTGGGCTTTGCCCTTGACTTCCCTCCTTTTTGTTCAATTTGTTTTTTCTGTATGTTCCACTCTATCCATTGTTTTGGTCGTTTTGGGATGCAGCAGATCGAGCCTTGTTTGCAGCATTTGACCCATAGTAAGCACATGTGCTGGAGACACATTTGTTGTTGCATGGGTGGTGTTTCGATATTGTAAGAGGGAGCCGTTGAGCGATTTATTGACATCAGCGGTTTTTGATTCAGCCAGCTCAGTTTCATCAGCCGTTGGACTGTTTTTACACTGTTTTCCACTGCTCTGTTTGTTAAAGGGTTGAATGGGGCTCCAGCAATTCCATTACTCTTCATGAAGCGTTTAAACTCTTCAGATTCAAACGATGATTTATTGTCTGAGACATGCACTTCGGGTAGGCTAAATCTCACAAAAACTTGGCGTAAAATTCTGATGGTGACAGACATAAATTTGGCTGGAAACTCTTCCACATTTTGAATGACTGCCCACTATCACTAAGTAATAGCATCCCTCTATCAGTACAAGTTAGTCCATTACATTACTTACATTACTTTACAGCGTTACAGGCTGAGCAGGATTTAACAGTTTCCTCAATCTCCGTATCGATTTTCAGCCACCATACATATGATATTGCGTCGGCTTTCACCTCAACTATGCCCATACGTGTGGAATGCAACTCCGGCAAGACCGGAGGTCGCAATTTGGTAGGTACAACCACCTGGAACCCCCACAGGTCCACACCTTGCTCCTCATGTATGTATGTGGTTGAGCTATGAGGCCGATTCAATCAAACCTCTCCGACTGTAAGAGTTTTCCTTGATCATTAAATTTCCCCGGATTCAAATACCAGCTGTTTCGGCTGGTTTGAGGTTGGACGAACGACAAAGTAAAACTGTAGGCCAGGCCGATGGCTTAGCAGATGCTCTCTGGAAAATGTCCAGAAGTCGAGTGAGGTCATTGTCATGGTGTGTTTTGACCAAGTGAGTGAGGAAGTGAAAGTTGCTACATCAGGGAATGTGATATTTACAGTATTTTGGCCCGAGAGGGATTTAATTAATTATTGTCTCGTATTATTTTGGGTCTTTACTGACTACACCAACTGTTACGGCCCAAAAATATTTGATACTTCTGACGGAGTTTGAACTCGTGTCCTTACTACTAAGAAGGAGGACCCTTTAGTGTCACCACTCCAACGGGTTGAGCTATGAGGCCGATTTTATCAAGCCTCTCCGACGATGAGAGTTTTCCTTGATCATAACAGTCACACTACAGCGACTTGAATTCCTACTTGATTTGATTGGAGAGAAAAGTGAGAACCCTAAACCAAACTTAATTTGTTTCATTCATAATACTTTTTGTTTTTCTTTAAATGCAGCTTTAGACGAACACTGTTTCTTTTGCCCTCCAGCGTTAAAGGTGACAGGGGAGACGGGAGCAGTGAAGTGGTGAGAGGGGAGGGGGGTACAACTGGGGATTCCTAACTTTCCTCTGTCTGTTTCTTGACAATAGTTTTCACTATCCAGGTATATATTCTATGGTGGCTCGTAATATGCTGGATATAATTTGGAAAAAATTGGCCTGCTATAAATTTGAATGTAAATTGATAAAAATAAATTATAATAATTATAAATTTAAAAAATAATAAAAAAGAAAAGTCAAGGGAAATTGTTCATGAGGTCATTCTGCACAAATTAAACTTTTTCTATCATTAGGGAAACTGTGTGAAGCCTTGCACCTGTTGACTTCAGTGAATCGATCTGGTCAAATCTATGTTATAGAATGACAAAAGAAGGTAGGATATAAACCTAATGATATCAGTTCAAGTTTCTGTTTATCATTGCTAACGGTTACGTACTTTATTTTACAGTGCAATGATGTACTCCGGAGAGCTCAAGTTTGAGAGGAGAACCCACTCGGCTCAATCTGAAGGGAACGTTCATGGACTTTTCTCCTATGAAAAACGGCTCTTCTAAGGATGCATAGTGCAATTTATTGTTTTCACGCCTATAACTTCTTGGTTATATTAATCAATTTTGTTTTGATAGGTAAAAGATAATTTCTCTTGTACTTCATTTCATCATGTTTTACTTTTAAAGTGTAAAGCACTTAGGACTGTTCATGCTCCTTAATTTCTCATTAAAGTTTGATTGTGCTACATCTCTATTTCACTATAAACAAGTTTTTTTTAAAACAAAATGTTTGAATAATCAAAGTTTGACATTTTATGTGATATTTAATACACAAGTTTTCATGGCTGTAATATTTTAATTTTGTGATGTACCTATATGTATTTTATTGGAAATTGATAAATTCCTTCAGCATACGATCCAATTCCAGCGTAACAATGTCCTGGTACTATATCAAACCCTTCAGTCAAGTAATACAAACTCACTTTCTTACAAAGATGTTCCTTTCCAATGAGAGATTAGTTCATTTGTTTCTTCAATGAACAGATTATTTTCCCATGTGTGAAAATTTTAATACCAATTTTTCTCACCTGGGTGATGTCACCAGTTCATAAAATTATGAAAGATCGTAGAAAACATTCTGTAATATTAACGAAAATTGAATACAAAAGCTTAGCCACATTTGTAAAATGTTCTAGTCCACAATGATTAACAATTCAGAATCCATAGTTATGTATATTATTTTTGCTTAAGAAACGTGCCAATAGTTGACTGCTCTCTCAGACTTGTTGTAAATTGGAGAAAAACAAGAAATCTAATTAAAAACGTGTGTACTCTTAGCTTCCTAGAGAAGTAAAACTATTAAAACATGATTTGGAACATTTTTTGGACCGAAACATGTAGTTTCTATTACGTTGTATTTTGCTGGGGAAACTTAGGGGGATTAGCTCAATTTTGCTACGCCTTCCTTTGATACACCCCAAATTCTGGTTTGCGTGAATGCGCGCATTTCAGAGGTTTAAAAAGTTGATTATCTTTAAAAGTGGGAAATGAGAAATCATGGGTCTCTGATATCCTCTTTAAAGAAATGTGTGCCCCACTGCTACGTGTGTGTTTTGTTGCTAGAATTTTTATTGTGAGATCAACTTTGACAAGACCTTTTTTCATAATTGGAATTGTCAAGGATTGAGAACCATCATCTTACTTATTTTTCGAGAAATATATTGTCATGTTTTTGAAATGTTCAAATGCCGAGTTCAGAAGCAAAGGAGAGTGTTCTGGGGCTTCTTTCCTTTTGCATGCTCCAAGTCTGTACTCTTACTGAGGTAATAAGAGTTCCCCCTATTCCAACATGAATAGGCCCTTCCTTTCAGCCCCATCACACACATTGTTCAACACAGAGGTGATATAAATGAGAGCTATTGCGAAAACTCGAATGTGGTTTGTAGGGGAAACTGATGCTAATCATATTTCATCAGTAACAATAAAGTTGTGTTATTTTACGTATTATGCTTTTTCTAGGAATTACATTTAAACCACTAGTTCTCAGAATGGTTTACTAGAACCATCTCCTTTTGACGAGGAGCAATGTAATTAAATAAAAGTGATGAAATATTCAATCCATCACCTTCAATTTTCATAAAATGTTAATTTTTTCTTTATTCTCTCTTACATTTAATACTTTATTATAGTAATATTATTGAGTGGTTTAAGGGTGTCTAAGTCAAGAGCCACGCGATTTTTGAGCGATCAATTTTGAAAATACAAGC
>CM061045.1:17288595-17563595 GCA_030762985.1 Adelphocoris suturalis | reverse complement strand
ACGGACTAGTAAACCATAGGAATATGATTGAATTTTATCTCATTAATTTTCGGTTCGAGGGTGCTCTTGTCACTATATTCTATATAGGAACTACAAAGGCAGATAGGTAGGTACCATTGTACTTAGGTGTCGACTCTTGTTTCGTAGTAAAGTGCTGGTGAATTATTTAATTTCATTAGCTTCCTCTCAGTAGGTGCTATTTAGTTAAATTTGGGTCATTCTCCCATTTCGTACGAAATAAGAGTTCTCGTTTCCATTTAAAAAAATTTAGTTTAAAATATTTTTTTCCCGTTAATCCTTTCTACTTAGGCATACATCAAACTTGGTTCATAGAAATTTGTTAGCCAGGAGATACATGGTCATGTTTGAAATCATTGTTGTGAGGGAATCAGGGAACAAGTAAGGGAATTAGTCAACAGTACAATTCAACTCACAACTGGTTAAATTATCACATGATGTCACAAAATGAATATTAGAGCTTGTGGTAACTAGGTAGGTGACAATGGGCCGTTGTGAAGTACTACGTACCTACCTTTCAACCTTAATCTGACTCCTAGTTTGAAGTGATCAATACTTACAATATTTAATAAATTAGAATGCGTGTTTTCGGTAAGCAGGAAAACTGGAAACTGAATTTTGTTAGAATAATTACTTCAACATGTGAGAAAATTCATGAACGTGATTTGCAATCAATTTAGTAAATCGGAGTGATTAAAAATTTAATAATGAACGAAATTCTAAAATGTGACGCCACAAACACCCCCCTTCTCAATATAAAACTGCATCTTGGAAACGGACTGGAGGCTTGCTTACTCGACCGCTTTAAATTATTATTAATCGATAGACCTGCGTAGAAGGTATACCAAATACCTACAGAAATAATAAGCCTGAGTAAATTTAAAGTTCTTTTTCTTCGTTTTTTAGGATTCTAAGCATCTTGGAAAGTAAACCAACGAAATTTGGAAGAATTTTGACTACATTGATTTATTATTGAGAATAATAAACTAAAAAGAAAGGTAGGTAGCTACTGACCTAGTGCGACAACTCCTACTAATTGATTGAGTACAATTCGCATTAGATGGAAGAAACAACAGTTCAATAAAATTCACAGGTAGGTGTATTAAGTTGGTATTGTTAGGAACGCAGAACATTTTTATTTTATTTTATTTTTTTCAAATCTAAGTAGACAAACCTCGTTTTAGTCACCGTGATGTGGATTGAAGAGCGATCTATGTTCTCCGCCTTGCACTGTTATGGTGACGCTGGTTGCCAACAGATCGCAGGGCCGGTCCTGGAAGAGTGAAGTTTCCCTTAGACAGTAGTAAGTACACCTACTTACCTAGTGAGGTTTTTATTCTGTGGATTATAAGCTCGCAGACTCCTCTGCATTACCAAGTATATACCTGTTTATCTTGACAGTCAAAGGAAATCCACATAGTCGGCTTAAATGAAACACTTCTATCTGAAGCTTTCCCAAATCTCGGGTCAAGATTGATAGGTAGGTAACAAACGTAGGTACCTATTTCAATAGGTAATATGAAATGGAGGAGTACATACATAAAAATACAATAAAGGTACTGAGAAACCTAACTTTAGTTTCGAAGATTTCTATAATGAAACTTAAAAAGCAACAAAAATATCAGCTCTTATGATCAGCAACAAAAGTTGAAGATGTTGATGTGTGAAATTTCGTTCCTAATTGTTCAAATTTATGTCAATTTTATCAGCACCCAACTGTGCATGAATGCGATAGAAAAACTGCCGTGCTTATCTAGGGCTAAGTTAATATTTCGCAATTTTCGACCATTTGTGGTTACTGAGGATTTTAAAATAATTTTTTGGTAAAAAAAAAAAAAAAAAAAAAAAAAAAAAAAAAAAAAAAAAAAAAAAAAAAAAAAAACACGGTAGAATCATCCATTTTCCGTATAGGAACATGGAATATATTTGAAATTACTGCAAAATTTATTACTACAGTACCTAATGTATCAAACAATTTTGATCAATCAAAATCGGCGGACGGACGGGTTTTGGTTTATATTACCAATAATGAACCGTTGTAATCAACAAAAAAGTAGCCTCCCGACAAATTTTGTTAGTTTACGTTCCAATCGAAAACACGTCTGCCAAGTTATCCAACTGGCAGAGTCACTTTTTGACTAAGTTCAAGTAGGTAGATAATTTATTTTCTGGGTAACATAATACCTATTTGTTTATTATTGAAAAAAAATAAAATAGGTATTAATAATTATTATTTTACAGAATAAAATTATTATTATTATTATTTTATTTTGTTTCAAACTGCCCGGTTTTGGCAATTTTTTAATTTCAACTGTTCCTAATGTTCAATAAAACTGATAGTTGTTATAAATTATTTTTCATGCTCTTTAATTTATTTGTGATAGTTGTAACAACAGTTTGACGAGAAAATATTCCAATGTATGAGTACTCTTGTCAGCCCAAATAGAAAATGGGGATCCTGACCATGGTGTACTCCTCCAATTCCAAATAATGTTATATCCAAGCCATCGAAGCTGTGGTAGTTGAAATCATTACATCGTGCACCTAAGGTAAGTGGGAAGATTTGATCCAAATATGAAAGTATTCTGCCTATCAGAACCCATGAAATTGGGTTATTGGAAAACTGGTATGAGTGAGTGCCAAATCTTAACTCATTTATTTGAGTGAAATGGTAATAATTTTAGAACAGTTATGAAAAAATCAACTTGATGGCACGGTCCAATCATTCGCAAGATTACAAATAAGTCGGGGAAATTTGGGAAACTGAACTCAATTCGGGACACGAACACTATTTTTGAGACTATTCGAAAATTCCAAAATCGCTGTAAATACCACGACGCACTGGCAAAATCATCGTGGCAGAATAAACAGCGTCCTAGGTAGCGAATGGCGGCTGGCATGTGACACATGCCATACTATCGCAACGCTTGGCTCACCTTGTCAGCCTTACGTCCGCAAACGGTTAAGAGACGATCTAAATGACAGATTAATTCAGCTGAGTCAGCTAAATTCTCTTCTATCCATCCAAGGGAGCTGAAATTTGATAGAAAGACTCCCTGGGACACTAAAGATGATTGCAATTATTGGCTCTTTCCTAATCAGCTGAGTGAGCTAAATTTTCTCCTGTTCATCATAGGGAGTTGAAATTTGATACTGAGACTCCCTGGGGCATTAAGAGACGTTGTAAATAATATGTTAATTCCTAATCTGCTGAGTGAGCTAAATTCTCTTCTGTTCATCCAAGAAAGTGGAGATTTGATAGGGAGATTCCCTGAAATATTAACCCTGGAATGCCCCGTGGGGTTTGTCTAACCCCAATCGCGATTTAAAGTCAGTTTATCATGTTGAATCCCGCACGTCTGGCTCTTCTCGCCCCCTTCTATATCACCCCCCACGTCTTCCCTAAAGGCTTCAGCCTTTTTCCAGTTAAGTACGTTCAAGACTTCTGTGTAGTATAGTGCATTCTTGTGCCTGGGGTTTGACAAACCCCACCGGGGAGTTAACCACTAGTGATTTTCTCTATAGCAAGTGTTATTTTTGTGGGCGTTCCCAAAGTTTTGTTTTGGCTCATTGTTAGAAATGGCTGAAAAACGCAAGTTTTCGGATCCTGAAGACATTAGATCCATTTTGGAACAGTTGGAGGAAGAAGATGTATATTTTGGCGGAGAAAATTCAAACACGGGAGATAATGTCGAGTTACAAGAAAATGCATCCGATGAAGAAGCGTCAAAAGTGACAGTTTTGGAGAAACTAGTTCGATGTTCCTTCTGTGAACATCATAAATCTTCAAAGTGTTGAGAATGTTGAACCTATTGCTTGGTGCCAATTTTATGTTACCTTTTCATTCTAGTTCTTGGGTTTTGTAAGTGGTATCAAACTAATCTCAGAAAATTGTTTTGTAGATTTTATTTATTTATTTTTGTTTTTAAATGAAAATGTGCTAATTTTATATTGAAATTTTGTTACAATGAGGTACCTTTCTGCTATTTTTTTTTTCTTCGGAGCGTGAGGTTTGCCTTAGGTACTATTACTTTTTTCTTCATGAGCTTAGGTACCTACTTCATGTTTCTTTACACTCTTGATAACAGAATAAAAATAAAAGTTGATTCAAGTGTAACTTATTTTTGAATTTTCTAACATTTTTCAAAGTTGGGGTTTGACACACCCCACTGGGGAGTTAAGAGTTGGAAATTTAGCCGGGACATTCCAGGGTTAAGAGACGATTGAAGTGATTGGCTCATTCACAATCAGCTGAGTAAGTTAAATTCTCTCCTGTTCATCCTAGGAAGTTGAAATTAGATAGAGAGACTCTCTGGGACACTAAGAGACGATTGAAATGATTGGGTCTTTTCTCATCAGCTGAGTGAGCTAATTTAATTGAGACATTTTTAACTTAAGATACAAAACACAAATTTCACTGGAAGACATATCCATTTACCGATGTATCTGCATGTAGTGCAGATACTCAACATCAGTTTACCCCTTCCATTCTCCCTCTTCCAACACGGAATTCAAAATTTTGGTTGTGGTATTTTGGCCTTGAAGATTTTTTTTCTAAATAAAACGCGCTATAAATAGGTAGGTATGTAACTGCATGTGAACAATAACTGCTCGTGATGCACAGTCTTTTAACAAAGTTAATTCTCTAGAGAATTCTAGGTTCAAGTGAACACAGGAGTTCATTGGGTTATTTTAAAGAAGCAGTCTTTTCTCTTCACTCCACTCTTTTCCTTGATGCCATTCTTCAAACTGTGAAGGGGAGAAATAATCTAATAGCTCCATCAACGGTAGTAATGAAAGGAAGCTCAAGTATAGCAAAAACATGCAAATACTGTATTGAGGATTAACATTCTCCTGTGAATTTATCATTCCCCTGTGAATTTATCATTCCCCTGTGAATTTATCATTCCCATGAAATTCCCAAACGTTTCATTAACCAGGGGAATGAGAAATCAAATGTGTTTTTCATTTTCCCCCTATTTCCTTAATACCAACAGTGTCTTTTCCACAGTGATTACCAGATTTTGCAGGGGAATGAGAAGAAATATCGGGGACGCACCAATATTTATGCATAACGTTTGAGCTAACACTTTAAAAATTACCACAGTAAAGGGTTTCTTACTTGACTATATACAGAGAATAAGTGTTACCTACAGTAGGCAATAGATTGAAATGGTTAACTGTGATAAGGATGAGAATAGGTGAACCTATGGCTGGGGACACACCAGGGGACTGAGAAATCGGTCATGTCATATTTCCTGACCTAACTACTAGTCTTGTCTAGACATGAAAAACATCTAGTGTAGAGAAAGATCTTCTGTGTCAAATGCTTTTTTTCTCTTCCCGAAATTCCCACATAAGCTGTAAAAAACGTGCTGGACACAATTTCGCCACTTATAGTGGAATCACCCATTTATGTTACGGCAATGAAAGTAATTGGGAACCATCTAGAAGCTATCCCGCACAATCCCTGGAAATTTCATCAAAATCGTTCCATTTAGACTTGGAGTTTTGCCTGTGTCAATCGATATTAGTTTCGCTCATGCGCAATGGTTATTACTCTACCAATTGCGATATAATTTATTGGACATTTTTTTAGAACATTATGTACTCGATTACCTACCAAGTTTGAACGAAATCGGACCTACAGATGATGAGAAATCGACTTTATTAGAAATATACGTTTGCTCTTGCGCACAGGCTATTGTTGATTTGACGGCATTGAAAATTAAAGGGGACCGTCTAGCAGCTAACCCGCCCGATTTCAGAAAATTCCGTCGGAATCAGAGTGAAACTTGGTATAGTTTTGGGCACGACAAGGATTTACCACAAACAGACACGGAACCAAAATTGATCAGCAAGCTGAGAAACGCAAAAAGCAAGTAGAAATTTTGATTTTGGAGAGCAAAAATTTTATCGATTCAATCACTAACACAAAGCTTCTCTAGCTTCGGTAATGAGAAAGCAAAATTAATTACTCATCATAGAAAAGTCAGGACTGTGTGAGGATTCAGTGATAATTCAGTGCTATTCAGTGATCCTCCGAACCTCGTAATGGTTTTTGAGGTGCCCCGAACGAGCAGCATTAAATTTCAGCAACGTGGGTCGATTAGAAAATGAATTGACCTCGGAGGTTCCGAAGCTGATAAGAATAACACGAAAACTGAGAATATTATAGAATAAAACAACCAGGTGACTCAGAACGAGAAACGCTTAGACCACCGAGAAGTTTCAACGACCCTCTGTTTGCGCACAAATTGAGAGTAACCAGAACTGCTTGATCAAACTCTACATACACATATCAAAAAGCGTTGAACTCAAGGAATTTTGAAACGAATTTTGTGTTTTCAAATTTTGGATTCATTGCAATAGCTTAATTTCCTCAGAAAATTGGCTAAAACGTTCCGACCTTGGTAGACTCGGAAGTTATTTACCTTCTGTTGTTGGAATAATAATTTAAAAAATTATAATTTGATTATGTGTAGTTCCTAAGTATTTACTAATCAATAATTTAATAAATTAATGTAATTTAAGAAGATGATTTTCACGCTTCACAAGCCCAATAGGATATAGAAGTTATAATAAAACTCGATTTCGGGAAGTCAGAATTCCATTTGAATTATATTATCAGCTGATATGATTGTCATAGTTTTCAAGGCGATTTTTGATATGTTTTACTGGTTACAATACACTCCCGTGTTAATTTTTTTTTCTTGTCGATGCTTTAGCCCTTAGGGCAAGCAAACGAATAAAGCATAGCGACTGTGGTGGTTTCGTTCAATTGTTTGGGCGGATACTAATAGATGAAACTCAGAAATTCATTACTGTTACATATAAAGATTTTAATATCTCTATTTTTGAATATTTCAGCCCTTAGGTTCTATCCTAAGGTTCGACCTACGTGTGGATCAAACGCGATACCGATGTTACTGGCTCATCCCAGACCGATAAAAGGGTTTTAAGCCAAATTTCTTGAAGTTTGGTCCAATACTTTTTGAGAAAAGCTTAGGACGGTGTACGGCGGACGGACGGATTTTTTTATTCGATTTTTGGATTCTACGCATCTTGAAACGTAAGCCAACAAATTTTGAAGGGGAGGTTAAATTTTTTTTTCTTGGTCGATTACAAAGGTTCATTAGGTATTGAAAATGATCAATCAAAATGGATGGCGCAAACATCCTCGCCGTTCTGACTCTTATCCGTTTGCACCAACCGCATCTTACATCTGTATCCGACGTATCCGATAGGTCTGTATACGATACGCGATCTTGAAACGAGGTTTTCATAACGGTCAGCGTTTCCAAGCGATGCGACCCATACCTACCAAGTTGGTTCTAGACTGTTTAATTGGTTGCCAATGGAGATTCACAACCACCCAGAGAAGTCATTCATCCGCACTGTGACGTGCCTACATTTTGAACTGTATTCTGTTGACGGATTCTATGATGTAAAGTAACCTTCTTCTTTAAATTGATTTCTAATCTGTATAATAGATTATCTGAGTAGCTTTTAGTTTAGTTTCAATTTGATGATTCTAGCAGAGGATTTTTTTTTTAAGTTTTAATATTACTGTATTTTTTAGGTTACAGCATCTTATCTGTGATATTCTCTGTATGTGCAAATGATTAAGTGCACTTTTTTTCTCGATTAATGCGATACTGATTTTTCTTTAAATGTATTATCTAATGCTGTACGTCTGAAGTTTGTATTGCCTATTCAAGGCCGTTACAAATAGAATATATTTGATTTGACCTGCAGGAAAGTGGTCCAAGAGGGTGATGAGGGGGGGTCCTTGGTCGTGCAAGTGTTCCAATGGTGGTGGTGGTAGTTTGTGGGTGTTGAGACGGGTCAGGGTTAGAACCCAGCTCTCAATATACAGGGCTGTGTCAGTACGTATAAGAGGGGCCAGGAGTTAACAAAGGTGCTTGGGATTGGAGGACGGAGCAGCAATTACCATACCACAAAGTGAAAGTGCTCAAATTTCAAAACAATGCAATCTAAATGAAACCAATACGTCAGTTCAAGAAAATTCGCTCATGCGATCGTTTTGCATAAAACTGCTTATGTAGAAAGTTGATTTTTGGGAGAAAATCCAGCAGCAGTATTTTCCTTTCGTATTTTTTCGCACTGGATTGGACGGTGGCTTTCATTTTGAAGATATGAAATGAATTGAAGGATTTAAAACTACATTTAACGTTGCAGCATACCATAAACGAGCAAGGAGAAAACAAATGAACACAGGGAAGAGAATTAACTGTTTCTAAATATTAGTGGCTATAATTAACAATTTTAGTAAGATGATTTTTTTTTTGCAGTTTTAACCTATTTTTTTAGCACATTTTATTGACATTCAAATACATACATCTTTCAGCAATGTCATCGTTGATAGTTGATAAACTTTACTTAGTAATATCCTGCTGAATAATATAAATTTAACGATTTTTAGCCTTTTTATACTTTTACGAGTGATATTTTATGTACATTTTTTGAAATTTGTGTACTTCTTGTGCTTAATTTTTTGGTGAAAGATCTCAATCCTAATCAGTCCTAAGGGAAGTTATCTCTGGAATGACACATAAATATGGGAACATGATAAGACGTATTTATTTATAAAAGAAAAAACGTTAAACTCCTGAAATCGTTCCAGAATGCCCCGGAAACGGTAGATCACTAAGGGTAGGTTAAACGTGTGTGTGCGAGGATGTTACTCGCTTCGCTCGTTTGAGGTGGGTTATTTCGCTCCCTTCGCACGGTCTTTGTAGAATGTATAGATGTGATGGGATATAGTCCATCCCGAGTCCATAGGAAAAACTTCGTTGAAATCCGACGTGTGTAGGGAATGTTGCTCTCTTCGCTAGCTTGGTGTGGGATGTAGTGGGATTCCATCAAGACCTACAACCCATATTAAAAGGAAGCTATACTGCCCACCCAACCTGGTAGACGTTTTTTCTGTTCAAAATTACTTTTAAACAAATTAAATATTATAAAATTATGTGGATTCACGAAAAGTTTATTAGGTTTAATAAATATGGGCCATTATTTTATCTGCGTAGAAGGGCTATCCTTTTCCCCGTCTATTATTCGGTTGAAGTGTCTTTCAAAAGCGAGAGGTTCCTTCCTTCAAGAGGTTCGAAGGCAAACATCAGGTAACTACGTTGCGACGGAATAAGGAAGAGCGACCAACGTTTTCGTCTACATTTCGTTCACTTCAATCGAAAAAAAAAAAAAAAAATTTCATGTCTCGAAAATCGCATGGGATCAAATTGAAACTTCAACGAACATTTTAAGACCAACCCGAGTAAAAACCGTAGAAATTTTCTCGATTAAGGCGGAAAAACCCATAGCGGGTAACGCATTTTTATCGTCATTTCCCTCATTCTTTCGCTGATTTCTCAGGGAAGACAGCACCTTTCAGCGATTTTGACGGCACCATCGTGTTCTACGGATCCTGAAACGTAACTTTATCACCAACATACGAAGTGTTCTCGATCAAATTTTAATGTGGCGGCGAATGGCAGTGAATTTTAATGAACCAGCCTATGGTTCGGGTGGGGGTAAAAAATTGTAAAATCGCTTATGCCTCCTTTCGGAAGAATCCAAGAAGATCCCACCACTCGTAGACTCCATCCACTCAGCCGTTAGACCGTGCATAGCATGGGCGAACAAACAGACGGAATTTCATTACTATAAACTAGCCACTCCAGCTTGCTTCGCTCGCCTCAACGTCCAGCAGGGAGGACAAGCCCCCCCGAACTCCCCCGTTGGGATGTGTTATAATTCAATCATGTTGCGCGAAACGTTGCTCGCTTTCCTCGCTCAGTATGGCTGTGTATAGATGCGATGGTCTTTTACTGTCGAGTGGGACATGTAGAATGATTGGAAACGGTAGATCACTAAGGGTAGGGTTAACGTGTGTATGGGATGTTGCTCGCTTCGCTCGCTTGAGGTGAGTTGTCTCACTCCCTTCTCACGCTCTTTGTGGAATGTATAGATGTGATGGGATATATCCATCCCGAGTCCGTTGGAAAAACCTCGTTGAAATCCGACGTGTGTAGGAATCACGAAAACTATATTTTTAAGAACATTTTAATTCTTCAACCATGTCATGTTGTAACATACGTTCATGTTACAATATATGAGGAATTCTACTGCCCACCCAACTTGACAGACGTTTTTTCTATTGGAAATTACTTGCAAACAAATTAAATCTTATAGAACTATGTGGAACCACGAAAATTTTATGGTTTGATAAAGATACGCCATTATTTTATGTGCGTAGAAGGGCAAACGGGAGACCTCCTCGAGACCAAGAGATTTCTAATACAAAGTTCAGAGTAACAACGTTTCGATGGAATAAGGAAGACCGAAAACCAAAGGTAGCTTGACTGAAACCACTATAAAAGCTTTAAAAGTTGTCCTTGACGACAATAGGCCATACCATGACGTCAACCATTGTCAAATAATCAGAAATTGAATTTGGTATCGTCCCCAATAGTTTCCATCAAATAGAATCGATTGAAAACCTTTTGACGATCTAAAATGTAACCGACGCAGCACAATGATGATATCATCAAAGACGTAGGATGGTACATTTAAAAACCGTAATAAATTTGTGATCGTTTTAGTTATTTGTAGGACGATGAATCGAATCGGATGACGTTCACAGCCAGATTTACCATCCTTGCCTTAAAACCACCTTTGGTAGCGAAAATTTGTTCATTACCTACCTCAAACTTCGAGGGCTCTTGGTCATCGGACCAACTAGAAAATTCAAAACCTACTAGGTATAGCGATTAGAGGATAGTAGGAGGAAGTAGACAAACGAAAAGCTACAAAAATATAATAGGCGTATCAAGAGAAAAAGTAGGCACCACAAAGAGAAAGAAGAACTGCCGCTCAGAACCGACTTGTTTATTCAGAAAACTCCGCCAAGATGTGAGGTGGAGGAGATCTAAAACAAACAGCGAGGCGCAGCTATTCACCTTTATGGGGGATAGAGGAGGACAGCGCCTTTTCGGGACCACCCACGTTGAACATCTCTTCAATTAGAATCTCCTTCGGGACCATTACCAGTTCAAACAATGGCCACAGTGATCCTCCTCTCACATTCAGGCAGATAGGCAGAAGGAGAACCGACCTGAAGGGAGGCGAGCAGGCAGAGTTGATGGGCAAGAGGTGGAGGGGGGTTGTAGAGAGCCAATCGCGTATGGTGGTGATGGGAAGGGGGTAGGAGGGGCACCCCAAAACCGGATTACTTGCCTTTCCAGGGAGGGAATTTCCCTCCCCTCCTCGTCAACCCTTCCTCGGTCTCTGAGAGAATATTTTAGAGGCCGCGAGTGAAGAGGTTTGTAACGACTACGACCACTGGTGAAGGGAAGGGGGGGGGGGGGGGGGGGTGCACTCAGCACTGTAAACTCAGGACACGAAACATCGCCAGAATGTGGGGCAGTGTTTTGATAAAACAGCAATAGGTCTCCGAACTAACACTGTCCGCCACTAGGAGCGCTAGGGAGTTTATGCTCCTCAGGGCCAGGAGTACAACGCAAGGTTTAAAGTGTGACTAGAGGCCGGTTTCACCAAGTTTTTGATCCGAGTTCAGACGCGGTTTGAGTATAATTGAACGGAGATCGTCCGCAATGTTGGATTTCACTAAGGAAGTTCAAGGCTGATCTCAGATCAACCGGCGTTCAGCGTTGAACGCTAGATCTCGGCCGTTTACGGGGATGTATACTCGGTTCGATTCTTGCTTGACTCCTCACTTACCAAATCACCTCATAGAAATTTGGTTAAAATACTCGTGACGTGTTCTTTATTTAAATTATTGTTATTATTTTGCCGTGTGTTCATAATTTATCAGGTGATAATGGCTGTCGCTCGGGGTTTTACATTAATTTGTCATTTTTTTGCCCCATCTTTAACAGAACGACAATATTAAAAACTTCATTTGATTTCAAATGACGACAATAATGAATATTGGAGTAGACGAGATAAAATGAAAGGTATTATTCAACATTACTCACCTGACACGTAAAGGATATCGTGCGCGTTGGCAAGAACTTCTTTTGCGTGTTTAAATGTTAATCAATCTTGATAGTGGTAAGAACTTGAATAAATTCCTCTAGCCAATTTTTTCCATCTTTCGTTTTCAGTGTGGACCGAATAGGCGATGATTTTTTTTAGATTCGAAAATATCAAAATGGTTATGTATGAGGTCTAGGAGGTGATCTTTCTCCGAGTGAGAGAACCCTATTCCCTATGCTTCTTCTTTGATTCCATAAATAAATTTCTCAATTGTATCAATCTCGTCAATCAACACAAAAAGCGCAAACCGAATATGCATTCGTGGGACCAAGCGAATGATGTGTGGGGAAAAAACCCCCGACCTTCACGCTCCCGGTCCCGAGATAAGGCATCTCTTCTCGATGCTACTGGAACACCTGAAGTTTAACCTGGGATCTTGGATCAACGGTGGTTCAACTGGAGTCGAAAACTAGTTCCTAGGAACCCGGTTCGACTTGGTGAAACCAAAATGAATTCAAACTGAGATCAATTCATGTTTTACATTGAACTTGGATCCTGATAAACCGAGTACACGTATTTTGGTGACAGTGGCCCTCAGCTGAGCTTCGTTTAGTTTTAAGCTTGGTTTAAGCTACTGTTAGCGTTTAGAGTGTGTATAAGCCTTACCTTATCACGTTGGTTTACGAAACAGGAGTTTGGATGCCAAAGACGAAGGAAAATGCAAAAACGGCACAAACACCTAAATGGGGGAACACAACAACACCAATCATCAATTTTGATTTTACGAAGTAGGTACCTACCCCTGGTACCTTATGGTAATTTTAGTAAATCAAGGATGGAAAAAAATCTTGAAACACAAATTAAACGTCGGACAAATAACAGATTGAAAAAACAACATTAGAAGGCACTTTTTGTGAAATCTATTCCTGAAGCGGGGTGGGTATTATTCTGGGGCTATAACGTGGGTAATATCCAAATTTGTTAATCTTACAAAATAAAAAATGCATATATCTTATAGGAAGGTACGAAGATCTAGTATTAGCTCGTGACATCCAGAGTGAACGTTAAGGAACAGATTAAAAAAAGTAGGTACTACCAGGGGTTTTTCGCTTATTATCTGGATGACGAAGCTGAAGAAATTCATGATGTTGAGGTGAATTGTCGTTTTCCAATGTTTAAACCGTTCAACTTTAAGCTCTTATCAACATAAGGGCTTATCTCTACCTAATGGTAAGTAATACGTGCATTAGAGGAAAGTCCTTTCGTATGTGTAGTAGGTATATAATTTTGGTAAAATGGCGACTGAATCAAGTTTTACCGGATGTAGCCTCTCCATTATAACCCAACATGAATATGCAAAAAAAAAAAAAAAAAAAAAAAACCCCTCCCGCCTCACAACCATTATAAAGTACGAATTGCTTTTAGCTAATTTTCGTATAAAATAAAGCCATTGCAATGGCTCAAAAAATTTGAAAAATCAATATTTTTAAAAAATTTCTCCACTGAAATCCGTCTTGAGACATTCTTAAACGTTTCCTGAAGTTTGCACTTTTTCATACAGTACCTATACAGGGTGTACAAAAAACAGGTCCGCCAAACTGCAGGAGTTGATGTAAGAGTTCATTTTTGATCGAAAGTTAGTCGTATAGATTGTTTTTTAAACACTTAGTTTTCGAGTTTTTCAATTTTAAAGAGTTTTCTTTTGTTTTCGACCTTTTGTCACTAAAACGATTATAACTCCTTTAAATTGATGTGAAAATTCAAATTTTAGTTTTTTTTTTTGGGAATTTTTTGTTGTCGTTATTTTTGAAAATAACATGAAATTTCCTATAGGATAGATGCCTGACCTTTTTTTAGATTATGGGTTTAAGATATGAAAAAGCCCGCTGAATAGCGAATTTTACCTAATTTGGGAAACCTCGAGTTTATTAAATCGGGAATTAAACTGTGAGAACCAATATTTTTTTAGAATGCCAGAACGGTAAAAACTGCTCCGAGATCTCATCTTTATAACGGTGTAGTGAAATTTACTTTTACTCTGCAAATTAGGGGAGAAAACTATGTTTTAATGTTGAAACAGATTGTTTTTCAATTAAACCGAGGGTTTTCTTAAAAAATGATCTTAAATGAAAATACGAGTTCCTTCGTATTTTTTTTACGCTGAATCGAATGGTACTTGCATCTCTCTCCAACCCCGAAATAACCAAGTTAAAACTTTAACTCACACATTTTAGTTCATTGGGTCTGATACATTTTATGCGTTTTTAGGGGTGAAACTAGTTACCTAAGGTGTAAGATTAGGTTATAACGGAGTTTGGGTGATATGCAAGGGTTGTCATTCGATTCAGCGTTAAAAAATACGTAGAAACCGACGGCAAACTCTTATGTTCATAGAAGGTCATTGCTTTTCAGAGGGCTTTTCCATGTCTCAAACCTTAATTCTTAAAAAAAGTACAGGCATAGCAAATTCAATGCTCTTTCAAACGATATCCTCAACTTTGAATTTTCACTGCAAACTATGGGAGTTATGCTCGTTTTAGTGTCAAAAGGTCGAAAAAACGAAAAAAAATCGTGAAAATTAAATGACTCGAATACTAAGCGTGTAAAAAAAACTTTAGGGGCTACTTTCGATCAGAAATGAACTCAAGGGTATATAGATTTATCATGTGTACCTCCAGTGTATACCAGGTGTTGCCTCCTTTCTTTGGGATGAAGATGGTCTGGGCACAGGTCAATGCTTTTGGGAGTCTTTCCGATTGAAGTGACAGGTTGCGGATGAGCAGCTTGACATTCATTGGGTCTTTTTGGTTTATTATTTTCAATAATAAGCCTATGTGATCGTGTAGCAAAAAATTTTTATAACCCCCCCTCAAACTTTGTCACTTTACGTTTCAAGGTGCGTAGAATCCAAATTTGAAATGTCCGTCCGCCGTCCGCCGTTCGCCGTCCGGGCCTTAAAAGGCCTAAGAATTGACTTAAAAAACCCGTTCTTTCGCACATAGACTCCATTTGGGGTCTAGTTGGTCCTAACGTTTAACCATCCCGATCGCTTTACTCGCATAGATGCTATG
Source organism: Adelphocoris suturalis (assembly GCA_030762985.1). Lineage (NCBI taxonomy): Eukaryota > Metazoa > Arthropoda > Insecta > Hemiptera > Miridae > Adelphocoris > Adelphocoris suturalis. The sequence continues at coordinate 17,548,485 of CM061045.1, read as the reverse complement.
GGCCAAAAACGGGCGAAAAAGTGTCTTTTTCGTGGCTTTGAGTGTTAGACCCTGGTGGGTCGGAGAGGGTGGGCGGGAGAGAGAGTGAGAGGGAGGGCGAGGCGGAGGGAGTGGAGGGAAGGGAGGGCGAGAGAGTGTGGGGGAGGCGGAGGGAAGAGAGGGGAGGGGAGAGGGAAGGGAGGGGAGGGAGGGTGATGGAAGGGAGGGAAGGGAGGGCGAGGTAGTGTGGGGGAGGCAGAGGGAGTGAGAGGGAAGGGAGTGGAGGGGAAAGGGAAGGGATAAAGCGTAAAATTATGGGGTCCTGGAGCTGTAATGCAGTGAACAAGTAAACCAAATATTGGAAGCGCGAAGCCCCGAGTTTCGATAGTAAATATACTATAAGTGAGGCTAAATAATTACAGTCAGTTTTCTATGTAGAAGGTCTGTATGAGACAGAAATAATAAACCTTTGTGTAATAATTTTCAGCGTTTTTTACAAGAATTCGCTAAATGGAGCAATATGAAGAGGGTATCAGATGATTGGAAGTGATCAAAATAGCGGTGTCAAGAAAGCTGAATGGTGACACATATAATGGTGACGTATACCTCACGCCAGCGTCTACCTGTGGTGTACCTGGTTGCGCGAGGGAGTGTGTGTGTGGTGGGGGGGGGGGGGGGGGGGGGGGTTGCGTCAATCAAAAGATCTCGAAGAGAGCTCTCCTAAAAAGTACAATACGAATGGTATCCAATAAGGGGAACCTCGGTGTTTTTCCAATAAGGGGAACCTTCTGACTAAACCATTTGGAGTTTTATAGTCGGGTGTTTTCATAAACACTGAATCCGATTCTTAGATCAAAAATGTATTGTTTTCCACTACAAAATAATAACTTGGTTCCAAATTTTAAATTATAATAATAGGTGGATAAAATCAAACTATCTACAAGCATCAGGTATAGAAGATCTTCTTGGCAATGGAGGCCCTACTTTATTACAGGTGCCTAATTTGTTTAGCGCCACGTCCGTGATCGTTCGCTAGCCGTGAAATGTGATTTCTCTGCCACAAGTCCCCAGGAGATGAGAATGATATCGAGCAGGCGGTAGTTTCCAACGAACCAGCGTTTCCTCGGGAGTTCCCCTCTCAACAAACAAACGCATTTCCCGAAATGTATCGATTTGCTGGGGCGTCCTCTTGTTGTGCTAGCAGAATAAGTGAGCGGGCCGCGCCGCCAGTACTCGGCAGAGCTCCGTGATCACTGCCTGTCATCACATATTCATAGCCGCCCTCAACGCCACCGTTCGAACTGACCACCTCTGGAGCTACCGTTGGATTTTTGAGTTGGAAGCCCACTTCCATCTATAATGGAAATAGCTTTCTAAAAAGGTGCCGAGTGAGGAAGTTGAATTTTTTGCGATCATGCGGACTTGTGACTTTTGCGGACAATATTTTTTAAATTAAAAAAATTTTTTTTTTAAAGCCATTTATTATCATTTTTACATACTTAGATGGTTAACAAAACAAGTGAGGTATTTAATACTTCTAAAAAATTAATAATACTTAGTACTAATTAATAATACTTAATACTTCGAAAAATAATTTAAAAGTAAAATACAAATGAAGAAAATAAACTAAACTTGGCAGTTGCTGATCTCCATAATTTAAGAAATTGTCTGGAGATCAGGAGTTGCAGGTTAACAAAATAAAAAATAATTCATAAAAAAAGGCTACATCATTAAATTTAGGTGCTCATAAATAAACATAAATTTACATCTTGTTACATTTTAAAGAAAGAAAAAAGAACTAGTAATTTTCAATGTAGATAGTGATAAAAATTTATAAAAATCTTATTTAATCTAAAAACTTATAATTTTATTTTTAAAAAATTATAATTTTTAAATTTTCCGAGCCATTTCAATAGTACATTTTCATCGAAAATTCGCTAAAAAAAGAGTGTCGGTTTGATCCTAGCTGTTCATGCCATCGTCTCCTATTTGTGTTGTAAGGAGTTAATTCGTATTGTAAATTTGTTAAAACCTATTGAATCGTCAAAATGCAAACTTCTATTCGTGATTCAGATTAAAAAATAATAATTATAATAAAAATAAATAAATAACTAAACGGTTCATGTTTCATGCCTCTCTGTCAAACTTGAACATCCTACAGCGAAAAACAGACATTATAGCTCACTCAACTTATCAGGAAACAGTTCATCATTTCATTCGTCTCTTGATGTCCCAGATAAGCTCTCTGTCAAATTTAAACATCCTGCAGTGAAAATGAGAAAATTCAGCTCACTCAGCTGATCAGAGAAGAGCCCATCATTTCACTCGTCTCTTGATGTTCCAGAGAGGCTCACTGTCAAATTTCAACATTCTACCGTGAAAAGGAGAGAATTTATTCGCTCACTCAGCTGATCAGGAGAGAGCCTTTTATTTATTTTGTCTCCTGGTGTCCCAGAGAGGCTCTTTGTCAATCTCCAACATCCTACAGCAAAAAGAAGATAATTCCGCTGATCAGGAAAGAGCCCATTATTTCATTCGCCTGTTGATGTCCCAGAGAGGCTCCCTGTCAAATTTCAACATCCTACAGTGAAAAGTAGAGAATTCAGCTCAGTCAGCTTATCAGGAATGAGCCTTTCATTTCATTCGTCTCTTGATGTCCTAGGGAAGCTCCCTGTTGAATTTTGACATCCTACAGTGAAAATGAGAAATTTAGCTCACTCAGTTGATTAGGAAAGAGCCTTTCATATCATTCTTCTTTTAATGTCCCAGAGAGGCTCTCTATTAAATGTCATTATCCTAAAGCGAAAAGGAGAGAAATTACCTCATTCATCGTATTACAAAAGAGCTAATCATTTCATTCGTCTCTTGATGTCTCAGAGATGCTCCCTGTAAGATTCCAACATCCTACAGTCAATAGGAAATTATTTGACAGTCTCTACTCACATGTTATTGACTACCAACATGTAATTGGCTACGTTTATTATAATTGACCACGTTTCCTCGTCTTGTAGTCCAGCAAAATATGCGGTCCTGCAAAAATTCAATTCACGGGCCATCCTAAAGTCATGAAACATGTCAAAATGAATAAACGTCCAGGCATTTATAAATCATGAGAAATCGACACTCAGCACTTCCTGTCTTCCTGCGGATGATGGAACTTGCATAGTAGCAGGGAATGACTTGTTGACAACAATAATATCAATGTTTTTACAAGTTTCTATTGTGAATATCAATAAATTAATAACACTACGTGATTAAGCTAGAAATATACCCTAAAATCTTGTACCACATGTCGCAATTGAATGTCTACAAAAAATCGATATCTCACTATTGGCTCACGTTTTTCATTCGTTCTTGCGCACACTAAATTCGAATGATGGGTTATTTTTCCATGAAATTTTATGTAGATTCTGAATCGGCAATATATATATATATATATATATATATATATATATATATATATATATATATATATAACGTCTGCCAAGTTGGGTGGGCCGTATAGCGTCCTCTCATATTGTAACATGGACGTATAGAATTAGTTGAAGAACAAAGTTGTAGTCGTAATGATTGAATGCGTAACATAACAGTATGTGATACATAATTATGTATACATGCTAGGATAGGTTTCCCACACAATAATTGAAAACTTCATCAAAATCGATCCATTTTTCTCGGAATGTCAACAAACATTGATTTTGCGTAGGCAAAAAAGTTAACTTATTATCCTAGCAGATGCGATAAAATACAAAGGGCATCATCCTGGACCTAACAACCTCTCGAGTTCGAACGAAAGAGGACCAATAGATAATAAGAAATCGACGATATAAGAAATAGACGTTTGCGTGTGGGCACAGACTACAGACTACAGATTATTAACCCAACGGAAATGAAATTAATAGGGGGCCGTCCAAGAGCTAAACCGCACAATCAATGATATTTTCATAACAATTAGTCTCAAAGTTTTGTCTTTCACGATCAATTTTAGCTTAGCGCATGCTCAATAGTTATTACTTACTTCAACATTCGCGATATAATTCATATGGCACTTTTCTAAAACATGTACCCAACTTCTTACCGAGATTGAACGTAACCAGCAGATGATAAAAAATCCACGTAATGAGAAATTCACGATTGAGCATGGGCACAACCGGGACGGTCAAGAAGGTTACATGGGGACCGTCTAGAAGCTATCCCGCACAATTCCTGAAAATCTCATCAAAGTTGTCCAATTAGACTTTGAGTTTGGCCTGTGTCAACCGATATAAGTTTCACGCATGCGCAATGGCTATTACTCCACCAATCACAATATATTGTATTGGAAATTTTTCTGGAACATATACCCAACTACCTACCGAGTTTTTACGGAATCGGACCAACAGATGATGAGAAATCGACGGTATGAAAAATTCACGTATGCGCATACGTTCAGGCTATTGTTGATCTGACGGCATTGACAATTTAAGGCGACCGTCTGGAAGCTAAACCCCTGAACATTTCAACGAAATCAAACTGAAACTTGGTATAGTTTTGGGCGTGACTAGGATTTACCACAGACAGACAGACATCCGACAGACTCACACGGAAGTGAAATTGATCAGCAAGCTCTGAAACGCAAAAAGCAATTGGATATTTTGATTTAGGAGGGCAAAAATGTTTTCGACTTCTATCACGAACGCAATGCTTCCCTACCTTAGGTAGAGAGGAAGGAGAATGAAAAAGGGGTTCCGATTTTAAAAACGCGATTTAGTATAAATATACAAGGTGTCCCGCATAAGGTGGTCAGTACTTCAGGGCGTGATTCTAGAGCTCATTTCTGATCAAATGTTCTTCAAAGATTTTTTTTTTTTTTTTTTTTTTTTTTTTCGCTTAGTTTCCGAGTAATTCAATTTTTGAGATTGTTTCGTGTTTTCGACTTAAGTCATAAAAACACCAATAACGACAACAATTAAAACAGCAAGTTTAAATTTGGGGATACCGTTGGAAAGAGCGGTAAATTTCATTTCTATCTAATGTCAAATCAAAATTTTTTTATGGGATTCATTCGGTAACGAAACTACCTGAACATAAAATTTCCACATGTATGAGAAATTCCAAGTTTTTAAACCGGCGTTGAGAGTCCCATTTCTATACTGTTTCTTCGCGTACCTCATCTGTAAAAACTGGCCCAACATCTAAGCTTTCTAGCCGTATAATCAATTTTTATTTTACTTTACTAATTAGAAGATAAAAGTATGTTTGTATGTTGAGAAGCATGTCTTATTAAAAGAAATCCAGGGTTTTCGTGAAAAATTACCCTCTAAAAAAATTCGAGCTTGGGGCCGATTTCTACGTATTTTTTCACGCTGAATCGAATGGTAACACTAGCAAATCTTCCGAACTCCGTTGTAACAGAGTTTAGCACTTCAACTAACTAGTTTTACCCTTAAAAATACATAAAATTGAGCACACAAAAATTATATGAACATTCGTGAGTAAAACTCGGTTATAACGGAGTCGGGGCGATCTGCAAGTGTTACCATTCGATTCAGCATGAAAAAATACGTACAAACCGGCCCCTAGTTCGTATTTCTTTAGATGGTAATTTTTTACAAAAAGCCTCGATTCCATAGAAAAAAAAGGGGTTTTCAACATACAAACACTTTTATCCTCCAATTAGTAAAGTAAAATAAAAATTGATTATAAAGCTAGAAAGCTGAAATCATGGGCTGGTTTTTACAGACGAGATACCCGAAAAATAGTACAAAAATGGGACACCGAGCCAATTTGAAAATTTGGAATTTCTCATACTCGTGGAAATTTCATGGTTAGGCAGTTTTTACACCAAATAAATCCTACTTAAAATTTTTGATTTGGCGACGCCGGCCGATTTGTTGTTATCATATTAAAGTAGTAAAGCCAAGGGGATTTTGAGGCAGGTAAATGTAAACTAAAGTTCACTAGATGACAAAAATTGACAGAAAATCACACTTTTTCCTTCATTTTTTCATAAAATTGCATTTCATGTAGAATAAAGTATATTAGACCACAAATTAGATCTTGATATATTTTTATCACATTAGTATACAGAATGCTGCACATTTTTGTTCATCATTTGCAATGATCCTTATGATTTGTACAATATTATATATAAGTGGTTAGGTAATTTACCTACCAACTTAATTGCTATATTATGAAATAACTTATGATATTTGAATAGGTTACCTTAGAGTTACCTTTGATGCTGATTGCATTGTTATTGCATGCTGGCTACATAACATCTGTTCTTCATTACAGGATAACTTGAGCTATTGAGCTCACTATTAACTTCTTACTAACTATTGAACTTACTAAATTACAAATCTTCATTTCTGATTATAAAGATGAACGAAATTTGATCATTTGTGGAAAAAAGCTGTGACATAATGATTGACTTAGGTATGCATTTGTTGTCACTTAGGTATGCTATTTATGGATGCTAAACTCAGTATTCTTGAATTCTTTCAGCTTCCATAAATAAATATCAAACAAACATGTGGGTATTCCTCATTGATATTACCCACATTCACTTGGGAATCGGTGAAACATGGACTTGAACGCGAACGTTAGTTAGGAATCACTGTTCTCTTACATCAGCGGTTTTGAGGCGTTGTTCTTGAGTATGCGTAAAGTGACAAGACATTTCCAAGTTCTGAATGAATAAACAGTGCGAGGGAAAAAGACGAGGCGTTGGGTAGAAACCCAGATTTGGCTTTTTGGAATAAACAGGGACTGTCATCACTCCGGGTTTGTCGGGAAGTTGGAGTTCCACAGGGCGACAATCATCAACGCGCTAATTGAAAATGAACCAGTTCGTCATTTGTCAAACAAAGCGACAACAAGTAAGAAAACGTATTTACAAAGGATTCCCCGTTGTTAATTGGCCATAACATTTCTGGAGCGGCGTTACACAGGCGGCAATATTTGTGGAAGGCTAAACTATTAACTTGTTGGCAGTGTGGTGGGAGTAAAGAGAGCGTTGGGCGACAGAGTGAGATAGGAGAGGGGTGGGGGTAATTTGCCTGTTGTAAATAGATAATTAGCGGGGTAAAGGTATTATGATGAAGGTGGAGTTGGTGGGGGTGAGAGAGAGGGGCCTTCTGTCCTTTTACAATAACTTTCAGCCCCGGATAAGCGGGTCGTCCCCGAAGCACGTGCAACCTATTCAAATAGAGTTCGGGCATAATTCTTTTGTCGATCGGAGCTTCGCGCACCTCCCCCACCGACCGCCTCCTTGTTTAGCAAACACAATAACCTTTTATTGCCTACCTTCCTCCCCCATTTACCAGTGACAAACTACCCCGTCCTATTTTTAACTGTGATATATCGCCTACTGAACACCTTTAACGGTGGTCGCATGCCTTTACAAGATGTTTACTCTGCGAAAACGAGGACCTCCCTCCACTTTTTCTTTCTAGTCCTCTGAACAATACCCCCCCCCCCTCTCCATCCCACCACCACTCTCACCTTCTCCTCCACTCCACCACCAATTCTTTTCCTTTCTCTTTTCTCTCTGTAACAACACATAATGTAAACATTTAATGCTAAAGGAGTTGACTTGGTAATTAATTGCTACCTCCCAGGGAAGGAGCTCTTGAACTTTTTATTGCGCCGGGTCTCCCACGACAAGCCCCTATTTCAAAAAAATTTTACCTCCTTGCTTGACCAACATTATTGTGGTGGATGGAACATTTTCCAACTATAATAATTATGGGGCATCTATAATTAATACGATCCTACATAAATATACAATTAATCACTAGTTTTAAAGATGGTTATGGTATGTTTGATGTATGTTGATTATATGGTAATATCTGATTTACCAGAGGTTTGTACGCAACAGATATAATGGATCAGCTTTATCAATTAGATCATGAAAAGCACATCCAGTGGTAATAACACTCAGCTATAGTACATCATCAATCATGACTGATATCTCAGTTACAAAGAAGCACAAACTAATTGTATGCTTCAAGGCATATACGAGCCAATGTGTTTCTATTTCCTTTTTAGGGTTCCAACCTATAGTTAAACGATTACAAAAATGTCAGGTTTTCTACACTCAACAACGTAACTTAAAGAAAAGAAAAAAAAAATCGCTTCATTCTCTTTGAAAATTTGCTGAATGATTATTATCATTATTAATCTATTTTTTTTCGAGAAAGTAGCACGCCAATTTACGAGAATGTAATCTCTTTGCCGGAAACACGAGTTCTTTATTTCCTGTTTCAGATATTATTCCCCATTGTTCGTATAGTATAAACAACCTTTGTTTAACTTTCAGCTCAATAATAAATGCAGGCCGGGTATTGGAGGGAGAAAAAAAATTAATAATGTCGGATGTTTGGAGAGAGAGAGGCTGGTGGACTCGTGTTGGCACTAGTTATTTGAAGCCATCTGCTGTTGTTTAGAGACAGAGGGGCCCAAGGGGCAAGTGCTTCACGTTGAGGGAGTGAATGCTAGAGAAGTGGTTGGGTCCCTTCTTTGAATCGGTTGAAAGCGTTCGCCTCAATACGGACCCGGACGGACGTCCGTGTGGATAATTAATACGAGGGAATCAGTCCAGAGCTCGGCCGTCTCCTGGGAGCAAAGCGAACGGCGCGGCGGTGGGCGCCGCACGGAATCGGGACCATCTCCGCAACCACATTCAACCAACTGATTAGTCTATAACTAATTCACGTCAGTGAAACTAGCCCGCAGCTAACCAGGGTCGTCTGTTCAGTAAGTCAAGTAAGCTATGTTAAGTGTGGGTCATAGCCTAAAGCTGGGTACCCACTTGATCAAACCTCCGTAACGTTCCTCCATGCGGGTTCCCGAACTACACTTCAGATTTGAACATTTCGACAAGACATCGCAGCGCTCCGAACATCTTAACGTTTCACGTTGGGTTCGGGGCAGCGATCGGGAGAATAGAGCGTACTTCTAGTAGTTTTGAGTTTTCGTCATCGCATCGCAAGAGCCAGTGGCAGCATTAGCGGATATATTGTGAGAAAAGGAAGAAGAAACTGCGTTGGTAAATAGGAATTTTTTTAAAATAAAATTGGCAAAATTTACTGTTAATAAACTGAAGGGTACACTCTTTTTCCTACTTCATTACTTTGAAACAAATACCAAACGTCCATACCACGTTGAAATAAAAACACGAAGCACGAGCTGATGAAATAATGCGCAGAACTATGAGAAATGTGATGACTGGCGGTTGAGGGGAATTTCAAGAACGGAGGAACGTTACGTCGCAACATTGACCCCGTCCACACTAGTCTCACCCCACTCCGAACATCACTTTGATATGCCCGGAAAAATCGCGAACAGGCGGATCGGCTCCATTCCGTTCCTCCGAACCACAAAACCTCTGAAGTTTTGCCGCCCCAAACCACGGATTCGTTCGGTTCGGAGGAACGTTACAGAGGTGTTCAAGTGCTTTCGTTCATTGATTTATTTTCTTAATTTCATCAACTAATCTTAAGGACGTCACTCTGAACCTATGTCTTATAGGCAAGGCTTCGTTAACAAGAGGGACGCCAATTGGAATTGATCCAGGGGGGTGGGGGTCAACCCAACTATAAGAAACAAAATAACCGCATACAAATCCGTTTCAGACCATTATAAGACCGAATCGGTGAAAAAACCATAGGTTTATATCTGTTTTTGTGTGTGTGTGTGTCCCGGGACCTCTAGTCTTCTTGAAGACTGAAGTACTGAGGCTTGGGGAGCAGGTACGTCGCATTGAAGTTTATGAGAGCACCTACCTGCAGGAACTGACAAGGCAGACTGTTGAGGGGGCTGATGGCTTGGAAGATGAGGTCGTGGCTTATGTGCAGAGGATCTTCCCACAGGAGGAGGAACTGACTGTGGCGAGGCATCAGGGAGTAAATTTTCTGGCTTTGTTGCCCAGTAAAGGTCGCACAGCAGCTAAGCAAGCAAGAAGGCGGGAATACCAGCGGGTCCAGAGGTTGTGGAGGAAGCATCTGGCTCGTGTAGCTGTGAAGGTACTGAAGGGAGCTGGGGATGGGCAGGTTTCGCCCCCTCCCCAGGAGTTTGTGGAATTTCAGGGGCCACTCTTGAGTGCTCCCAGCCACAACCCTGGTGAGCCGGTTGTACCCCCACCTCCCACCAGGGATTTCATACACAGCATTATGTGCACGCCGCTGCTTCATGACGAGGCACATAAGTGCCGTGTCAAAAACTCCACTACTGCTGGAACTGATGGTGTTTCCGCCCCACGCTGGAAGAAAGTGCCAAAGACAGTTGAGCTGTTCATCCTCAACCTGTTGCTTTGACTGGAAAGAACCCCAAAAGCGTTGGCCCGTGCTCGGACAATTTTTATCTTTAAAAAAAAAAAAAAAAAAAAAAAAAAAAAAGAAGTTAAGTGAGCCTGGTGGGTCTGATATATATTGTCTGTAGTCTTAAAGACCCAGTCCAAAAGATACTGGCATCTTGCCTTCAACTGGCTGGTGTCATAGGTGACGTCCAGAGAGCATTTCAGCCAACCGATGGCACACCCGGGAACCTAACAGTTCTCCAAACTGTTATCTCGTTGGCCCTTATTAATAAACGACAGCTCTATCTTGCCACACTGGATGTTGCTAAAGTGTTTGACACTGTAAGCCATTTCAGCCTGACCAATTGTCTTTGTGGTGTCAGGGCACCTACTGGTTCATTTGAGTATGTGGTCTGTACCACAAAGGCATGAGGGTCCTCAAGGCACAAGGCGAGATGTCAAGAGATGGTGTCATTGGGTACGGGGTACGCTAGGGAGATCCTCTGTCACCACTCCTCTTGAAATTGATCGTTGATACGGCCTTAGGTTAGCTACTGGCTGAAATAGGGTTTTATCTCACCCCTGGGGTGCGAGTAGGTGTATTGGCTTTTGCCAATGATATCATCCTACTCACCGAAACCCATGAGGGCTTGCAGATCACCCTCAATGCCTTTGCTGAGCAGTTATCAAGGTGTGGTTTGGTGGTTCACCCAGATAAGTGTGGGTCAGTCTCCTTTGTCCCATCTGGTCGCCAACATCAGGTGAAGGTGGTGGATGAGGAGAGTTTTGTCATAGAACAGTCACCCATCCGCACCCTATCTGTGCTGGAGGTTTGGTGGTTCCTTTGAGTTGACTTCATGGGTGTGGCCACTGTTGCTGTGGACCTTGGTGGAGCCCTAGCTCGTATCACCAAGGCTCCATTGAAGCCACAGCAGAAGCTGTGCCTCCTCCGCATGTACATACTGCCAAAGCTAATGTATTGGCTAGTCTGGTAGGTTAACTGCGGGGAGACTACTTGAGTTACATCGTGAAGATTGCTCTGCCGTGTGCTCTTGGCAAGGCTTCCCACCGGGTGTCCCAAGTGCCTATATTCACGCACCAGTCAAGGCCCGGTGGGCTCAGTATTGTCTCTGTATCAGCCAGCATCCCACCATTATGCTGCCAGTGCCTGCTCGCCCTGAGGGGCTCAAGCTGGGAGGTTGCCTACACTGCTGCTCACCTGGACTTTATCAGGTGGCAGTTGTTGTGGTGCGATCGAGCAACATCTACTGCTCCAAAACCCATCTGCCTAGTTAGCTGCAGCACTGCGTGAGTCAGTAGATGGTAAAGAGCTCTGAATCCCCCCTTTCTTCCCAATGGGTAGAATGGGCTACAGAGGTCATTGGGGCCCGTGAGTATTGCCACTTTCACGCTGTATAGGTGGCTACTTTAGCTACCTCGATGAGGTGTTGAAGGAGTAGTTGCAGGACAGTAGACACCCTTTGCCGCGCATGTCGGGGTAAAAATTAGAACCCGTATCATGTGGTGCAGCAGTGTCCTCATACTCATACGGTTGCGGTTGCCGTACTACGTCACGATGCGGTTGCCAATCAGATTGCAGGCAACTTGTCATCCAGCGGTTGGGATTTAAAGAGGGAGAAACTATATCACTTGCCGAGTGATCGGAGCAAGAAGCCAGATATCGTTGACGTGAAGCCAGATGGGTCTGCAATAATCTTGGATGTCCAGTAAAAAGTAAAGTAAACAACCATTCCAGGTTGCAGCTTTTCGTCCGACTGCCTTAGGCGTCGTGGTTGTCATCAGCTGACCTTCCAAATGGAGGATCAGAATTCGTTCTGATGATTTCGCTAAAAGCTACTCATTGCCTCGCCCCCTTGAGTGGAGAGGGGTTCCCCGTACAGAAACGTGAAAATTAGTTGGACGTCTGACCCTTACCCAGGCGGTCACCCATCAAAGTACTCACCGAGCTCGACGTTGCTCAACTTTGCTAATCGCATGAGAAAGAGTTCATTGCAACGCTTAACCCGTACGGCTCCTGAATGTCCAGGTTGTCAGTGGCAATGTGGACATGGAGCAAGAAACATGGGGTAAGAAAAGTAAATATGATACAAATGATCTGCGACAAGTGATATCTGAGCTAAAGGAGTGGCGACCAGCAACATCAGGGTAATGGCCACAACCGTTTCATGGTGCGGGGCGTGGTGCGGGAAAAGCGCCGCCGAACTACTCGAGTTGGGCATCTCGGTGGGAGTGCTCTGTGGTATCACCTTCCGCATCCTGAGGGTTTCTTACTTGAACTGGTGGTCATTTTATACGGACACTTCCTTTTATCCCCACTCTCCCTCCTCATCCTTCTGCTACTTCCCTCATCCCTAGAGCCGGTGTCGGGTAAACCTGGGTGTCCTCCCCACCTTTTGTTAGAATCTATTTTTAAATTAATGGTGTTCCCCCTCCGCTTTTGAGGGGAGTTTTGTTTAAAAAGAAAAAAGTGTGTGTGTTTGTTCTTACTTGGCTTGTTGGCACTTCCTTTCATCCCATTTTCTCTTCTCGATCTTGACAACTTCCCTTTTCCGGCATGAGGTAAACTTTGGCATCCTTAATTTTTTTAAAAAAATATTATTTTTCAATTTGATGGTGTGCCCCCTCCGCCTTTGAGCGGAGTTTTGTAAAAAAGATGTGTGCGTGGGTGTGTGTGTGTGCGCACGTTTCACTTGGCTAAGCTTCTCACCTGGTACGAACTAAATCACTCGCGACGAAGTTGTGGAAACCCATTTAAAAACGGAAGTTAGTGAAAAACGTTGTCTATTTCCACGAAAAATAAAGAGTTACACTGTTAAATCGATTTCGACGGTTAGGCCATCATCAGTAACAAACAATAACTGTTTGTTACTGTTATTGTTTGTTACTGATGATGGCCTAACCGTCGAAATCGATTTAACAGTGTAACTCTTTATTTTTCGTGGAAATAGACAACGTTTTTCACTAACTTCCGTTTTCTCACCTGGTGTCCCAAGTGCCTACTTCCACGCACCGGTCAATGCTGGTGGGATGGGTATTGTCTCCCTTTCAGTCAGCATCCCATCCTTACACTGCCAGCACTTGGTTGCCCTCAGGGGCTCAAGCTAGGAGGTGCGGGAAAAGCGCCGCCGAACTACTCGAGTTGGGCATCTCGGTGGGAGTGCTCTGTGGTATCACCTTCCGCATCCTGAGGGTTTCTTACTTGAACTGGTGGTCATTTTATACGGACACTTCCTTTTATCCCCACTCTCCCTCCTCATCCTTCTGCTACTTCCCTCATCCCTAGAGCCGGTGTCGGGTAAACTGCTGCACTGCTTGTTGTGGTGCGACCAAGCAACGCCAACTACTCCCAAATCCATCTCATCTGCTGAGTTCACGGCTGCTCTGCATGAGTCACTAGATGGTAAAGAACTGCGACAGTGTTCTGAACCCCCCTTTTCTTTCCAATGGGTAGAATGGGCTTCAGAAGACATTGTTGCCTGTGACTATCGTCGTTTTCATGATGTCGGTTAGGTGCTCAAGGGGTAGTCGCAGGGCAGTTGACACCCTTTGCTGTGCCTGTTGGGGTAAAATGAGAACCTGTATCATATTGTGCAGCAGTGTCCTCGTACTCAAGGTGGCCGGTTACCCCCATCCTATGTCATGGTGCGGTTGCCAAGCCGATAGCGGGTGCTTCATCATCCAGCGGTTAGGATGTCAAAAGGGAGAGACTATATCACATGCTGAGTGACCAGGGCAAGAAGCCAGAATCATTGCCATCAAGCCTGATGGGCCTGGACATGGAGCTGACCTGGCGGGCTAAGGTAAACAAGTATGCCAGAAATGACCTGCGGCAAGTGATTTCCGAACTAAAATGAGTGGCGACCAATATCATCAAGGTCATGGCAACGGGTGTTGTAGGTTATTTTCGGATTGGAAACAACGGTTCAGTTGATTTTATGCATGACATGTTCGAAAGCGTGGAAAAATATGTGTTAGTTGTTCTTAAGGGTCTGATCCACAGAACCGAGTCCTTCACTTTTTCCCAGCTCAACGGTCGGATCAAAAACTTGTCTTGCGGTCCGGATTCATCTTCTAGGCCAATGCCCACCACTCGAATTCTCAAAAAAAAAAATTTCACAATCAGGATGTCTGCCTCAGAGATGCGGACATTCTTCGCTTACTTTGGAGTCATGGTGGGTCACTGGGTCGATTTATGTGCACTCCTCTCTCCTTCCACTGCCGATGAATATCGTGATGATGATGATAATAATAATGAGCATGGCTCCCCTTAGAATCGTGTCCGTTGCAGTGTCCTTTGGACACCCCTTTTTGATTGCCACTAATGACCTTTCCGGATGAGACCCGGCTTAAATTCTAGGAAAAAAAAAAATAAATAAAATAATAATAATGATTATGATGGTGAGGAGGAGCGACACAGTAGCGTACGCAGAAAACGTAGTAGACCAATGAACAAGAGCCCCCCCCACCCCCACCAGTTCTCGTGGTAAACAAGGCGCGAGGAACAGTAGTACTTGGTGTGAGGACGAAGGGCGTGGTGGGAAGAATAGGCATAGTATTAGGTTGGATGCAGCAGAGTATAATACTGCATACTGCTTGTACTTGCTAATGAATGAAGTGATAACTTTGATTAACCAGGATTCCGTTAATCAAGAAAATGCTCTGTACCTTGCCGATAAGATCGAACTGTTCATCAAATGTTTCGTTCGTCAGTCTTTCAGACTCTCCAACACCCCTCTCTCTGAAGGTGGTGAAAATGAAATTCTACCATCGTTGCAGCCCAAATTTCATTTTCTTACACACTACTCATCCATGATGATGAAGCACGGTCCCTTGACAGCACTCTCTACATTTAGGATCGAATCAAAAAACAAAGAATTGAAAACAGGGTTGAAGAATTCCTTCAACAATATTAATACCTTACTCAGCAGCAATGAAGGAAAAGTACCGCCTCAACCACCTTTTTTCCCCACCATTCTCTCCCTGATCGGATTGACGAGAACGGGAAATTGAGTTTTATTACCAATAATTCAGTAGTGGAAGAACTTAGCTCCTCCCTCCAAATTGACCCTACTCTCCTAAGGAGTGTCAAGTTCGTTACCACTTACGCGGTGTTAAATTCACTCAAAATTGTATGCTTTGATGTTGACGGCAGAGGGTTACCTGATTTTATTAAAATCTTGAAAATGTATGCAAATTTGGAAACGAACAAAACGTACTTGAAAGTTGAAAACTATTTAACTCACGCATTCTGTAGCCACTTCCAAGGCTATAACGTTGACTCCCTAGGTTTTCATTCATATTATAAGCCATCTGACAGTCTGTATACTTTCCCCAGCTCATTAGTTAGAGCTTTGAACGGGGAATATTATGTAATGCCGCGAAACAGCCTGATGTAAACTGTAATTACTTAATAATGATGTAATATTGTGGAAACACCAGTTAAAATGGCAAAAGTTGGACAATACGGGCAACGAGAACGCGCACCTTTTCAAGTGGCATCACGTCAAAGCAATTGGCATCTCAGTACACTGATTATTGATGTGTATCATGCGCGCTGATTCACTGATAAATATAGTGAGGTGCCAATTTCTTTGTCGTGATGCCACTTAAACAGCTGCCCATATTATCCATATTGTCCAACATTCCACTTTAACTGAAGTCTTAATCAATAAATTGGACAAGTTACATATCTATTATTTATTCATAAACTTATTTTTGTAAACTATTTCCTTATAGATTAAGAATAATGGAACATATTAACCATTTTATTATCGATAACAATGAATTGTTCACAATTTTCATATAGATTAAGTACGCTTTATCCGCATACAAAAAATTCTCTAATTTTTCAATTTCACCTTATGGGTTGTAAATTTTGCATTTTTTAAACTATTTCCTAATGTATTCTGGAAATTCTAAAAAATTCAATTTCCTTTGTAACACATTTCTATTTCGATTAATGAATTGTGTGATATTTAATATTTATGGATTATTTAATTGTAAAAGATTTAAGTACCTTATAGGTTCAGTCAATTCTGCATTTTTTAGACCATTTTCAAATATATTCTGAAAATTTTGAACATTTTCAATTTCCATTGTTCTAAATTTTTATATCGATTAATAAAATGAAGATGAATGTTGTTTAATGCTTAATAAATTATTTAATGAACTGGATGTCTTAAATTTTTTCAAATATTCTGAAAATTCTGCATTTTGTATGATATTTACCTTTTTTACACATTTGTATATTGATTAATAAACTGAAACTTAGACTATATTGAATAGTCTGAAACTCTCTTTACTTTATTGTTCACCATTTGCATATAGGTTAAGTACAGCTTTTTCGCATTGAGAAAAATCTAAAAATTGTAGTTAAGAATATTTATAAGAATTTTTCAATTTCTCGTTTCCTGTTAACCATTTTTTCATATAACGATTTTCTTAAGATTCATAAAATTCTGTTAACCATTTTCTCAAGATTCGTAAAATTCTGAGATGTATCAATTTCCTTTGCAGGTTCCTCCTCCTCTCTATGCGATCGCGTTCCTCGAGCGTACTCCCGCCCCATAATTTCCCATGAATTTACTCACGGGTAAATTTAGGAGCGAGAGTAGCGGGCTTGTTAGGAATTCAGTCGAATAGTGAGAAGTAGGCTCGGTGGAATGCTATTGGTTCTAGCTGCTACAACCCGATACAATGCTATCGGGTTGTAGGGACTGGATGCGACAGGGTTGTATCGGGTTTTACGAGGTAGACCCAATGGAAGTGCTATCGGGTCTATCTTGTACAACCCGATGCAACCCTGTCGGGTCTGATCCCTACAACCCGATACCACCTTATTGGGTTATAGGGACTAGACCAGATACCATCCTATCGGGTTGTACGAGGAGGACCCCATAGAAAATTGAAAATCCCGATAGAATTCTAACGAGTATAAGGTTTAACCTGATAAGGACATAGGGAATCCCGATAGCAAACGAATGTGTTAGGCTGAACCCAATAGCAACCAAACGGGTATCAGAAACACTCGATAGTACAATAACGGGTATTTAAAATTCCCGATAGGAAACAAATGGGAATATAAATTTTCCTCGAAAGGAATCAATTGCAAACCCCATTGGAATTCAAAATACCCAATAGGAATAATCAAAATACCCGATAGGAAGATGGAATTTTTCCGGGTGGTTCCTTGAGATTACCCAATAGGAATTCTATCAGGTCAAAAAACACAAAGTCAAAAATTTATGATTTCTGGAGAATTGGGGTACCCGATAAAAATTGGGATACCCAATAAACCCTTATCAGTAAATTCATAACCCGATAGATTTCGGCTTGTGAAAACCCGATAGGAGTAATCCCTTTTTGAATACACAATAGGATTTTACCCTATCGAGTTTTCTTTAATGCCTATCGGGTTATTTTTAAAATGAGGCCCGTTTGCGAGGTCATCAAGCTGGTAAAAACCTTAATTTTTTCTCTCGGTATAGGTGACGCCACTGCTCCTTATCCAGGTGTACCCACATCCAGTTACACTAGCTTCGATAGGTACTTTTGAGGGATTGAAAACCCATATTGCCGCAGTGCTTAAGGGGTCAGCAAGTCACTCGGTTCTCGTACTGTTCACTAATTAATGAGACATCCGCTCTTTTTTCGTAGGCGACCTGGTGCTTCTATAATACACATATACATATGCGTATAAATCTTCTATAATAGCAGAAATAATAATATGACTTGATTCAGGGACTGTATGGTGGAAGGGGTCATCGATTTGAATCTTAGTGAATCGGCATCCCAGTAGTGTGTTGTTTGATGATGTTTTGCGAACAGTTGGACGTCTCTTTACACAGTTGTTCATTCTTACAATAGAAATGATTATCGTTAGTGTTAAAACATCAGTATCGTAAGTGTTATAGCATTAGGATCGCATTTCTATTGATAGGGGAGAAGGGTTTGTTTGTGATAATGTCTGATTCTCCAGCAGACGAGGGGGCGAGCTCCGGCAGGGTGCTGAATGAATGGGGTCCATTGTTCCTAGGTCGCTCATGTGGAGATCTGCTGTGGTAACTTAAATATATATATATATATAAATATATATATATATATATATATATATATATATATATATATATATATATATATATATATATATATATATATATATATATATATATGCGCGCGCGCGCGCGCGCATGTGTCATTCCAGACAATAACTCTTCAAACATTTGTTTCACTCAAAGTCCTCAATTTTTAAAACAATGTAACATAATGTGGTACGTTAATTTACAAAAATTCGCTCATACGATCATGCTGCATGACTGGAATCTTTTAGAAAGCTCTCTTTGAGATCATTCGGCTGACAGAATAAATTGAAATACTTGGATGAAATTTCCTATTACTGCAAAGCAGGGCTCTAGTTTGTTCTACTCCCTACGAAATTTCGAGATTTTTTCAGGACATTGTTGGTTTATTTAAGTTTCTGGTGGTAGGCCAGTCAGAGTCATCAGATTTCCCAGTGTCTTAGGAGTAAGAAAACTAATGTGGCATAACAGAGATTGACGGATACAGGTATAAACAATTTTCTAGTGATCCCCTATCCAAACTACCTAGATTCTCAAACACACGAATTGAATCAGCGGTTCTCTCGCAAATATCACGGAATACAATTGAATTATAGATTACAGATAGACAACGCAAGGCGAGGGCATGAGTGAAACTGAATGCGTGATCTAGGCAGATACCGTTGCTAATTTTCAATGAGGCGCAAGGGGCGAGTGGTGCGCTGAGCGGGGCGATAAAGGTGGCCGGCCAGTCGGGAGGGTGAGAAATTGACGATGAAATGATGGCATGTTGTCTCCTTGTGTGTATGTCTAATGACTCAACTCTAGGGGGCTCCTCCCCTGTAGGAAATGATTCACAGTCCAAACACCAGTCCCTCGCCCCAGGGTGGATTAACTGATTCTCAGTCAACTGCATCTCTGCCTTAAGAATCTCATGTTTTGTTGAGCCGTGACCGTTTTTATCACCATTGCGGGAGGTTCCTCTATTTAAAACGCCAAAACTTATTACACAAAGGATAATTGTTTCTGCATTTGATATCCCTTCTATGCACAACATTGGTATATTATTATTAAACTTGTTACATCGTGCCTTCCAAAAGGGTTCACACCATTACAGCTTCAGGACCCCACAACTTTACGCTTCATAGTTTGGTTAAAAAAAAAAAAAAAAGTATATATATATATATATATATATATATATATATATATATGTATATATACATATATATATATATATATATATATATATATATATATATATATATATATATATATATATATATAAATTAATTCAACAATTTTTAGCAGTTTTTACACACATACATATACATATTTTTACCCATATACATATTTTAGCAGAATTTGAGTCAAAAATGAGCTGGACATTAAAAAATTTAAGCACAAATTTATGCTGAAAAATGTACTTAAATTCCATTAATATTTGCCAAAATATAGACAAAACATCTTAAATAATTTGAATCGATGAATATTTTTTAGAACGAATTTTTTCCATAAAATTTGTAGTTAATAATTTCTTTTAGCGAATTTTCTTAGAAAATGAAGCTATTGCAATGGCTCCAAAAATTTTAAAATAAAAATTTTCAAAAATTTTCTTCATCGAAATCTGTTTTGAGGCATTCTGAAATGATTCCTGGATTTTAACGCTTTTTTATATGTATATATATATATATGTATATATATATGTATATATATATATGTATGTGTCATTCCAGACGATAACTCGCGATAGAATTGAGATAAAAACTTCGTTCTTTCGCCAAAAAATCAAGCATTTCAAAAGAAAGGATGAGTTCGTTGGACAACCGTTTTTGAGCACATTAAATTGGTCAAATTTCGAAAAATGTACCCAAAAAATCACTAAAAATGGCTAAAAACGGCCAAAAATCGTTAAATTTGTATTGTTTTGCAGAATTTTAGTCAAAACTAAATTTTCAACGATTAACTAGGGCATTTAAAATTTTTGCTCAAATTATGATGAAAAATGTACTTAAATGTCATTAAAATTTGCTAAAAAACGTACTTAAACAGCAAAAAAATTTAAAAATCAAAAATCCCTTTTGAATCAGTGGAACTTTATTTAGAATAAGTTTTTTACCATAAAATTGGTTTTTAATCATTTCTATCAACTACAATTGCTTCAATTTCAATGCAATTTAACATACTATAGTACGATAGATAGTTTATGAAAATTCGCTAATACGATCATGCTGCATGACTGGAACTTTTCAAAGTTCTATAATATTAAGTACCTATAATAATAATGTGCATAATATAGTGCGACAATTTATGAAAATTCGCAACATCACTGGAACGTTTTACATCAATTTCCTCAACAAAGAAGTTTATCGTTATTTGTTATGCTCAATTTTATGTGTTTTAAAGGGTAAAACTATATAGCTAAAGTGTAAAACTCTGTTATAGCGGAGTCGGGGAGATCTACAAGAGTTTACATTCAATTCAGCGTGAAAAAATAAGTAAAATCTTGCCCCAAACTTGAATTTTCTTAGAGGGCCATTTTTACCAAAAACCCTTGATTTCATAGAAAAAAAACCCGCGTTTTTCAACTTACAAACATACTAGTTAGCAAAGTAATAGTAAAAATAGTAATAGTAATAGTAAAATTGACTATTCCGTTCGAAAGCTGAAAGTTCAAGAGAGTTTTTCTAGTAACGTGCGCAAGAATTCCGTAAGATTATCCTAGCGGGTTAAAAAATACGTATTTTTTTCATTTTTGTCAATTATTTCACAATGGGGTAGTTTCTGGCTATTTTACCGGTATAACGTAGCACGTTTGAAAGAAAATTTAACGCTCTTTTCAACGGTATCCTAAATTTTTTGTTTACTCCTAAAATTAAGGTGGGTTATATATATATATATATATATATATATATATATATATATATATATATATATATGGCCGAGAACTCAACATATTGTTATATATATATGTGTGTGTGTGTCACACATGCGCGCGCGTGTGTGTCATTCCAGTCGATAACTCTCCTTAGGATTGAGATAAATATTCCGTTCTTGGGCCAACAAATCAAGCTTTCCAAACAAAACGACGAGTTCGTTGGCCAGCATGGTCAAATTGGTCAAATTAAAAAAAAAAAGTGCTGAAAAAAATCACTAAAAATAGCGAAAAACGGCTACAAATCGTAAATTTATTATTTTTAGCAGAATACTGCTCAAAAAAAGTATATAAACTAAAAAAAAAAATAAAATAAAATAAAAAAATGTATGTGCAAATTATGCTGAAAAATGTACTTAAATTTCATTAAAATGTGCTAAAAATTCTATAAAAACAAAAAAAGTTAAAAATCCAAAATCTCTTTTTGAATCGCAGAATATTATTTAGAACGAGTATTTTGCCATAAAATTGGTAGTTAACAATTTCTTTTCTCTCAACGTCCTTAATTTTCAAAACAATGTAACATAATATATTGTGATAATTTACGAAAATTCTCATACGGACATACTGCATGACTGGAACTTTTTCAATACTCAATTACCTATGGGCAATTGAAATGCTCGCGTATGCAGCAGAAAAAAGGGTAGATAAGAAAGAAAAAAGGGCAGTTGAAAAGGTATTATATATATACATGGTGTGTTATTACAAATTACGAAATGAAAAAAAAAAAAAAAAAAAAAAAAAAAAAATTGGCACGGGAAGTTTTTATCGGCGATATCCGATGCTAGGTGGTGATAGTAGTCAAGGTACTGTGGTAGTAGTGCTACACTGTCCCGCGCTTAATATGAAGTCTTTAGAATAGTTGGGCATCGTTCGAGTTCGGCCTAATCGGCGTGGTCCGGATGAGTGGATCTGAAGCCACTTGGCTTTGTCTTGGTATCGTCTGACGTTGGCATGGTGTCATTGCAGCTGGATGCATATCTGTCATTGGGGAATCAGGAGCCGGTTGCTCACGTTCTGGACAGTTGGCGACAGTGGCGTAGCTGAGTCATTTCTCATGGAGGGGCAGCAGTCGAGGATTCCATTTTATTTTACAGTTTTAGTATTAATTTCTAGTGCTTGTTGCTGAGTATACGAAGACTGTTAATAAACTGTCAAACGTTGATATAAGTACGTAGGTGCTCAATGGCTTTTTGTAATGATCTGAAATCACGGACGCTTTCATATACACAAACCTACCGATGAATTATTAAAGCATAATTCTACTTAGAAAAAATATCATCCAAAAAACTAATCAGAACGTTAAAACTAAGATAAATACGAATAGTTACCTACCGATGAACTGGGGAGCACTAGATTCATTACTCTAGACTTACTGCATGCAAATTCATATACCTCTTACAGGTTAATTCTCAATTGTTATTTCCGCGCTAAAATAACTTTTTCTGGACAATATCACACAATCATATTATGTAAGTAGGTACCTACCAACGCGGAATAAAATACAGGGCATGAAATCGAGATCAAGAAACAACAAAATGTCAGCAAACTCAAACCAGCAATATGCTAGGTTAGAATAGAAAAACTGCTACACTAGATTATTTTAATCTTTTCTATTAAACTATTTCAATCACTACTGCAGGCTTCTATTTATTGTATTCTTGCTTTATGTTAACTGGGATTTTATTCGTAAATTAATAACGTCGGGAAACTGTTTTGAATCGAATAACCAAGCTTTATCAAGTAGGCAGTAAAAACAAGGGAAAGTTCATAGGGGAATTTTGGTGGATACTGAACGATGGATATTTTTCTAGGGAAAAAGCGCATATGAGCTAGCCCCAAAAGGTAGTGGGGAACGATTTGATTTTAGTTTGCAGTATCGACATTTCCGTTTCGTTGACTAGGTGATTTTACTACTCTCCATGGGGCTGTACATTATCCACGCTATTTTGACCCTACACAAACCAACCTAATAACAATTTCTTTATTTCTAACAGCGTCTCAAGTCGCTAGGCAACCGGATTGGTGTAATAATAATAGATAGTAGTAGTGTTTTACTAATTATATTCTTTAATTGAAGGTGTTAGGTGCTGAAGTTGGAAGCGTAGAATTATTGATTTTGATTGTATCTATCAACAAAATTCTGCATCCTCTATAATTCATGGAGGGGCTCTGCCCACCCTGCCCCCTCGATATCAAAACGTATCTTTTTTCCGTGGCCCACAGATGATAAATGTGATTCGCTATCTCCGCATTTTGATCGTCGAGCTGAGTGATTTAGAGCAGCTTCCTCAACTTCTTTGACGGTCACAAGTGTCCATTGATTCATGTTATTCGTGAAAAATCTTGAAATGACACGAACTCTCACGGTAAGTTGCCTGGTTTTAAGATCTCCGGTGGAATTTTTTCTTATTCTCGAAGGACATCAAGTTGTCAACGTCTGTTTCTTCCCAGATAAAGTTAGTAGAGGGGAATTGCATCACTGACCGCGTTGACGATTTTCAGAACGATTTGATGATGAAATCGAATGTGCAGCCTGAATAAAATTTTGAACTATTCGAGATACATCGCTCAATAGTTTCACCTTCTTTGCAACTGTTATGTTGCCACAATTTAAAGACACTCCGTTGTGAAAAGGTAACGACGTATATTATGTAGTACGAATTACAAAACATAAGAATACGAATTATGACATTCAGGAAAATTCCATCAGTGCTGTGCGATGATAGGAAAGGGCAATAGTCAAGGGCGAATACTACAATAACTGAATGATTACAGCTAAATCACATGATCATTTCTTATAGTATACAGTCAAAGCATACTTTAATGTTTGCACTACTTACTCATGAAAGAGAGAGGAGAGGGGGACCATAAGCAAATAGAAATGATCAAATTCCGGATGGATTGGAACAAATTATGTCGGTTCCAATTTCTTCCAGCACCGGTAATCCGAGGACAACAAAATATGCTAAAACTGTTATTTCCGTAAGTGTTTGTGTGTCTGCGTTTTTATTTAAAATGGGACTTTAAAAAAAGGGAGCAATTGATTGAATGGGAAGTGAGTGGTAGAATATTTCGCACAAATACGTACATTCGTACTTCGTTTAATAATTGAGCAAATATTTAAAATGCGCCAATCATTTTAGATCCTGATGGGATTTCTTTTTTTATTCACTCTCCATTTGACGGTGGAAGTTCGTGTGACACGGAGTAGCGGACCACGTGATAAACTGTGCAAATACAAACGTGTTTACACGTTACGTTACCCCCTCAGCACCCGCAGACCGTCGCAACTCAAAACATTTATTTTAACATCGGAGCGCGGGCGAGCGGACAGTGCTCATTAACGACTCTTATTAGTTGGTTGGATACTAAGTTTGTTAGTATACAAGGTGAACACACTTGAGTTTTTCGAACTTGAGGTATCGATTCTACAACTAAATAAATCCCAACCAAAAGTTCGTCTTAGAATTTTTTTTTTTTTTTTTTGCTTCCCATTACCGAAGGTAGGGAAGCTTAGTGTTCGTGCAAGAAGTGGAAAAAATTGTTGTCTTCCTAAATCAAAATTACCACTTGCCTTTTTTGTTTTGTTTTAGAGCTTGCTGATCAATTTTGGTTCCGTGGTAAATCCTTGTTACACCCAAAACTATAGCAAGTTTTAGTCCGATTTAGATTAAATTTTCAGGGATTGTGCGGGATAGCACTTATACCAGTCCGATCAATTTTGGTTCCGTGGTAAATCCTTGTTACACCCAAAACTATAGCGAGTTTTAGTCCGATTTAGAATAAATTTTCAGGGATTGTGCGGGATAGCACTTAGACCCTCCTCCCCCCCAAACTTTCGTGGCTATCAGAACTGTGGCAGCCTGTCCGCATCCACTAACGTGCATTCCCTATTACGAATAGATATGATTTTGTGTATGTCTACCTAGCGGTCAATGTGCGTGAATGAAGCCTGTCTTTATATAGGATAGGGTTTGAACTCAAGTGTATAATTATTTATAGAGTTGTGACGGAAAAGAAGTGAGAAAATGAGAAAACAATGACTCGCAAGTTAGTTTTGAAGACCAGATACGTAGTTGAAAATAAGAAGAGTCAAAGGTATAATGAGACTGATGGACAAAAAAAAGACGTGAGTTTTCGGAAGAGCTTCAAGCAATCACATTTTCTTTGAATTCTCATTGATTGCAAATCCTGATGAATGGAAGGTAGTTGGCCGTCCACTAACTCATTCTACAAACCAAGATGAATCGGAAAACCATGCAGTACAAACATGGTATGTAGGGATCGCATAAAATCAAAGAGCGACCAGCACTTTCAGCTGTGGTGGTTATAAATCCTTTCGATTTATTTTAGGCTCCTTCAGGTTAGTAGTTGTCCATGACTGTCTCTTTCCCGAATAAGAATAGTTTGCGAAATATTTCGTTGTTGATTGTATAATATTCAAATGGGATCTGTTGGTCACATCAAACATGTACTAACTACCGTTTAGGAACAGCCTACCCATTCTTACGTGTATGTACCTACTCTTATGTAGTTTCTGAATAAACTCCGAACTAAATAAACGATATAAGCTCTACTATGTTACCAGTACCTATAGCTATGTGAAAATAATAATAAAAGTTTTCAGTAGACGCACTTAAGTGACCTGCTGCCGTCACTTAGAATGTTACACCGTTGAGCTGAGGGTGAAACTCACCTCAACGCCATTTTTTGTTTATGAATCCCGTTGAGTGTGCATTTGGGTTGCACACTCAGTGCACCCTCAGGGTCGCCCTCAAATCACGTCTCTGAATCGCACAGAGTGCATGAATTCCCTTATCGGTACACTTACTCAACTTACACTTACCCACTCAGACTCAATTCCCGTCTATGAATTCTGCCCTTAGTCTGTTATCCTTGTGAAATCAGATCATTTTATTTTTGATCGGAATCGGGTACTAATTCCAGATTGATATATTCAGTTAAGAAAAGTTCACCTGTCAGTTCATGATCGTTAGTAAATTTGTAAAGAGTTTTTATGAACTCTCCGTACGTTTATTCTGGTTACATTTTTCACTCATTTGGAGTGTTTGGAATTCAAAGAATAAGTTAGGGAAAAAACTTATATTTGTATTTATTTTTGAAATATGACCAATAAAAACACAATACTCAACCCTCTAACTATTCACGATCTGCCAGGAATTTTTAACAAAATGCTGTATCTCGTTTCTATTCCACTCCAACCATGGAATCGATGCACATTGTTTGCCCAGGATTGCGATGATAAAGCATCGTGGAATGCAGCAGCATTAATCGTTATCGTTTCTCCTAATTAATCAAACGGAATATATTATAGCATACCATTTATCATTCCGTATATCATAATAACGGATCCTGTGCTGCCTACCCAAGTGACAGTTTCATTTTACGTCATTTGCAACTCTTCGGCTGAGTTGATATTGTCAACAATCTCCATATGAAGGGATGGGTTGATACAGACAACGGCTGGCCGAGACTGATAAAACGCACATTAACGTAGTGGGAGCAATTTTACCTGTACATGTCTTGCAGAGTGTGAAAATACGCAGTGGAATTATTGCTATCTTACAAAATTTTATTTTTAAATATTTATGTGACAACTTGTGGAAAATCAAAATTAGGAATGAACAGAGTTACATAGAAACAAAACATATTCCGGAACAGCATATGAAATAGTTAACTTGAACACACTAGCGTACAGTTCACATTCAGCTTAATTTTATTTCGCAAACATCGGAAAGGAAACAGATAAATTTTCGAGAACATCCTAATAAAGAATTGTAGCTCATTGCATCTTTCAAGACTCTGCACCCCCGAAGAATCGTAAAAATTGAGCGTTGGGCCTTTGCTTAACAGTTACATTTTCTAGTCTACTCACGTTGTGCTATAGTTTGTGGATTAGTCTTCTAAGGCATGAAAGGAATGAATAGGGAAGCTAGAGACAGTCTATTTTGCTCTGCAGTACCCAGTAGGTTCTTTTCTACTGTCCAAGGTGCATAATATATAATATTTTTTGTGATAAATCAGAAGAGTTTCGTGTTCCCTGTTAGTCTATGGTTATTCTCTCACTGTGCCAATGCCACTACCTATCTCCTCAAGGTTCATTGTGAGAAGACGCTTGTAAGGCAGCTGAATTTGTCAGGCAAGATCTGATTAACAACACAAGCAATCAAACCCAATCAATCTAATGGTGTTTCAGCTGCTATGCGTTTGATAGAGTAGAAGCCTGTTTTAATCCGATAGGCGAACTAGGTATTGCGGAGTATTCGGAGACGAGGCTACCAGCACTTTCGTGAGATACAGGTAGCCTCACTACGCCAAGACAACAGCAGCTGTGTTCTACTGATGCCGCCGGAGTGAACCAGAATTGTGGCTTGTGATGCAGCAGTACCTGAGGGCACTTTATGGCAGATTTAGTAGCTGAGAAAGATAGTAGATAGTACCAGGGAGGTTTGCGCCTAATTGGGTTTTCTGCGTTTCTCTACAAACAAGCCATGAATGAGTCAAGAAAAGCGTAAATATGATAAGACCTATGGCGTCTGCGTGAGCAGAAGTTACACTGGATGTAAGGTTACATCTAGTTACTAGATGTAAGGTTTACGAATTTCAAGAAAATGGATACTTCCTTAATTTCATCGTGAGATAATTATTTATGTACAACGTATTCTTCTCCCTTCAATAAAAAACGGAAGTTGAAGAAGAACGTTGTATAATTCCATGAAAATTAACAGTTTCAATATTAGATCGATTTCGACGGTTAGGTCAGCAACAAACAATAACTTACATTCATCTCCCATCACATATTCTTATTCATTCTCAGACATTATTCTCCCTTAATCCCCGCTGTAATGGGCTCATGAGTTCATACAAACCTGATTAAATTTCGTATTAAACATCTCTGCAGCTGGCTCTTAAAAAGCAAATAGCTATGTTACAATATTGCAAATGGAATACTTGAATGTTGGGAAAGTAAATAGTAGTGGAGGATATCACA
This sequence comes from Adelphocoris suturalis, assembly GCA_030762985.1. Classification (NCBI taxonomy): domain Eukaryota; kingdom Metazoa; phylum Arthropoda; class Insecta; order Hemiptera; family Miridae; genus Adelphocoris; species Adelphocoris suturalis. The sequence continues at coordinate 17,520,202 of CM061045.1, read as the reverse complement.
AAATACTTAAATTTATATGATGTAATATTCGTTCCTACCACTCGTACTAGGCGTTATCATGTAAGGCAAATAAAGGTATTTCATAGAATCGTTTAATGGAAACCTTAATCTCCAGCAGGTTGCATATTGGGGAATGAGTCGAGAGCAAGAAGGGGGATCGACGATTCGTCGTGATACTAATGGTTCTGCAGCAACACTGGTGTGGCAAGGATTAGAGCGGCAAAGCTGTTATGCCAGCGCCTCATAATAATTTCCTTGCCCTTTGTTACTTTAAATTGTGTTCGTGCTCTAGTGGGTGTGATGGGGCATTTTCAACGGGAGTGCGGAAGTGTCCTTAGGAAGGGATTATATCAATTATACGGGGGCTTACGAAACTGAAACAGGGAGGCGCTGCCCCCAACCCCTCGCCCTCGGCCGCCCATTTGCTTCTTATCTGCTCCCGACAATGCCCCCCCCCCCTCCTTCCCTCCACACCTCCTTCTCGCTTCTTGGTCTCCGCTACCTCTAACCCCACTGCTTCGTGAACCCTGCTATTGGGGGAGCTCCAACTCGCCTCGTATTATATCCGATGGTAGTTTGAAGGCTTAGTAGGGTCATATTCATTATCAACAAGTAGTAGTAACCGCATCCAAATGCAGGAAGAAGTGAGGATTACGATCTAATTATGAAACCATACACCTCATCTGTTAAGGTAGGAAATTTGACCAGCTTATGAATAAGAGAGAGAGGGAGAGAGAATAAGTGTAAGCAATGATTAGAATACGTTCTATTTATTTTTGAACCTATTGGACAATAGTGCCAGGTGGGACAATTGGTTCTGCCAGGTATACGACAAAACGGTGAACCGGTGGGTTGGAGTTTAGAAAATTTGACCTCAAATTTAAATTTAGCACCCTTGTGGGCTCTACTCGTCTGACTCCCAAAAAATCAAAAACGAAACCAAAAGGTGAAAAATCCATCTCAACTGACTCCTCGAGGCTGTAATTGGTGAATAGATTTGGAACCTCTCCTCTACCATCTGACTCACGCAAAAATTCATGTTTGTAACTCCTATAGTCCTAGTTTCGAGTCCCCCAGAAGTCAGTTATTAATTACAATTATTCAAATCAAGACATGGACATCATCACTGGTCTACCTATTGTAGTACGAAATTCGTCCATCCTCACCCAAATATTTGACAAATAAAGTGAATTTCTTCGTTCACTCGGCCTGCATTTTTCTGAATGCGTGTGTGTATATGTGCGTCTGTCTGTCCATTCCTTGTTACAGGTTCAAGTTATGGAGGTATAAACGACAAATTTGGTAAGTAGACTCATGAATTCAATGGGTTTTGAATATTTCAAAATAGAAGTTTGAGTATACAATATACATAAAAATACGATTATTATTTGTGAGAAAGAAAATTAGACGAAAATGTAAAATAAAATAGTAGTTCCTAATATTTTGAGCAAAACTTGATCACAGAAATGAAATTTGAATTGATTAATTTCACGAGTACTGGTTGAATAAAATTCAGTAGGCATAGCCAGGCATAGTTAGGTATAGTTTGAAATGCTTTAGGTATAGATAGTGAATTTTGGTAGAGAATGAAGCTATTGCAATGGCTCCAAAAATTTTAATGTACAATTTTTTGAAAAATTTCTTCATTGACACCCGTTTTGAGTCGTTCTGAATCGATTCCTGAAGTTTGCATTTTTTCATATATATATTTGTGTGTCCTTCCAGAAGATAACTCTCCTTAGAATTGAGATAACAATTCCGTTCTTGCGCGGAAAAATCAAGCTTTCCAAAGGTCGTGTTCGTTGGCCAGCATTTTTGAGCACATTAAATTGGTCAAATTCCAAAAATTTGCTGAAAAAATCACTAATAATCGCAAAAAACGGCTAAAAATTGTTAAATTTATATTTTTAGCAGCATATTGCTCAAAGTAAGTTTATTAACTATAAAATAGAAAATTAAAAAATGTATGTACAAAATTATGCTGAAAATGTACTTTAATTTCATTAAAATGTGCTAAAAAAGAGATTTTGGATTTCTAACTTTATTGCAGTTTTTATCGTTTTAAGAAATTTGATTAAGGAAAATCTCCATTTATAGACCACACAGCAGTTCAAACAGAGAAATTTGAAAGATTGAAAACTTTTTGTAGAGAGAGAATGACTTCTATTCCACAATTAAATTGCAACTACATATATATTTCACCTGTTTACAGGCATCACCAGGTAGATATCTTAATTATTGTAACATTGCACAATGAAATTTACATTTTAAAACACTAGACAAGGAACAATGTAACTGAAAAACTAACTCAACTGAAGTGTAAAGAGACTTTTGTCAGAAAAAATAGCACCAACGTGGAAGTAAATCAGAGATGGTAGAACATTGTTAAACTCGCCTGATAAACTATGGCGATCGTATTAGCTGATAATAATTCCCATGGAATTTTCGCTTCTCGAAATCATCTTCTTTTCTCACCTATAGATGGACTAGTGAAGCGTGGATAGGTGGTTTGGTTTATATCATTATTTTCCAGTTAGTGGGTGCCTTAAGTCAATGTTAATATACTAAGATTCTGATTTACTATAGCATTACTTAGATATCGGCTTATATATATATACTAAAAAATATATATTACTAAAATTTCCCTTTATTTTCCAAGTGTTTGTACTGTGCATAAATACACCTATCAACCCACCTTTCTATAATAACATGGGTGGAAACATCCATATTGTTACACCTGTCGGCTATGTGATGTAAATTAGTCAACTATGTCACGCACTGATAAAACAGTAGTTGTAGTATATGTATAGCATGCGTACGCTATAGTTAAGTACACCTGTGCTTTTCATCCATCCGACCTGTAACTATTCAACACCAGCGGCTAATAGCTGAGAAGTGATCCATATAGCGATTCAGTGGGGGAACACTATTAACATGTATTAGACGGTTTCTCCTCAGTCTTTCATTCGAAGACTAGAAGAGGCCTTTCTTTGGCAAACACCAATATTTGCGATCACGAGTCTACACCCCTTAGACAATTACACGTTTCTGTTACGATTCCCGGCAAATATTTATATTATTCTCTACTTCTTCTGCGGGTTGGCCAGGAGAAGAGGTTATTTAAAACTTGGAACCCCCCTTGGCTCTGTTATTTCATAACCCTATCAGAGCTCATCTTGAGCGAGGCACGGGCGATGGTGCTGAGGGGTGGCGAGGGGGCGCTACGCCCGAAGAGGGGTCTCACGCAAACAAAGCGTTTGCAACGGCAATTTGTGAATATTAATGCTATTTACTCTGCCTTCGACTCTCCCTTTCCTCTCTTGCTTTCTCTTGTTTAAACCCAAAATCAACTATGATGGAAGAATCAATAAACAATTAAATTTATAAACGTGCCGTCTTTTTTCTTCTTTCTTTTTCCATGTTTATCCCTACTCTTTTGTCGTACCTTCTCCTACACCTTTTTATTTATTCAACGGATGAATCAGCGGTTCGGGGCACCTTCAAATAATCTATACTGCTTCACAGGAGGTCAATATATCGTACGTTCTTTCTTTCGGCTGAATCGTTGCGGTGTGAAATGTTTACCAGATTTTTTGAACTGTATGAACTAACAAAAGCGCGAGATGCAAAATGACGATAAATTATTCATCAAGTTGGAGGGAATAACAGTCGATTTTGCATGTTTCTCTAACAACAATTGAAGAGAGAGAGAGAGAGAATTTAATTTTGTATTAATTGATTTCGAGAATTTCGGTCCGGACAGTGAACCATTCTCACAATTAAGGAGAATAACGAAAGAATAGAAACATACTTTTATTTTTAATTATGACAGTTTTTTGGGGTTCTTGAGAGTCGGTCAGGCAATAATAAAATTCAAATCTTCAGGGCCAACGTTTCGATGTATTTATACATCATCATCAGGGCTACAACAAGATGAGATTCAAAAGGAGATTACAATATGACCAAAGGAAAAATTGATAAATATTATACATAAACATAATATTGCATACCTCGGAGAATATATGCAGCTGTTTACACGGTCATCTAGTAGTTTGCAACACATTCATGTATGCAATATACTGACGAGTGAAAATATGAAACAACAATAGAAACAACAAGTGAAAAACCGTTGAAAAATCCTACTTCTTAAAGTAACGTACAGTTAGTTATCTATTAGCAGTTATTTGTCTGCGGGAGGGATTCTAAGATGAATTGGTCAGAATAGGAGGAGGATAGGAGACATACAGAACACTTCGTAGTGGTGATAATTACAACTAACTTAAATCAATTTTCTTTAAATCAATTGAAAGGTGTGACTGAACTATGAAACATGAAATATAATAAATTTCAGGATATTGGTAATATGAGAAAATATGTGTTCGGATATTAAAAAATATGAAAACAAACAAATTGAATTATTAATACATACATAAATATCTATCTGTTTATAATATTATAATAAATTTTGCTAAGTTTGTCTATATCAGTTTTCTTATTGCAGGTGTTGTGATCTTTGGCAATATAAATCATTTCTTTTAGTTTTCTTTTGGACTCATGGGATTCCAAATCCAAAATGTTGGCATTATCAAATTCAAATCAGTGACCTGAAGTTATGGAATGGTTAGCAAGCATGCAGTTGGTGTTAAATTGGTTTATATCAGATTTGTGCCCAGATATCCTATTTTTAATGAATTGTGTGGTTTCACCCACATATGTTGTTGGACAGCCTTGACATGGGATAGAGTAAAGTAAGTTAATGTTATGGGGGATTCGGGACTGTGGAGGCGTATAAATTAGTCTTTGAAGCCAATTAGCAATATCCTATAGCAATGAGCCAAGCATATTACCAATATCCTAAAATTTATTATATTTCATGTTTCATAGTTCAGTCACACCTTTCAATTGATTTAAAGAAAATTGATTTAAATTAGTTGTAATTATCACCTCTACGAAGTGTTCTGTATGTCTCCTAACCTCCTCCTATTCTGACCAATCCATCTTAGAATTCTTCCCGCAGACAAATAACTGCTAATAGATAACTAACTGTACGTTACTTTAAGAAGTGGGGTTTTTCAACGGTTTTTCACATGTTGTTTCACGTGTTGTTTCATATTTTCACATGTTTTCACTCGTCAGTATATGTGCATACATGAATGTGTTGCAAACTACTAGATGACCGTGTAAAACAGGTGCATAAATTCTCCGAGGTATGCAATATTATGTTTATGTATAATATTTATCAATTTTTCCTTTGGTCATATTGTAATCTCCTTTTGAATATCATCTTGTTGTAGCCCTGATGATGATGTATAAATACATCGAAACGTTGGCCCTGAAGATTTGAATTTTATTATTGCCTGACCGACTCTCAAGAACCCCAAAAAAACTGTCATAATTATCACCTAGCGGTCAATAAACTAAACCATATTACTTTTATTTTTCTTCCTTATAACGTAAATAAAAATTTATATTCCGTTTGCTCAACAATGTATTATCAAGATAAAATAGGCTTATGGATTAAATAATAGTGTACTTTTAAGTGATTGAATATGCGAAAACAAATTTCTTAATGTATCCTGGGAATAATAAACCCTTCTGGATAAACCATTAAATAAAAAATAAAAAATAAATAAATTTAGGTTCCTTCTAAATGTCACAATGCGAATTACCCATGGGTACTGTTTGGCCTTACCCACAGAAAAAGGCACCTTAGCTATTTGTAAATCGAAGAAGATTCCATTTTATGAAGTAGTGACATCAACCGCACTGTCCTACGGTGAGTAGCTTTCATATGATTTTGCAAAATTTTGCGCACTGATGACGTCTAAGCACCCCTCCCGCGTTGGCGAGACCCCCTGCCCAGTGTGACGTCACCAGTGCAGGAAACTTTAAAAATCATAGAAAGAAAACTACTCACCCCAGGAGAGTGTGGATGGTGTGAAATTTCTTAGATCAGGCAGACAGACAGGAAACCAAGTTGGTCAGAATGATCAGAAACTTAAAGTGCGAATTGAAATTTTGATTTTGAAGACAATAAATTTGTCATCTCCCGAAAGTGAGAAAAATTCTTCCGCTACTTGTAGGTAGACTTGGAAGCAAAAAACAAGATAAGTGGGCCCCGCTTGGATAAAACTAAGCGGCAGAGTTGGGATTCCCAAGTGCATTGGTACTTTAAGTACTTTCTTTAAGTACTTGAGAAAATATATCAATACTTTACAGCAGTCGAGGAAAATCAATAATAAGAATGTCGAGGAATAGGTGCACAAGACGCAAGTACTTCGAAAGTACAATTACATGTAATTGCAATTCCACTTTTTAGTGAGTAAAAGTACAAGTACTTGTGATCCCAAGTACAAGACAAGTTCATGGGCCTTTACTTCTACTGGCGTGCTTTGAGTACAAGTACTTTTACATGTACTTGTGTGATCCGAGTACAATTACAAATACTTATAAACTGTACTACTTCAATTACAAGTACTTTCACTGTCAACTTCGGTGATGAGCGAACGTTAGTGAGGTGTACTTTTGACCCGATCTAAATTTGTGTTCTCACTTTTATCGCAATTACGGTTATAAAGGATCATTAGAAAAATCTGAAATTTTAGAAGCACGCTCCTTAGACGACCTCCAGAGCGTGCTGCTATAATTAATGTTCGCTATTCGGACTACAGGTACCCCATTTAAGAGTAGGCATAATGACTCATGAGCCTCGTGGATGGGGTGGGAGAGTCTGTCTACATTACAGATATCAATTGGTTCCAAAGTCCAAGCTGCATCAATTGATCACAAAATGACAATATTCGTATTGGGCACTAATATAGAATAGGCATCTCATTTTTCCGTCGAAAATTGGATCAGACGTGTGTTTCAGCCTCCCTCCGTCCACCCGACGATCCTCGGAAGGGGGTCCGGAATTCCTCCCCATCATTCTCCATAGTATTATAGGTTTAGATAGAGAATGTGCACAACTTGAAGTGCAAGTACTAAGTACATGTACTTGTACCTGCCATTTGGACAAGTACAAATCCTGATGTACTTGTACTTGTACTAAGATTAATAAGTGCAAATACTTGTACTTGTATACTTAGAACTTTAGTTACAAGTACTTACTAATTTTATTTCAAGTACAAGTGTATTAGGTACTTGTAATTGTACTTGAGATTTCTCGAGTATCGTACCTGTACTTTGTACTTATTACTTTATTTTTCCCAACTCACTAAGCGGCCCAGTGAAAAACTTGGAAAAAAAATGTATATACATATGTACAAATTGTTTGTATTTTTGCTTGGTTTTTGCTATTGATCAATAATTTTTTTAAACATATTCTTCATATTTAAGTTGCATTTGGCTGAATTAGGTTTCTCGATCAACTTAACCGGGGTGAGTAATAAACTTTCGACTCCAACCATTATAGACATCAGTGGCAGGTACTGAGACATGAGGGATGGCCATTCAAGCTCCCGCAGCTCAAATGTCAGCTTTTATTGCTTCCTTCATAGGTTTGCAGTGGGTTATTTTCCTCTTTTGCCATCAATAAAACCAACCGTTTGTTGCTGAAAAGTCTCCCTTTCTTGTATTTATGGCCTGTTGGGATAACACTAAAGGGAGCAATGATCACAATGTCAAGGTGAAACCCAATGTTACAATGTACGTGGGATTCGGTTTAGTGTCACGCACTGAAATAGTGGCTCGAGATTCGCGAACTGAACCAATAGCTAGGCCATTGAAACAATATGTAGAAACTCACATGAACAGGACCATTGCCCTCTCCTTACCTCTGTACAAATCCCCCTTCCGATTTCATAATTCAACATAAAACCTCCCTAACCGATGGAAAAACAAACATAATTTGTTGGCCAATATTATGAAAATATCTGGGATTCGGTTCAGTGACGAAGAGCGGATAATGGCCTTGCTGTTAGGTGATGAATGTTACATGGGCAGGGGCCGGCAGAACCGAGCCTACGAAAAATCGTAGGGAAGAAAATTAACTCATCGCAGGAAAGTGAGGATGTTGTCAAATTCTTTAGAATGGGATCGATCTATTTTTATTTAGACATTTGAAATGGATGAGACCATTCGCAGGTCCCTTCTATACTTGGTAACAAAAAAGAAAATTTTGTTGTCCAGTGTTTTTCCATTGTTTTTGGATATTGATTACATTTTAAATAAGATTGAGGTGCATATCAGTGAGAAATTTAATACAAGGATCTTCTAGAAAACTCTCTTTTCGTCGAATGCAACCGACCGCAGCCCTGTAGCATTAATAGTTAAGGAGCTACGAATTTTTATAACAAATAAATTTGTTTATCCATGGGTATGCAGAGCATTGTGTGGTTTGACAAATGATATCTGATGGAAAAGCGGAAGCATTGCATTCATTTTCGGCAGTTGAAAAATTTTTTTTCTCCACTCGAATTTTACGTTTTAAATCTTCTGAATTACTCCAGTTTTGTGTCTATCTGTTTTTTTCCCCAAGTTTTCCTCGCATTAGTAATAAAATAACCCTAAATAACCCTAGCAGGAAGGAATATATTTTTGCATGTTCCCATTGCATGACTTCATGCGTTATAATAATATGCAGAACGAAGTTTGTACGTACATATTTTAAAATAATAATTCACCACATTACTTCTACAAGATTAATACAAATTAACTAATGCTGAGAATGGTCTCCAATCAATTTTATCACTCATTCAAGCTTCATATTTTCATGGTCTATTCGTCCGATCTCGCACAAACTCCGACGGTTGTTGGAAAATGACGATTTGATTACTCCATATAAGTTTCATCACGGTTGTGTCATCAGTAATTGATATACAAGCGCTAACCTCATATCCTAGTAACGAGCAGACGTCTACATTGTTGATCCAATGTCGAAGAAATTTTCTGAGATTGAACGGTTTAGAATGTAGATGGTCTCCGATGAACTCCATCGCTCCCGAATCTCCAGTGGCTTTGGCGCAAGCGCAAACGTTTCGCTCAAACTCTATGGGATCTTTCATAATTATGTTGAACATTTTAATGTTACGAATACGAGGAGGCTGTCACACCCAACTTAGCAGACTCTATTTTTTGTGACGGCCTTTATTCAACTATTAAATCAAATAAGTGCAAATTAATGGAAGAAATATTTAAATGAATATACTAGGAAATGGAAAAATCGCAAAGTAGACTGTATTTTTCTGCGTAGACATCATAGTACCGATGAATAACGGCTGAATTACATCACAAAAAAGCACTTCTAGTTGTTTTGTTTCAAAGTCAACCTATAGGTAGCGGAAGCATTGTTATCACTTTCGGGAGATGAAAAATTTTTCATCTCCAAAATCAAAATCACCGCTTGCATTTTATATTTTAGACCATTCTGGACAACTTTTGTTCCGTGCCTATCTATCTATGTCTCTCTGTCTTTGGTGTGCCCGAAAATCCTTGGAACAAGCTTAATTTCCACAGTTTTGATCCGATTTTGATGAAATTTTCAGGGAATGTGCGGATTAGAGTGTAGATAGTCCCCTATCAGATTAATTGGTCCCATATAGGTACTTCACTGTGCGCATGCGCAAAGGAGAAATTCCATCAAGCCTCATTTTCTCACGCCCTGGTCACTCAATCTCGCTCAAATTCGGAGGATAGCTGGAAGTGGACAATTTGAACATTCCATATCAATTTCAATCCTACCATATAAATAGTAGCTCCTGCGCATGCGCAAATGTGGAATCCTTGTAACAAACTTGATGTTCACAGTTGTCGTCCAATTTTAATGAAATTATCAGGGAATGTGCGGATTAGAGTGTTGATGGTTCCCTATCAGTTTAATTTTTTTCCAAATAAATATTTTACTGAGCGCATACGCAACCGGAAATTCCATCAAGCATAGTTTTCTCACACCCTTGTCGTTCGAAAACATACTGCATCTTAATTTACCATTTCCCTCAACCATTGGAACCAGCCATGGGATCATAAGATAACTTAAAACATTTTAATGATTGGAAACATTCCTTGGCAGTCGTTTTCGCTCTTCCTTTAGAGAGGGGCTCAAAAACAACCCGTGTTCCATGGTTTCGTGGGTTTGTTGAGCAGACATTGCATCAGTTTTGTATAGATATGCTTTTGTCATACCAGTACCACAGCGGATTCTTGACATATATTTTACAAAACCGTTTTGAATAATTTGAGAATTGGTAAATCAATGGCTGACGAGGGGGTACAGAGAACAGTACCATGAATAATAATTGCCGGCGTTGTAATTCAAAGTCAATTCCAGTAAAATTGGATCCGTTTCATTTGCGCTAGTCTGTCGATGGACATATGAAGGTCTGAAGGTCGGAACAAGGACTCGATAGTTTCTTTTGCATTATTCATTTCGTTTTCCGCTATCTGAACGGCGATTTTATTTCTGTCTCTACCCAAACGAAGACAATTTCGCTGTCATGTTCTTCCAGCTCAGACACCTCTCGTAATACAATTCTTTCCAGTGCATCAATTGTTACAGATCCACCGTCTTTGATTTTTTGGAGAGCAATAAATTAAAGAATCAGATGTTATAATGTGTTTTGGACAATGGGGAGGGCGTGTCTGCACGTGATCTACCGCGTGCCATAGGGCGTAAAGCTCAGCTAAGTATAACGACGCTTCGTTCCAAAGTCTCCTACCCTCAGATGTATGACAAACGTCTCGTTGTATTACAAGGATGCTATTCGGCCGTTCATTATTGATCATGAATCTTCCCTCAGGCCACTTTTTAAGCAGTGTGCTCATCGTCCCAACTCTCATACCGTGGACCGATTTAGTTTTGCAGCACAGGTTTAAGAGGACTGGAGGTGACCTAAAGGTAGTGTTATATTCTATACCACACCTGAAAGGTGTATTTGATATTGCGATTTCGCTAACTTTTTGGTGAGAGATAAAGAATTTTGCATTACTGCGGTTACTTCTTCTTTCCTCAGAACCTCTCTGTTAGCATAGGGTGGTTAAATTCACTGATTTCGTGTATTGTGAGGGTATCTACTGTATACAGACGTCAGGAATCGGTTCGCGAGAATTTGCCACCTGATTCCTAATGGCATTTCTCCCGTTTCAGCAATAAGTACGTACATAAAAGCGTCGCCTGAGTCGGACTAAGAATGGACTGTCAGTATCCTAAAGGTATGTTTGAGTCCTAATTATTGCAATGGCTCGGAAAATTTTAAAATTAAAAATTTTGAAAATTTCTTCATTGAAATTCATGTTAGGCATTCCAGGTTGGGCCTTTTCGTCCGACTACCTCGGGCATCGCGGACGTCATCAGCTGTCCTCCAATGAGGATCAGAATTCGTTCTGATTATTTCGCTAAAGCTACTCATTGCCTCGCCCCCTTGAGTGGAGGGGGGTTCGCCGTACAGAAGCGAGAAAATTACTTGGACGTCTGACCCTTACCTGGGCGGTCACCCATCCAAGTACTCACCACGCTCGGCGTTGCTTAACTTCACTAATCGCATGAGAAACGGTTCATTGCAACGCCTAACCCGTACGGCAGAATATATTATTACGAACAGATAATAGGTAGCAAGATTGATTAATATTAGTAAATAAGAACCAACCTGATTGAATTACAAACACGAACTAAACATTTATTGAATCTAATGTAAACTGACAAACTGCATCTGGTTGGTAACCCAACAATTTATAATAATGTAGAATCTACCACATTATCCCCCTTCTTCTGTTTGCTTTGATAGGCATTACTATATAACGAAAGTTCGTCACCATGAACAACACGTGTTCGGCCTAGTGGTAGACGAATTCGGAACACAACATTTGAAATTGTCTTCAGAACTTTACATAGACCCACCCATGGCGACTGTAGTTTAGGACACCTTCCCAACTGTCGGCGTGGCCAGAAATACCAGACCTCGTCCCCAACTGCAAACCTGGGTTCTGTTGCCTTCACATCGTAACGCTTCTTGACATCCCACGGCTGACACCAAATGTTACGAACAGATAATAGGTAGCAAGATTGATTAATATTAGTAAATAAGAACCAACCTGATTGAATTACAAACACGAACTAAACATTATTTATTGAATCTAATGTAAACTGACAAACTGCATCTGGTTGGTAACCCAACAATTTATAATAATGTAGAATCTACCACAATATATATATATACATATATATATATATATATATATATATATATATATATATATATGTCATTCCAGACGATAACTCTTTTTAGGATTGAAATAAAAATTCCGTTCTTGCGCCAAAAAATCGAGCTTTCCAAACGAAAGGATGAGTTCGTTGGCCAGCACTTTTTGAGCACATTAAATTGGTCAAATTCCAAAAAATGTGCTGAAAAAATCACTAAAAATATCTAAAAGCGACCAAAATTGTTAAATTTATGAATTGTAGCTCCGTTACTATCAGTGCTACAGAGGTGCAGTTGGTCGTATTCGACGCAGAAGAATCTCTTCTAAAAAATTCTTGATCAGATTTTCTATAAATTTATGCCTTATATATTTATGCCTTAGCCTTTTCCTAAATCTAAATAAACACTCAAAAAAAAAAAAATAAAAATAATAATAATAATAAAAAAAAAAAAAAAAAAAATAAAATAAAAATAAATAAATAAATAAAAATAAAAATAAAAATAAATAAATAAATAAAATAAATAAAAAGAGAGAGAAACAACAAAAAACCCACATGTTCCACTCCTTTCGCTACTCTAACCCTTTTTTACGAAGTATAGTAGCGATTTGCGGGTGATCTCATCGAATCAGAAGATCAAAACCTACAGTAAACAATGTCTGAAACTCCTCAATGGAAACTTTGGACTAAAATATTGGACGAATTGGACTATAAAAACTGACTTCAAGTTATTGTTCAGCATATTAAAAAACCCTGGACTTGAGACTTGGCTTTTATTTGTAAACAAGTGTAATTAATGGGAGTATTCATGCGTCTATAATTTATTTACTTGATTAATATTTTTCATATATGATATCGATGCACACCCAATTTTTTTGTAACTTGATGTTTGTTCATCGGTCTGTGTCACTGCTGGTCTATAAAACTGTATGACTACGTTCCATGGTCCTCGTACCACATCACGTACAGATAGTAGGGACTTGTGAATAGCAGCTCCGCATAACTCAGCTCAGTGGCCGGGAAAGGGAACACGAAACCAGTTATTGTAGGATAAGTTCTCTCCTCCACCGGGGTACAGCGCCACGTGAAAAACTTGGTGATTAACATAAGTTAGTGTGCGGAGAGTTGCGAAGGGTAGGGCCATGTTTGCTGTTACCCCCGGCCGCCCTTAGCGCTCCCCCCACTGCCACGCCCGTCCTCTGCAGGGGTGGGGCCCATGTAATTAAAGCCATTCAGCAAACAAGACTTGAAATTAATTAATAACTTTTCTCTACAACTAGGAGAGGAAGTGGAGGGGTAGGGCAATAAGAAGCCCCTTATCTTCGAGTTAATAATCAAGCTAGCTTAAGTCTCCTCCCACCAATTCCAACTAAAACCGCCTTCCTTCCCTCCTTCGTTCGTCCAATTGTTTTCAAACTCCCGAGGGTTTCTTCGTAATTTCGCAGAAAGATTTTGCATTTACATTGAAGAAACTAATAAACTTGGTTAAAAGCTGTTTCCCGGAGTTCCTAAATATTTTGTTGACTTTTTCTCTTTTCCTCCATCTCTTATTCCATTTTTGCAATCAAGATACACTGTATGCCTGAAGGCGATAGTTGATTCATATGCAGTTGAAATTCACAGATCTGAGCAACAAGCCTTAATATTGGGCAGGTAATTTTCGAAATTCTTCTAGATATTTAATTAGAAAGCTCTGAAATTAATTGATGCACAGTTGATATTTTTGTTGGATTTGGTATGTGCAAATATTAAAATGGCAGCCAAAGAGATGTAACCAAGATATATGAAGTACTAGTGTGAGTGCGTTGAAATTAGCCATCAGTTGACCTGTGGAAGACGTACAAAATCCGCTTCCTCGGAGAACCAACCAAACTTTTCTATTTGTTATTTGCGACGAAATCATTGGCATCGGCCGTAACTATGAATTGTTGTAGTCATAATCAGAGTCATCCATGCAGATTACGACAATGTGTAATAGGTACAACAATGTAGCTCACATTTGAGTTTAATGTTTTAGTGCTCAATGTTATGACGGTTAATAACTGATTCTAAGCGCCTCACACTTATATTCCATTTTCATGGATTAAATTCACAAATTCCAGGGCGTTCCCATTTTCCCCCCAATTCTTCAAGTCTCCTCAGAGAGCAATTATTGAAAGTTCCCAATGGGGACAAACTTTTATCTGAAGTCTCCAAAGAGGGTAACCCCGTTTTATATCCCAACTCAGTTATTCCAATCATGATTGGGGTTTATAGACCAATGAACCAATGGCTTTACTTGGCACTTCCTGAACTAAAGTTTTTAACTTATAATTTCCAATGTCAGTCCATATCCTGTGTTATAATTCTCAATGCCTCTATTTACTAACTTGATAGTCATAAGTTCTCATAATCTTTGGGGTGTTCCATTTGACATTTCCTGGATCGCAACCCATTTTAAATACCGTCCATATTGGTAATTATTTTTCAAATACATATACGTATGTTTTCAAGGGGAGTGAGTGTGACGGTTCCTGCCTCAAACATGAGTGTGTGTCTACCTGAAGAATATGCGGCTACCTGTCATTATTTAATACAGAATTAGTATGTTAAATGTGGACGGAAAGAAGTAAGGCTTCTATCATAAAGCTAATTGTCTTCTATAGAAAAAGTACTAGACGATCCAATTTCGCCAACCACTTATATGACCACGAACGAACATGAACGAACTGAAATGAAAGACTGTATGAAACTTTTACACCCATAACAGAAAGGGTGTAAACACCCTTAACACACTAGAACATTTAGAAATATAAAAACAACGTAAATTCTTCGGACGCATTATTAACAAAACGTACTTGACACCAAATCAGACACAATATTCACAACACTTAACTTACTAATGAAAAAACGCCGACATCACTCACAGAAGAACACATTGACGCCCACATAGCCAAACGACCTAGGAACTCATAATTTATAAAAGAGCCCACAGTATTTCGTAATTTTTCATTAAAAACTTAAATATATTGATTTGATTATAACCATATCTCATAGATATAGATTATGGTATTAAAAATAGATACATTATAGATCCTAACACTAAAAAAAATATATACTTTTATTTCAGATGATATATATAGATAATCATAGTTGATATTATAGGCATAAGGTAGGATAGTAGTCAACTCTAGGATAATAGTAATAATTCACCAAAAGAGAGGTTTACTTTCTTCCAATACCTTTCCCTCCCCTCTCCTCTTTATCACTCCCCTCCAAGACCTTTCACTTCTTCCCTTCCCCTCCGCCCCCTCTAAGGTCTCCGCACACTAGGCAGGAACTGGACAGGAACAAGCCGAGACATTTATACACCTAACTTACCTTAGCGATGGTATCCGTCCCGTCCTATGCCCCTTCGTACTCCAGCCGTGGGACAAGGCGGTGACGGCCTGGGCCAGATGGTTATCGTGTCCTGGCATCGGACGTCTCCGACCTGTACCTGCCCCTGTCCTGTGCAATGCTCAAGACGGAAGGGTTGCCACTGTTAAGATAAATTATGTATGTAAATGTCCCATCCTAGTCCTGTCCTGTTCCTACCTACTGTTACCTACTGTTAGGGGTCTCTCCAACTGCCACTTGAAATAATCGGGACATTCCCATGAATTTTTTATAAAAATCGATAGAAAATTGAGCTTGTTACAAGGATTTGCGGACACACGACACACACACACACTGACAGACAAGGGACACACACATGGTCTACATCGTAAAATGTTGTTCACACACACACACACACACACACACACACACACACTGACAGACAAGGGACGAAAGTTGTTCAGAATGGTCTAAATCGTAAAATGCGATCGGAAAGTTTGATTTTGGTGACTAAAAATATTCATCTCTCAAAAGTGAAAAAATGCTTCCTCTCCGAAATTTATGAGATAAAATATAGCATTGGTAAATGATGAAAAGCTTCACTAGTCCATCCGCACTGACAATCTATACTATTTTATAAGAATGAAACTCCGTCTGTCTGTTTGTCGTGTCTATGCACGGCCAAACGGCTGAGTGGGGGGAGTCTACGAGTGGGGGGATCTTCTTGGGATTTTCCGATAGGGGGAGCGAGCGAATTTAAAATTTTCTAATCCCAGCCGAACCATGGGCCGTAGGGCGGGAGGGGGGTCGAAGTAAGAATTAATGTGCGCTTTTTGGACTTCCCCGCTTCCCCTACCCCTCCAAACGGCCGTTGAAAATTCCGGAAAAATACCGATTTCGTAGGTTTTTGAACGAGGAAGACGACGGCGCGATCGGATCGCGAAAAAAGTATCGGGAAATGCGTCAAAAAAATGCGAGAGTACGGATCGTGTTTTCTCGAAAAGTCCGACGAAAAACTACGTTTTTTCCGATTAAAATATACCCCGTAAAGGTACGTTTTTCGGAACGGTTTTCGCGGGCGAAATACAGCTTTGATCCCGCCGAATCTGAATCCGAAATCAGATATCGAAAAAAGTGACGGAAAGTAGGTCAAATTGCGAGCGGAAGCGAGGGAAGCGTTTAATATGAGAAATTATTTGTGCCCCGGACGCGAGAAGGCTCTACGAAGACGTCAAGGGGTTCGATGTCACAATGTTGCTAGGCGAGCAGGTATACATAGGTACCTACCTTGCGAGCGAAGCGAGAGCCATTTCAACAGAATAGGGATCTACCGTTTGCGAGCAAAGCGAACAACATGCCCTAATAAACTTTTCGTGGTTCCATGTAGTTTTATAAGATTTAATTTGTTTGTAAGAATTCCCAACTGAAAAAAACGTCTGCCAAGTTGGGTGGGCAGTATAACTTCCTCAAGCGAGCGAAGCGAGCAGCATCCCCTATAGATGTTAAACCTACCCTTATAGATCTACCGTTTGCGAGCGAAGCGAGCAACATCCCCTAACGTTAAACCTACCCTTATGAATCTACCGTTTGCGAGCAAAGCGAGCAACATGCCCTACATGCCACACTTTGCGAGCGAAGCGAGCAAAATTCCCTACATGCCACATTTTGCGAGAGAAAGGGTCCCCGAATAAACTTTTCGTGGTTCCACGTAGTTTTATAAGATTTAATTTGTTTGTAAGAATTCCCAACTGAATAAAACGTCTGCCAAGTCGGGTGGGCAGTATAACTTCCTCAAGCGAGCGAAGCGAGCAGCATCCCCTACAGAAGTTAAACCTACCCTTATAGATCTACCGTTTGCGAGCGAAGCGAGCAACATCCCCTACACACGTTAAACCTACCCTTAGGGATCTACCGTTTGCGAGCAAAGCGAGCAACATGCCCTACATGCCACACTTTGCGAGCGAAGCGAGCAACATCCCCAAATAAACTTTTTTGTGGTTCCACGTAGTTTTATGAGATTTATTTTGTTTGTAAGAATTTCCAACAGAAAAAAACGTCTGCCAAGTTGGGTGGGCAGTATAACTTCCTCAAGCGAGCAGCTTCCCCTTCAGACTTTAAACCTACCCTTGGAGATCTACCGTTTGCGAGCGAAGCGAGTAACTTAATGGGGGGGGGGGGGGGGGGGCACGGTTTTTCCTACACATATACAGCCGTTCTGAGCGAGCGAAGCGAGCAACATCCCCTACACACGTTAAACCTACCCTTAGGGATGTACCGTTTGCGAGCGAAGCGAGCAACATCCCACATTTTTCAATTGTAATACATAGCATGTATACAGCCACACCCTTCCCTACATGCCACTCTTTACGAGCGAAGCGAGCAATTTAATGGGGGGTCCGGGGGGCTTGCCCCCCGGCTGGACGTGGAGGCGAGCGTAGCGAGCCGGAGCGGCTAGTAGTTAATAAACTTGATTTATTATTGTTGACGTGTGAATTGTTAGTTATTATTATTGACGTGTGTGTGGATTATTTCTAAAAGAAAAATAAATATTATTACCTATTATTATTAAGAACATAGGATGTATGAAACACACACACACACACACACACACACACACACACACACACACACACACACACACACACACACACACACACACACACACATACACACACACACTCACACACTCACACTGTCACAGGAACATTTATTAGTCTCCTTAATGTTATGGTTTCATAGTGAGAAGTAACCTTTTGAGAATGGAACAAACATTACAATATTACACAATAAAAAATATCTTGCATTTGGAAGTTATGCGCCTCCAAAATCTAACACCCTGGGAATCAGCCCAGTAGCCCATTTATAAAGTGGGACCAGCATGAACCACAACATATCAAAGGGGAAGATGCTGATTTTCAGTTGTCGAATTTCGACATAATTTCCGAAAGTACACTCGTCATCCCAGACAATAATTCCTGTAAAATTAAAAATGATGAAATTTACGTTCTTGGGCAGAAAAATCAGTTTCTACCAAGTTATGGTCACATTCGTATTGGCCAGTCCAAACGGTCCAATAACAGTAATCCAAATGAACAAATAAATGGTCCAAAAAATACAAAAAAATATTTTTTTTTTTTAGGTTAGACATGGGGCAACGTTTATATTTTAAATATTCCAGTATAGTATTACGAAGCTATCTATATTATAATATACGGAATTATCAGATGCTATTGTTCATTTGGAATTCTACCAATGCGAAATCGAGTTTATTGACTATTGTTGAATAATTTATGCATATCACACGCACATAATGATGATACATAAACTAGGTCACACCCATTTAGTAAATAAAATACAACTAACCCCTATTAGTAGCAGTATATTAAGGGCATATTAGGGTAAGAAGCATATTAGTAGCATGGGCCAAATGAAATGAGGCTGCTGAGTATAGCAAGTAAATATATGATGTATATTCACCGGAAGTCGAACGATCCTGCGAGCGGTCGGACACCACCAGTCAGATTTATATATATAATATAATATAATGCCTCAAAACGAATTTCTATTAAGAAAAATTTCAAAATTTTTTATTTTAAAATGTTTGGAGCCATTGCAATAGCTTCATTTTCTACAAAAATCACAAACTGAAATAATGTTAAAAATCCAAAATCCCTTTTTCATTAGCAGACTATTATTTAGAAGAAGTTTATTGCCAAAAAATTTATAGTTAACAATTTCATTGCAATCATAGTGCTCAAATTTCAAAACAATGTAAATAAATAGGTAGGTAATGATAAATTTAACGCCCATACAATCATGCTTCAGGACTGGAACTTTCCCCCCTGCTATTCGTGCCCAGTACCTTATTCGAAAAATGATCAACTGAAAATAAGGATAACACAAATTTCCGGACAACCTCCCTCACAACATTTGTTTTGAGGATTTCTCAATGTGTATTCCTCTATAATATATTTTCAATGT
Organism: Adelphocoris suturalis; assembly: GCA_030762985.1. Taxonomy (NCBI): domain Eukaryota; kingdom Metazoa; phylum Arthropoda; class Insecta; order Hemiptera; family Miridae; genus Adelphocoris; species Adelphocoris suturalis. Next base: position 17,500,731 of record CM061045.1, on the reverse strand, counting down.
AAGCAATCTGCAGTGGCAGATCTATTTTGGGATGCATGCACATACAATCCCAACGTGGTTGTGTGGCGTTCTCTATAATCCTAATAGATTCCTCCCTGTAATGAGTCATATCAGAAGTATTTACTAAATTATTTGGCAGTTATTCATTATGGAATTGATAAACATAAAGTCAAGACAAACCTAAATATTTAGCTGGTGGGGTCATGACTATGTTTTAACGGTGAGTTTAACTTGTGTGTTTGTTCGAGAGAAACGTGTTTCTTATTTTGATAGTCAATAATTTGTTTGGCAAGCACAAAATAATAATGATGCCAACAGCTACGGTTTAACAGCTTCGACCAATAATTTCCTGCCCCGATGAGCCCAACTTTTCCTATCAATTTCACAAACATCACCCCATCACCCGAGAAATGAGCCATGATCAACAAGTTTAAAGACGACCAGTTAGAGAGGTGGCTTGGTCTGTTCAAACTTCAAAGTCTGCTTTCAAAGTTTTGAAACTGAGTCTATATTCGCTTCGCAAACTCACAAATATTAGTAATACAGTTATAAATATTTACCTATTCACGATTCTGAAGAGACCCCGCGTAATAAAAGCTGAATTATTCATGAATTCACACGCGCTTAAGTAGAGTTTGCCCTGCCCAGATTCAATATTGATGCGACTCCCCCCCCCTCCCCCTTATTCCTTCCCTTTTCACCAGGATCTATCGCCCCCTCTCCCTCCTCTCCCCTACTCCTCATCATCCCCTTCCCTCTTCGTCTTCTTCATCTGATCCCATCTCACTCTACATCACCGCAGCCACCACACTGTCACCCCTGGAAATACTTTCTGCGCCAGTCCATTCGGCTTCACCCGGCTCGAATAGGTAATCTTCACTTTTTGCAAATTTTCGAAGTAAAAGTAAGCTATTGCAACAGGTCCGAACATACCAAAAATAAAACCTTAGTAGTCTCCTGCCCTGAAAGATAAATTTTCAGGAGGACAAAACCAAATCATACGAATTTAGTGCAGTATGTTGAGGCCGAAAGTTGATTTTGTTTCTGAATAAAATATTGAGTTTTCTAGTCAATTCGTAAGCAGGAGCACCAATATAGACACCACTGGATAACATTGGAACTCTTTATTTTTCGTGGAAATAGACAACGTTTTTTCACTAAATTCCGTTTTGAAATGAGTTTCTACAACTTCGTCGCCAGTGATTTAGTTCGTAACACTCATCACAGCAACATACCGACTCCCCCCCCTCCCCCCCCCCGTCTTATAGAGAACTGTCCCACTGTCTACTTTTTTGTAATACTTCGGGACAGCTCCCTTGATAGCCTGTTATTGTCTGACTTTCCTCCTTTTCTGTTTCTCATTCTCTGTTCTCCTCTTTGGCTTTTAGGACTGCTATATTTCACCACAGCGTCCTAGTTTCCTCTAGACTGAGCCATCTTTCCTATAGTGGTTTTGTGTTCCATTTCGCGATCTCTTCTCTTAACGTATTTCGAGAGGTTTCCCATTTCACATACATCATTTATGGTGCGTGTCAACATCTTCAATGGGGTGGAGGGGGGGGGGGGGGGGGCACTTGTCTTTACCACCTTTGGCAAATTGGCTCTGAAATAACCATGCCCAGTAAGGAAATGTATCAGATAATATCCTGCTCACACCTCTTTTTCACTTCAGGGATTAAGCGTGCTGTCTACCATCCTCTACTGTCATCTATCCACCTTCGGTTCATTTTTTCATGTTTTCTTCCCATTCTCCCTTCTTCACTGTTTTTAGGCCCGTCTTCTTCCTTTCTCAAACAAATTCTTCGTCACTCCATGGCTAGGAGGTAGATGGGTATCACACCGGCAGTGACTTGTGCAGCTATTCCTGATTCCGTCCTATATGCATTGCATATCTGTGGGGATTCTCTTCCCTGAACTGCTTCCGATTCCTGCCTATATAACTGGAAGTTCACCGCCACCTCCCACACCTATGCTCTATAAAGCATGATGACCACATCTGTCTTTATTGAAAGCCTACGGTTTTGCGGGTGTTGGCCCTCCTACATTGCCCATGAGCCTGTTCCGACCACAGCCGCAGCCTTAGCGGCCGCTCTGCATATGTGGGTCCAGAAGGTAAGATTTTCGTTCAACATCACTCCTAAATACCTGATAGCCTCAGGCGTTTTAAACTGCTGGCCATCCACAACCATGGTTATCGGCCTTTCAATGTGCTTTAGTGTGAGGTGTGCGATCTCTGTCGTCGCACAGCTGAAGACAGAGATCTTGTCTTTATCCATTTCGAAATTCGCCTCATTGCCTGGTTCAGATTGAACTGGAGGAACTGTACAGTGCGCGCCGTTATCACCACCACTTGGTCGTTAGCATATTCTACCAAGAATATCCCATATGACATTTCAAGTCTCAGGATTTCATCATGATTCAAATTACAGAGGTCAGCACACACGCACACACACAAAGAGGGGGAGAGAGAGAATGAGAGAGAGAGAGAAAGACGATATTAAAGTAAGTTGTTCAAAATGGTCTAAAACGAAAAATTCGAGGAGAAATTTCGGTTTTGGGTACCTTTTTTTCATATCCCAAATGGGAAACTATGCTTTCGATATCTGTAGGTAGACTCGGATGCAAAAAAAGTTCCAGTCATGCAGTATGATCGTATGAGCGAATTTTCTAAAATTACCTATCGTAACATAGGTATAATATGTTAAATTGTATTGAAATTTGAGCATAGTAAGTAAAATTTGGTATTTCAAAAGTTTTTTGGATTTTTAGGTTTTTATAGGTTTTTTAAATAGATTTTTCAGCAAATATTACTGAAATTTAAGTACCTATGTATTTCAGCACCTAGTATGTCCTAGTTAATCATTGAAGATTTGTTTTTGACTGTAACTCTGCTAAAAATTATAAATTATAAATTAAATCATTTTTGGCCGTTTTTAGTGATTTTTTTAGTACAGTTTTTTGAAATATGACCAATTTAATTTCCTCAAAAATTGTTGCCCCAACAAACTCATAATTTTATTTGGAAAGCTTGATTTCTTGGCGCAAGAACGGGATTTTTTTCTTAATTTTGACACACACACACACACACACATATATATATATATATATATATATATATATATATATATATATATATATATATATATATATATATATATATATATGAAAAAGCGCAAACTTCAGGAATCGTTTCAGAATGCCCCAAAACGGGTTTCAATGAAGAAAATTTTCGGAAATTTTGATTGTAAAAATTTAACTTAAATTGTCAAATTTTTATTTTTTAGCAGAATATTACTTGGGGCAAGTTTATAAAATTTAAACTAGAACATTCGAGAATTCATGCACAAAATTGCACTCAATTATCTTTAAAATGTGCTAATAATCGATAAAAATAGCGAAAAATTGTTTAAATCCTCAAAGTTGGTGTGTATGACATTATTTTATTTAGAAAAAGTTAAGTTCGCCTTAGTTTAGTGGTTAACAATCTCTGAGCACATATCCTTATATTTCAAAGCTTTGAAATAAATAGAATGCGTTAAATCTTGAATAGTAGCTCTTATGGTCATGCTGCATGACTGTAACTCCAAGAGCTCCAAGTGCTGATAAATTTACTTGAATTCCAACAAAAAGTGGTAAAACTCGATAAAAATAGCAAAAATTGTGTAGTATTCTAAAATTGGTTGGTTTACCATAATAGCGTTTAGGGAAAGTTGTGTGCCATGAATTTGATATTCAAAGTGATGTAAAAATTACATTAATATTAGTCAGAAAATCATGAAAATTCCTTCACATGGTTATGCTGCATGAATTGGGCTCGTTAAATCCATTGTATTCAACCGATTCAAAAGTACATTCATAATTGAAACGTACCTAGAGAACCCTTCTGGGCGAGAAGGTTCAAACGAGGTTGAAGGGCGCAGTTAGAGTTACGAGCCTCGTAAGGAGGGAAGAAGTTGGAGTCGACACCTATCAAATTTACCGTGATATATGGCCTTCCCGCGGGGGCCGGGGGTAATCCCTATTAAAGGAGAGAGAACCCTCCAAGAAATTCGCCCAAGGTTCTCTCCCACATTTTGTCAATAGACTTTTAGGATTAAACTAGAAACTTCGACTCCGTTTGGACCGAGGCGCCTCCCCACGCTCCTTCCTATCCACACGCTCATCGCTCGACTTAAATTAAGCCCCCCCGACAAGGGGGTATTCAGTCTTCTTATGGGCAGAAACCCTCACCGCTCCACCCCCTTTTAATGTCTTAGATCCAATATCCTCAACACTCCACATTAAACCAAACCATAAGCAGCTGAGCATTTACATCCGTTTCACCGCTTAGGTTGGAAGTTTTAACCTTTTCCGGCTGTGATCCGATCAAAATCGCTGAGCTAATGCGGCCTCAGTCCATGGATATAACTGCAATCAGTTTTTAAAGAAAAGTTCCAGTCAAGCAAGCATGTCTTATGAGCGAATTTTCATTATTATTTTATCACATTATGTTATATTATTTTGAAATTTCAGTAGTTTGAGTGCAAATAAATTTTCAACTATCAAATTTATGGCACAAAACTCTTTTCAAATAATGTTCTGCAATTCAAAAAATATGTATCTGATTTAAACTTTTTTGGTAGTTTTTGTAGATTGTTCAGCAAATATTAATGAAATGTAAGTACATTTTCAGCATTATTTTGTAAATAATCTTTTTGATGTTCTAGTTCAATGCTGATAAACTTTTAGCGAATTTTCGTAGAAAACGAAGCAACTGTCATGGCTCCAAAAATTTAAAATCAACATTTTCGAAAATTTTCTTAATTGAAATCCGTTTTGAGACATTCTGAAACGAATACTAGAGCTTAACACTGTGACGCCAAGGTGGGATCCCCCCTGTCCGACTTTGATTTACCAAATAGAATGGGACCTGCTCATCTTTGGAGAGAGTGGATGGTGTCAATTTTTTTTAGAATAGAATCTATTTTCATTTAAAAACAGAATGAATTCGTGGGTAACACTCATTATAAAAATATAACTGAATTCTCCTTGAATGGTGTTCCCAATCATTCGTAACGATAAAGTGACTGCTTCAGTGTAACGTGTCAACACAATAACAAAAATAAAACCGCGAACAAAAACAGGTTACCCTTTTTAAGGTGAGTGACGCGTTGAAAAATGCACCGCTCCTCGACACATGCACCCCGAAAACACGCCCTGAGGTGTAAACAAAACCGCAGAGCTGAAAATTATATTCCCAAAACAACGCTGGAGAATAAAAGTTGATGGAACATTATGAAACTTTTTGTCCGCGGGGTGAAAAATGTGGGAGGCGCGAATTCCGATGGATTTTTGCGCGGATGATGAAAAGCGAGAAGCCCATGAAGGATTCAAACTGATGCCGCAGGGCCCGCGACCGAGCTCGGTTCTGCCAGCCCCTGCCCATGTAGCATTCATCACCTAATCGCAAGCCATTTCACTCAGATTTACTTTTCATATCCGCTCTTCGTCACTGAACCGAATTCCAGATATTGTCATAATATTGGCCAACAAATTATGTTTGTTTTTCCATCGGTTAGGGAGGTTTCATATTGAATTATGAAATCGGAAGGGGGATTGGTACAGAGGTAAGGAGAGGGTAATCGTCCTGCTCATATGGGTTTCTGCACATTGTATCAATGGCCTAGCTATTGATTCAGTTCTCGAATCTCGATGGTTAAGCAGGTTCAGTCTACCTTGTTTTTTTTTCTTCCGAGTCTAAACCGAGAGAAAAAATGAGGGTTTTTACTCGCTTGATGACCTCGAAAACGGGCCTCATTATGACTCGATAGGAATGAAATAAAACCCAATAGGAAAAAATTCTATCGGGTATTCTATAGGGTTTTCCTTCAAATCCACTTTAAAATTTTGAGGCCATCTAAATTACTCATTTTTTGTTTGAAAATTCAAGTCGGAAGTTAAAGTCTGGTCTTGTCTAGCCCCCCCCCCCCCCCCCCCCCATGACTGAAAATACGTTACAAAGTACACAGTTGAGGGGACATCATATTCCGTTGGCGGAGAGAAAGTGCATAAGGTACAAACAATTAAGTGCATACAAAGTGAAGCGTATTATAGCTAATCGGATGATCGTACGGGGGTGAAAGGAATTTTCAACATGTTTAACAAGGGATATTTCAAAGCTTTACAGGAGTTTCGAAACGTGACAGAAATTTTGAAATGATCAAAAGTGACGGGTCTATTAAATTTTTAAATAAGGAAATTCTTCAATATATTTCACCATTGATTGATCCATTTCTGAAAAGCTTGGAAATATCCTTAGTTATTTCTTTCCTTTTCCGTCGCTTCACTCGATTACCTAGTGATTATACTCGTATTTCCCCTCAATTGTGTCTTTTCTAATGTGGGTATTTTCAGTCATTGTGTAATTTACTGATGATGACCTAAACATCGAAATCAATCTAACATTGCAACTCTTAATTTTTGTGGAATGAGACAACGTTCTTCTTTAACTTCCGTTTTTTATTGAAATAGGTTTCCACAACTTCGTTCCAGTATGGGGTGTGTACATAAAATCATTGTCTTGATGGAAGAAAAAGTTGGACTCCAATCCCATTAATTTTGCAATCGGTTTGAGATTTCCCTTTGAAACGTCAATATAAACATTGCCATTCACTATTCAATCGATTACGTAGAGCTCACCCCCACCAGTTGCGCTCATGCAGGAGAGTCAAAATGCGAGTGCAATGCGAGTCAATGCGATTAATGGCACCGGAGCCCAATTAGCTAATGCGAATTTTAGAAGCAAATGAAATTTTTATTTTACAAAAATTATAAAATAAAAATTTCTTCATTGAAGTCCGTTTTGAGATATTCTGAAACGAATCTTAGAACAAATTATATAGTTGATGTCAAAGTTATATAGACATATAAAATGCGCATTTTGAGCACATTTAATTGGTCAAATGTCAAAAATGTAAAAAAAAAAAAAAAAAAAAAAAAAAAAAAAAAAAAAAAAATCACTAAAAATGGCTAATAATCGTTGAAAACCTATTTTTTTTTTTTTTTTTTTTTTTAAGCAAAATTTTAGTTAAACAAAGTTTATCAACAACAAACTAGAACAGTATAAGATTTAAGCAAACATTTATGCAGAAAATTTTACTTTACTGTCATTAATATTTACTGAAAAAACAATAAAACTGCCTAAAAAAAGCTCAAATTTAACAAATCTTAATTAATTTTACGAACTGACATGCCAGATAGTTACCTGATGAAGCTATGAAGGGGCTGGCTCTCCCGGTAGCTTCGCAGTTTCAATATATGATTCTGAGAACAGACACAACATATGAATTACACGTGTAAAAAAACAACGTAGTGTGTGTGTTTTGTGTACCAAACTTTGGTGGATAATTGATAATTCAAAATTAATAAATACATAGACAATGCACATTTTGAGCACATCAAATTGGTCAAATTTCAAAAATGTACTAAAAAAAAAAAAAAAAAAAAAAACAAATCACTGAAAGAAGTTTTAAATCTCAGATCTGAGATCCTCAGTAGCTCTTCTGCCAGGTTGCTTGCTGGAATGAATGTAGACGAAATCTCTGTCAGATGTGAGTGGCCTTGGAAATTTAGAATGAAGTAAACATCTATTTGACCCCGTGGGGTTTTCGGTGTCGGTCAATATGACCCTACAGTCTTCGTTTTAGTCTACTGATATAATCATTCCGTAGACATGATACAATACAATAATTGACCCTTAAGTTGCGATTGTTGATTGCGACAAAACTAAATACGATGGTACCTTCCAGTTCAAGGGAAATAGCTTGACCTAAAAAATAAATAAATAAATAAATAAAACAAAAAAGTGCAGCCTTTTTGGTATCACTTAGTTCATTCTGACAAGTTTGCAGAGCAAATGGTGGAAATGGGCAAAGTTGGAACTTTCCTCAGATTTACATTTCATTTTTGGTGAAAGAAAAGTTTTTTTAAACCAAACACATTGAGTTTTCGGTGTAAATATCTATATCTCTATCTATACCTTATGCATTTTGTGTTTCTTTGTTATCAGGTCATACAATCAAGAGGAGAGAAGACATCACTTTTATAAAAGTGCAAGTGACTTGCTAAACGAAATTTCATTTAATTGTTCATATATTTTCGAAATTTCTAATAAATTGAAGTGTTAATGGGATTGTATATAATTTTAAAAAAATCCATTGACCCTGTAGAATACTAGCTGGAATTTACCTTGATGGGGTCAAAGTGTCTTACAGAATACATCTCTTAATTTTATGGGGGTACATATACGAAGTACCTTGCATGATATCTTGACTTTTTTTTTTCACAATTATAAAATTTTAGATTTCGAGGTATACAATTTTTTATTCTAGATTGGAGTAAACTATTCAAAATATTTTATGTCGGTTCAAATTAAGAGTTACCTAATTGAAATTGAAAAACATGTATTTTTGATGAAAAAGTAGTATTTTTGAAAAATTTGAATTTATTTTTCTAAGAATGTTGAAACTGACTATTTCAATACTATAGATGCCGCTTATTTACCACTGGTAAGTTGAACAACCCACTTATTATGGCAGAAAAAAACAAACAAAAAAACACTGCATCTCAGGTCCTGAACAGAGGAATTCAACATCGAGCAGAAGAATTCTCTGACGACTTCGAACAGTATGTCCGTCAAGTAATTGAGTCTTCAAAGACCCAGACCACGATTAATAATTTTTTCCACAAACAGCTTCTTAACTATTTATTATTGTTTATTAGTGTGCACATACCTGTTATTTCTCTTACGTCATTGTACATAAGTTTGTACATAAATGGAAACTTTGACACGAATAATTTATTAAGTATAATAAATGCCTTATAAATGTACTTTTTTGGATGATTTTTATTGCATGTGGCAGTTTGCTTATTGTAGCCAGTTTGGCTTGGTCCCACCGTGGCCAGAATAAGCGGCGTCTACTGTACCAATAAATGTGAGTCGGATCAAATAGAACCGAAGGTGTAATATATATGTCCCTGACTTTCACAGTGTAGACCGAGGGTGATAATATGAGGTTCTCGTTGTATTAGCAGCTATCGAATAGAATGATTGGCACTCTAGAAGTTGAACCTGTAGCACGCTACTGGCGTAGAGGTAGATATTTTACTTTATCAGCTCTTAGGTTAACCTACGAGGTCATAATCCCGAATGAAGGTAGAAGATTATGGGAGATGAGAGCGTTGAAGGCATTAGTTGGGAATGAGTTGATCCTATTAACCAGGGGTCGGGGCCCTGGGTGTCCGGTGAAGGAGGATACAGTAGCGAGAGGGGAGGATAGGGGAAGGCTATACTAATTAACTTGAGGCCGCGGTGGCGAGGGCTGGAGATGGCGTCCATGCGGGGCCGAGTATCCATTTCATCCGGCGAGGGGCCTCTGACAGAGATGGATCGCAGGGTTCATTAATACGTATCAGTATCAAATACCTTCACTCCGGCAACCTCATTCTATCATCTAAGCCACCCTCAGTCAGTCAACCTACCTCGTCTTCCGGAATAGCAAATGATTTGTGAATGGGAATACGAGGGTGAGGACGAAAAATGGTTCACCATACATCCCTTCCAACCTACACGATCGCTGACATTATTTTCCCCTTGAAACTCCAAATCAGGTACCAATACCAACTGCTAGTTATTCTTTTTGGGTTTCTATTCAACATTACTCACATCCGAGAGATGGATGTTCGACATTTTTCACCGAGACTGTACTCGGAAGAAGGGACGCATTTTAAAAGAGAAATATAGGCGAGGAACAAAGATACAAGTCAGAGAAAAAGAAGAAAAAAATATCATGATTATAATTAAATTATTATTCTAAAAAACAATCCAGCTCTATAATTTCATCGTTTTGTCTGGTCGACAAGTGTGTTGAGGTTCATGAAAAGTAACTACTCAGTTTATTCAATTTTCTAAGGTGTGTGAATAACCAGGAGACCCATGCTGTCTCCTAAGTATGGTCTCTCATCGTCATAAAGGGGGTTCATCACGGCATTCTGTAAATTTCTGTAGCCCCGAGAATAGCCGTATGAGATCCATCAGGGATTTTAGACTGGGTCATGTCCATGCTGAAAGTCCCCTGAACCAGAAACTGTTATTCTCGTGGAACGGAAAATTTTTTCATCTGTAGGAATTTCAAATTTTTGATCTGAGAAGCGAATTCTGTGCCCTAGAAATACCCCCCACCCCACCCCACCCCACCCAACTGCTAGTAAGAAAATATTAAAAACATTATATATATTGGTGGCCTTGAGGTGTCCCCCCCCCCCCCCCCCAGATGGACGCTAATAATTATTATTCTGAAAAACAATTCTGCTCCATAATTTCCTGCTCCTATCTTGTGTGCATGTGTGTTGGGGTTCAGGAGAAATACTCATTAGACCCATGCAGTATTCTCAGCACGGACATGTTATATTAGAGGGTTCACAGTATCCTGTATTTATTTCTGTAGCCTTGAGGATAGCAATATGTGATCCTGACAGGATTCTAGACCTGGCCATGCCTATGTTGAAAGTCACCTGAACATAAGAACTGATGTTCTCGTGAAATTTCCACTTTTTTTGTGGGAAGGAATTTTCAAGTTTTGATCTAAGAACCAGATTCTGTGCCCTTGAAAGCCTCCGACTACTCATTTTCAACTATAAAAAACTTCTAATTTTTCGTTTATATGCCCTTCCAGACAATAAATCTCCTTAGGATTGAGACAAAAATTCCGTTGTTGCGCCAATAAATCAAGCTTTCCAAATGAAAGGATGAGTTTGTTAGCCAGCATTTTTTGATCACATTGAATTGGTCAAATTTCAAAAAATGTGCCGAACAAATCACTAATACTGAATCATAACTGATATTAAAAATCCATGAATTTATTTTATTTATTTTTTTTAAAGCAGATTTAGAGTCAAAAGAAGTTTATCATTGGTAGATGGAGCATTAACAATTTTAAGCCCAAATTCACGCTGAAAATCTACTTAAATCTCATTCATATTTGCCAAAAAATAGACAAAACTACAATAAAAAAAAAAAAAAAAACTAAAATTCCAAAAACATTTTTGAACCGCAGAATATTATTTAGAACTAGCTTTTTGCCATAAAATTGGTTGGTGGTTATCAATTGCTTTTTAATCAAAGTGCTCAAATTTTCAATAATATTATAATGTGATGATTGACGAAAATTCGCTCATACGATCATGCTGCATGTCTGGACTTTTGACATTGTGAAGGGGCTAATTTCAAGTGTTACAGAAATTGACCTGTATATGGGCAAATATATTGAGAGGTATCATCATTTAGACATTTACCATACTTAAAATTTTTGGTAATTTCGAATTTTTTGAGTTTATCCAATACCTCCCTTCGGAAAAAATTGAAGAATTTCTGTAAACAGTCAATCTTTCAAATCCAAGTTTTAACTATGATGACTCTATCCATCATTGTTACTCTTCATTTTCGTGAAAATTGACAACATTCTTGATAAACTTCCGTTTTCGACATTGAAATGAGTTTCAACAACTTTACTGCCAGACAGGTGATTTAGTATGGGAAAATTTCGGTCTGCCGAGGCATTACCCTCTCCTGGTGCCCGAATGACCTCCGATGGACTCAACCAATCGCGATATAATTCATAGGGCATTTTTCTGGAACATATACCCAACTCCACCCCAAAGTTCGAACGAAATCGAACCGATAGATGATGAAATATCGACGCTATAAGAAATTCAAGTTTGCGCGTGCGCGCAGACTACTAGAACTCCAACGGCGATGGAAGTTATAGGGGACCGGCTAGGAACAAAACCGCACAATCCCTGGAAATTTCTTTAAAATCGGAGTAAAACTTGGTATAGCTCTGGGCGTGACAAGGATTTACCAAATACGGACAGACTGACAGATTAACAAACAGAGAACCAAAATTGATCATCAAGCTCTGAAATGCAAAAAGCAGGAAGAAATTTTGGTTTTGGAAGACATTTTTTTTTAAGTTCTCGCACCTTCGCTAGAAAAGGAGCAAACCATTTCAATGTTCCCATGAAAGTAGTTTAACTAAATATTATAGATAATCAATTAGTCTCAGATTTTCGCCTGTATTAAACAATTTAGTTTTGCGTATGCGCAATAATAGTTAATATCAACTTATCGCGATGAAATTCATAGGGCATCACCCTGGGATATAATATGTCCAAGTCAAACTACCCCTAAAACTTGAACGAGGATAGATTATGAGAAATCGACCTTATTATAAATTCACGTTTGGGACGGCAATGAAGGTCATAGGGGACCATCCAGGAACTAACTCACACAATCCCTAAAAATTTCATTAAGATCTGCCTAATACTCGGTATAATTATGGGCGTCAATACAGACATGAAGGCACTGATTCAAAATGTATCAGAAAGCTCTGAACCGCAAAAAAACAAATACAAATTTTAATTTGGAAGACAAAAATTTTTCTGACTTCTAGTATGAACACGAAGGCACTCAAGCGAAACCGATAAGATACAAAGGGCATCATCCTGGACCCTATAACCTTTAGAGTTTGAACGAAATCGGACCAATAGATAATAAGAAACCGACGTTATAGGAAATTTTGGGCATGCACACAGACTGCTATTAATCTAACGGCAATGCAATTTATGGAAGACCGTCTAGGAGCTAAACTGATCAATCAATGAAAATTTCATAAAAATCGTTCGATTGGACATCCCCCCCTCCCTTTATTTTAGAGCGCATTCATGGTTTTGGCATTGTAGTAACTCGCAAATTACTCACATTCATGGTTTTGGCCTATCAGCTTTCAGCTGGATACTGTATTCAGACATTCATGAAAACCATTATTTATACTTCAGGGTTCCTACCTATATTTTCCTCTAAAACTAATATCCTTTGATTGTTATAGTGTGCTTCGGTACAGATAACAAAATTTTGAGTCTTTTGGCTTTGAAATCAGTAGAGTAGGCTGTATTTAGTATTTGAAGGGTACGTTAGTGTGCTGTTTAGTTTTCGGTGGTAAGACATTTGATTTTTCATAACAATTATCTTGATACTACAACAAAAATAAACATCAGTAGTTTAAACAACAAACTTGTGTAATACCATGAATAACATTAATTAAAGAAAATATATTTTAATATTATTATAAAATGAGCACACATTGATACCAGATAGAAAATTTTTATTTTTGAGGTTTTGAATAATTTATACGAGTTTCGTTCTATTCATTTGATGTAATTTTGATTGCACTACCTAGTCATTTTTCTTGTTACTGTAAAAAGCTTTGAATGTGTGACGAATCTTTATAAACTTATTGATTTTGTATAGCTAAACTAAGGTTGGAGTGAATCCAAGAAAAATGATCGTGTATTACAGGACAAACTGAACATTTTTACCCTACTTATACGAGTGGAAAACAGTAAAACTCATCAGTTATGAAATGACGATATTTTTTGTGATTTTAGAAACCTTCGATTTTGGGATTTTTCACCGCTTATAGTATCGAAATAAAATACTATAAATGATTTGTAGCAGTATCTGATTTATTTTAAGAGCGCTCAAAGTGTGGCATTCCGTGATAGTAGAGGTTACAGACATGACATTTTCGATGACCAATTTTAATCATACAGTGCAGGTTTTTTGGATGAAGTTTGTATTCAAATTTATTCGTGTGTGTATAGTGACGCGAGAACTGAAGGGTTAAAACAGAGTGTGGCACAATCATCACTTCAAAAATAGGATAAACATTGGGAAGCATCATGCTAGAGATAAAAATGGTACATTCACCATTTTTGTAACCAAGACTACCCGATTGGAATTTTGTCCTAAAATCATGAATGTGCGGTTTGCCCCACATTCATGGTTTTGGCACAAAACACATTAATGGATCGAACTCATTGTCATTATTCATCGAAATAGTTTTCAGTTCAGTTCAGGGGTATTTTTATAAAGTATAGGAGCACAATAGCTATGAATGCTATGACGACAACCCCGAAATTCGAATTTTGGAACATTCATGGTTTTGGCATGAAATGGACGATATATGTACCCCACTACCTACCGAGTTTGAACGAAATTGGACAAACAGATGATGAGATATCGACGTTATAAAAAATTAATCTTAGTGCATGCGTACAGGGTACTGTTTATCCGATGGCATTGAAAATTATAGGGGACCGTCTAGGAGCTACGAACCCTGCATATTTCATCGTAATCCGACTAGAAGTTGCTATAGTTTTGTGCGTGACAAGGATTTACCACAGACAGACAGATACGGAACAAAATTGATCAGCAGGCACTGAAAAGCAAAAAGCAAGTGTACATTTAAATTTTGGAGGACACAATGTTTTTCGGCTTCTTTCACGAACACAAAGCTTCCCTGCCTTTGGTAGTGAGGAAGGAAATTGTTGGAAGTTCGTATAGTATTTGAAAATTCTCGTAGGTCCAGCCACTCATAGGCTAGGCGGGGGGGGGAGGGGGGGGGGGGGGGGGGCACGTTGAAGGTGGATGATGTGAGGGGATGGATGGTGGAAGCCCCCCCCCCCTCTCCATTCAACCCTCTCTTCATCTTCCCACAATCCTCAGACACCCCCGACAACCGTCCGCTCCAACATTGATTTCTTTATCAGCGGCCACCAATGTTTGTTTGAACCATTCGCCCTCTCTTGTATCAATATTAAACCTTGACGTAATAATGTTTATTCGACAAACCGTTGCTTCTCCTTTAGGATCTTCAAGCGCCGAGCGTCATTACTTAATTTGACTGCAAACAGGTTTTTTTTTCTTCCGATTTAAACAGAGTTGCAAAATCATTGTGATCCTCGAGGCGGAGAAAAATTGAAATATCTTCTCGTGTGTAGTTGTATACAGTAAACCCTTGCTACACGCATAAATATCGCAAATATGCTCCGATTTTGATCAAATTTTAAAGGATGGTTACCAACTTGAATCGCTCTCTATGGACGCGTTCCACCATAGGGTGTTGATACCTACTCCCCCCCTAGAAAGGTAGCGAAACCCGCGGCATGTGCCCCAGGGTTCGGTCCATGCTTTTGCATGGACGCCGAAGCTAACCCAAACACTAAACGCGTATATCTAAAGAGCCCAAAAGCAGTATTGATCATAAGAAGGGGCTGACTTTCATGATGGACCGACAACTGTAGGTATGCGTCGGAGAGGTGAAGTGCTAATAACATGGCACACCCCGTTAATTTAAGGACAATTTCATCTGGGCGTGGAAGAGGATAAATATCTGTTAAAATTTGGGGGTTAACAGTCCTTTTCAAGTCCACACACAGTCGAATAGAACCTGACTTTTTGGGGACACAGACCAGCGGGGATGCCCATTGAGATTATGAAACTGGGAAAATAATCTTTTGCTCTTGAAGTTTTAATAATTCTGCCTCGACTTGATCCCGTAGCGCAAAAGGTACTGCATAAGGACATTGCAAATATGGTTTGGCTGAAGGCTTGAGGTGGATGTGAACTACATAATTATCTATTGGTTTATTATTCTCAGATACACCGAATGCCCTAGTGGAGGAAGTGGCAACGTGTTGAGGGGCAGTAGTTACAGGCAAAACCGCAGGGGGTGGAATAAGTGCTGAGGCCAAATTCGGATTTATAATGTTTAGCGCGTCCTTATCTAAAATGGCTGATGGGGTTAACTGTGAGGCTATATATAATTTTAAGTTGAATGGGGGAGTTGCAGACCCTATCCTGGCGAATCGTACCGAGACAACCCCAATAATAGAATGAAAAGACGCTGATGCTGTTGAAACCACCATTGAAAAGGGGTGGCGTTGACTTTAGGAAGCAAAGCATAAAAGGTGGCAGAATCGATTAATGTTATAGAACTGCCCGAATCTATCAAGAAGGACACATACGGGCTACATTAAGTATGATGGCTGAAAGAAGAGGTTGTTTTATTGATTTGCGATCCGTAACTTGACCGAACATACATATTTCAGAAGCTTCTGTGACTCTTCTTCTTCACTTTTTACTTGCGAAACTTCCGCTCCAATAGTCTTAATACAAAACACTTGGCGCTAGGCTTCGCGCTTTTTTCCAAACACTTATTGTATTTGTAGCATCTTGATGGAATTTTCTGAGTTGAATAATAAAATTTCTCTTTTAAAATACAGACAGACCCTCTCAGATTTTTGCGAATAGGATACGAGGTATTCTTTGTATTATTTCGTATCAACCCGAAAAATACCTAACCCATAATATTTACCTACATTTAAACAGTAAACGAAGTGATTTTCACTTCATTAAATTGTATCTCTCTTAGAATCCCTATAAATATTAGGACCTTGTTTTTAGAAGATTTCCATAACTGGTCATTTATGACCCAGGGAGTCTGAACTAATTAAAGACATACGCAACTCTGATTCGTGAATTTAAACAAGAAGTATACTTCTGATTTCATCTACTCCTACACTTTATTTTGAAAATTCTGTAAGGATTTGCAATTCAGTTTTTCTGGAAGTTGAGCTAAAAGCGCGCTAATCTTCATAATGTTCATTCATTACAAACAAAATTTTCTAACTGGTACCTATTCTACAACAACAAAAAATTATTATATCGTCCACTTTTGTCCAATATATTGGTTTGCGAGCTCATTTTTGTGCACAAAAAACTCTTAACGTTCAAAAATATGGCAAGCAAAGCTCATTTTGGGATTTTCAGCAATTTTTTGACTATTGCCGACCTATTTGTTGTGGTTATTGACTTTTGTTCGATTCCAAAGTCAAACATTATACAGGGTGGACAAAAAACAGGTCTCCCAAACTGCAGGAGTCAATTCTAGAGCTTATTTGTGATCGAAAGCTTCTCGCAGAGATTTTTTTGAAAGCTTAGTTTTCGAGTAATTTAACCTTTTTGTCAATTAAGCTATCATAACTCCCTTAATTTACTGTGTACATTCAAATTTGAGGGTACCGTTGGAAAAAACATTAAATTTCCTATCAGAACGCCGGCCTAAACGTTTTTTGATTTAAGATTTGAGACACGAAAAACCCTCTGAAAATCAAATTTTCGGGAATTGAACTATAACAAATATTTTTTTAAGATGCAAGAACGGTCAAACCCGCGCCAGGATCTCAATTAACGAATTTGCGGAGTAAATGAAGCTATTGCAATGGTTCCAAACATTTTAAAATTGAAGTGTTCGAAAAATGACTTCATTGAAATCCGTTTTGAAGCATTCTGAAACGATTCCTGAAGTTTGCGTTTTTTGACATGTATACATACGTATATATATATATATATATATATATATATATATATATATATATATATATATATATATATAAAAAATATATATATATATATATATATATATATATATATATATATATATATATATATAGGTATATATATACACATATACATATGTGTGTGTCATTCCAGACGGGCGATAACTTTTCTAAGGATTGAGATAAAACTCCCGTTCTTGCTAAAAAAATCAAGCTTTCCAAACGAAAGGATGAGATCGCTGGCGAACACTTTTTGAGCACATTGAATTGGTCAAATTTCAAAAAATGTACTAAAAATATCTCTAAAAATGGCTATAAATGGGTAAACTTGTTACATTTTTTAGCAAAATTTTAGCCATAAAAAGTTTAATAACAATGAACTAGAACATTATAAAATTTAGTTATAAAATTATGCAGAAAAATGTACTCAAATTTCATGAATATTTGCTAAAAAATCTATGAAAACTCTATTAAAAAAGCTTAAATTTCTAAATCTTCTTTGAATTGCAGAATAATATTTTATAGGCCAGTCACTGTAGACGAAAATATTGCGTTAGGTCGTGACAAAACTACTCGTACTATTTTTTCGGTATGTTGTTAGAGTAGGTACCAGAAGTGTACAACCAAGTTGGCAGCTTTGAATGACCCCAGGAAACTTCGTGGTGCTCAAAAAACCTCTACTTTTTTGGGCTTGATTCAGGTTCTGGCTTATAACATTCAAACTATGCATCCTAGCAAAAACGTTAGTGTATTCATTTTTAAAGAAGACCATATTTGTTACCATTTGAGAGCAAATGCAGCTGTTTAAGTCCAATAGGTTTCGAAATATGGCACTTCAAAAATTGGATAATTTCCCCAAAAAGTTAAAAATTGTAGTTTTAGCCGACTTTCGTGCAGAAAATCGGCTCATGTACTCATCTACGAGAAATGTTATGAAAAATGAAGTTGTAGAGCAGTTATTTAGCTTCAATTTATGCACAAGCAGAACCCTGTTGGCCCAATAGTTCATGTGCTATCAGGAAAATACGATAAATTAAGGAAATCGGATTCCTCGAGAAATAGAGCTCCCAGCTAGAATTGTTTCAATATTGCACGCTTACCTATAAAATTCGATAAAAATTCAGTTAGATGTGATTTATGTGGTGAACGAGATTTATTTACAGCAGGAGGAGAATTCGCTATCCCTGGATTTTACAAACTTTGGTCGGGTCTTTGGACAGACATGACCTAGAACAAGTGCTAATGAGATTGATGAAAAGCCAAGGGAGCCTAACACATGAACTGGAGGCATGGTTTACATGCTCAACACCTGATGGTATTGAGTAATTTTGGGATGCATCCTGTACCACAACAGAGCTACATGTTGTTATGAGGCCTGCTCGAATTGAACGGGATTGTAGTGATGTGGAGAAACTGAAATCCTGGTTCGACGTCCACATACCTACCATTTCCTTCCAACAAAAAGCACTGTCTATCTCAAGTCGTGTAGTGGGAACTCCTGAAATGAATGCCACATAGCTCAAGAAGTGGGATGTGATGGAGTCAAAGAAATAACTGGAAAGTCTTTCGGAATCGTTGGATTTAAAAGCAAAGAATGAGTACAAACCTTGGCGGAAGTCTCCATCGAATTGCACAACAATCAGGTTGTTGTAGACCCTCTCACCATATTCTAACGGCTTTGAATAGCCAGACAATCTGAAGACGACCTAAAACACCACTTGATTCCATATTTCATGGCTTCATTCTCTGAAGACGGAATACTGCGAAAAGGAACAATACTTTCCACTTATTTCTTTGACTCCATCACAGCAGTTACGTTGGTCCAATAGGTTCCTAGATATGGCACTTCAACAATTGCTTGATGTGTGTGTGTGAGTATGTGTGCGTGCGTGCGTGCGCGCGCGTGTGTGTGTGTGTGTGTGTGTGTGTGTGTGTGTGTGTGTGTGTGTGTGTGTGTGTGTGTGTGTGTGTGTGTGTGTGTGTGTGTGTGTGTGACAAATTTTGTCGACGCAACCCAGGCTACAACTCTCAACCGATTGTCGTTATTCTTATTTCGTTCGATTCCAATTTTAGTCTAGTTGGGCACCAAACCTTGGGAATTTTGATTTGATGTCGGGGTGGGGGGTGGAGGGGATAGTTACCGATTCTCTAAGCACTGCCCTAGCTACAAATCTCGGCCGATTTTCGTGATTCTTATTTTGTTTCATTAAGAATACGGTATAGTTTTGGATCATTATATGTCAGGAGTTTCAAATCTCATCATGGGAGGGGGTGAATGGAGAGGATAATATGGATGAATCATGATGTTTTAATAATTCTCGTCCGATTTTCGTGATTCTTTTTTCGTTCATCATTGAACTCGGTCTAGTTTTGAATCAAATATCAGAAGTTTCAAATTTCATAATGGGAGGGGGTGAATGGAGGGGGTTAATGTTTTAACAATTTTCGCCCGATTTACATGATTCTTTTTTCGTTCAATTCTTAATTAGTTCAGAATTTGAGAAATAATTTAGGATTTGGAAATTTCATGCTGGAAGTTTTATGGTTGAAATATACTGTCGGTGGAGCGGGTCAATGGGGGCGGGGGGGATAATTCCGAGAAGTCATGGTATTTTGATACTTTTCCGTTATACCCCCCCCCCCCCCCCCATGTGTTTCACGACTTTCGCGACTGTTTCACGCCCGCCCGATGTTTCTAGGCACCGGTAATGATCCCTTTTCACATTTTAATAATGTTCACTCAGTTTGACTGAGTAAAGGCCGTATCACACTTGCATTTTTTCCGTATTTTTTTTCGCATTTTAAACGCTGAAACGTGAAGAAGGCAAAGTCCTTTTTTTTTTCAAGATCAGCTATGGATGTTTAGGAGGAATAAGTGCAAAAACAGCGCATTCTGGCGGAATGGATTTTTATTAAATCTGTCAGGTTAGGGCTCCTAGGGGTTTTTCATTGAATTGTAACCTCCCCGAGGGTTATGTTTAGCATTTTTCTTGTGTCGAGGTAAAAATTAGAACGTGTTCTAATTTTCCCAAGTGAGTTTAAAAATGCTCTGCCAGGAAGCGCAATGGTTGAAAAAGCTGACCTTGGAAAAAAGTACTTCTTCTTGTTCACGTTTAGGCATTAAAAATGCTGAAAAAATGCAGAAAAAATGCGGAAAATTTCTAGTGTGATACGGCCTTAAAGAGGGATTGGTGAATTCTTGGAAAAACAAGAGGGTAACGCCATTGACCACGGGCTGTGCGCTGGGCACGTCTGCTCTCGTCGTGAGTAGATAATTATGCAAGAATCGACTAGATAACTTGTCGATCATGAGTGATCAGATCAGATCAAATCGCCTTTCGGTACGTTAGTTAGTCATGAGATAGTTAACAAACAAATTTACCACTTCTTCTGGAGTACGGAATATTAAACCGAAAAGGCTCCGAAGCTATTGCGCATCCTCCGTATTTTCATTCAATTGGTCGCTGAGGCCGAGTTTTGTCATATACCAACAGGTCCTATTTACAGCAAGGTGATATTTACAGCAATTAATGCGTGCATTAGACCATTCTTTGAGCAAGGTATTAAGAACAGCTAATTCGAAATCTACAATAACAATTTTTTCGTTTTTTTGGCCGTTCCTAAAACGAGATATTTTCCTGAATATATGTAGGTGGACTCTAATTTATCTTGATACGCAGTGTGCAGTGTACAATTGGGTACTTGAACGTTCTGTCCATGAGAATGCTATTGGACTGCATTGAAATATCAATGTTTGTACTGCATCCTAGAATAATATTATTGTTGATTTTATCGTTATTGCAAATAAAATTTTCGCCATTAACCGTCTGATAATTATGCAAACCTTCGGTAATTTTCCTACGCAAATTGTCATGGTTCTGTGGAGTTCGTAGCATCACTTTATGGCGTCGTTCCTATATAGGTACGCTTTCTCACACGGCGGATTTCGTCTTCATGTACGTGGTGGGCAAATTCGCTTACACTTAATTCTTTATTATTAATTAAGATGCATAATCACATAAATTCGACGAAGCACGAGAGTTACATGCATTAGTAAGTGATGTACGACCAAGTCGTCTAACATCAGCATCGTATTTATGTGACACTTGAACCCTCAGCATTAGATTTTGCGAATACGTGAACACCTTGGCTGAACAGTTTTTTACTCGGCACACCCATTTGAAAAGTCTGCTCGAGTCAACGCGCTTCCAATTAAATTTTAAGCTATCAAGTATAAATACTTTACCTCCGCACTGACTTGAAATGAAAGTATACGAGAACATGTCAAACGAATGCTTGAAAAATAGGATGCACGGACGTAGGTGAGTAAGCACATTTCACATATACCTGCCCTGATTTGTTGGTAGATGGCTACGTGTCAATTAATACGCATGCAGTGTGCAGGTAGTATCCAATTTCCGAAAGGAGACGGAAGTTATACCACACACACACACAGATTCACACTCAAGTAACAGTTCCTATCATGCCCGACGAGACCGGATATGCCCCTGCGCGTTTGCTTGGGTCCAATGTCTTCCCGATGAACCGGTTGGTTTAGGTACTAACTAATCTCTTCACTAAGGTCAGGCGATAAGGAACGGGAATAGTAATCGCTACTTATTACTGCTAGTAATTGATACCTATTTGTGCGAATTCATGTTGAGGCAATCAAACCACAACCACGCCAATTTGTTTCAACAAATCCTCACCGACATCGGGAACTTCTGAAAACACGGTAATTCTTTTTTTCCTTCTGTTTTTTAAATAATATAATTTCTTCCCACAGCTTGAAATTGTCACCAATTCTACGTAAATATGTAATCTAAGTAAGAAGGAATGCCTAGAAACATCGGGCGGGCGTGTAGAAAACAAATTGACTGGTGGGGGGGATTATAACGAAAAAGTACCGTATTTTTATTTTTTATCTTATTTTAACCCTCACCAAAATTTTATACTATCCATTCTATTACTTACCAATATGTTTATTAGTTTGTTTTGATTGTTCTGTTATCTGTTAACCTGTGTTGCTGAATTTTTTACTCCATTGGGTAGGTTGCCCTTCATTATCCATGGTTAGGGGGTGCGAGGGGATGAGTTTTCTCATCAGTTTATTTTCCCTCCAAGCGCTTTCGCCAATATAGGCCTCATCAGGGAGTAGATATTATTATGTAGTTGGACATTATGGCATTTATACATGTTTTGTTGCAGATTATTTGGTAGCATCAGTTATCAGCACCCACTGTTTGGGGATATTTGTGAAATTGACTGTTTAAGTCGTAATAGGGGTTAAGGGGTATTTAATAGGGTCTATTAGCTTTACGTGATTAATAACTTGTCCTGGCCGATGCTCTCTCCAATAATATACTTTTCTACTTTATTTTCCCCAGGACAAGTTATGATTAATCATGTAATACTAATGTGACCTATTAAATCATACAACTTAAACAGTCAATTTCACAAATATCCCCAAACAGGGGGTGCTGATAACTGATGCTACCAAATAACCTACAACAAAACATGTATAAATGCCATAATGTCCAACTACATAATAATACTCCCTGATGAGGCCTATATTGGCGAAAGCGCTTGGAGGGAAAATAAACTGACGAGAAAACGTGCCTAACTATCTACTCATCCCCTTACACCCCCTAACCATGAATTTTTTACTGTTACTCGCGTTCAAACCGATACCTATTAATATTGTTCTATCCTAAGGTATTAATATTTATTTTGTAATATCATATTGTAATCATGCGATTCCCTCCATAAATTAACAATAAAACAATAGATAGCTCTGAAGGGCGTTTAGGGAGTGGGGGGGGGGGGGGGGGGCTATCATATTGTAATCAAAAGTACTCAGTCATGCAGGATGGTTAATAGAGCGAATTTTCAAAGAAAAGTTGTGAATAAAACTGAGGGGATAGCCATGTGACGAGATCGCAAAGAAAATTTTAGGACACGCAGCCGAACTCGAAAATTTCGTCAATTATGGGAATTTTTCACCAAAAGATCTAAAATTTTCGCTTATTTATGAATCTTGGAAATCTGACAGTAGTTGCAATCGTCTCAGCGTTGGAAAAAACTTTGACTGTGACACCTCACATGCCCTACAGTTAAAAATCCGATTTTTTAGCATTTTTTTGGAACACTAAATTGTAAATTTGAACCTACAATTCTTGAGCGATCGACCTGTATTATGTCTGGACGGATTTTTCTGCCTCGGAAAGAATTTTTTACGCCGTATTTTAAGGGAATTATGGTCTGGAAATTAACCCTTTAAATATACTCAGTGTATCCCAACTTAAGTTCATCAAACTCTGTGGGTAGATTTTAGAGCTCATTTCTGATCAAAATTGCCACGAAAAGATTATTTATAGTACGCTAAGTTTTAGAGTAATTTAATTTTCGAGATTTCTTTCGTGTTATCAAACTTTAGTCACTAAAATAGTCATAACTTCCTTAATATGCTGTATAAATTCAAATTTGAGGATATCGTTGAAAAGAACACTAAATTCCCTATCGGATAAACGCCTTAGCTTTTTTTTTACGAACTAGGGTTTGAAACATGAAAAAACCCTCTGAAAAGCAAATGTAACCTAAATTGGGAAACTTCGAGTTATTTCAAATGTGAATTACACTTTAACTCACAGATTTGAGTTCGTTTGGTATGATAAATTGTATGTATTTTCAGGGGTGAAACTAGTTACTAATGTGTAAAACTCGGTTATAACGGGGTTGGGGAGAGATCTGCAAATGTTACTATTCGATTCAGCGTAAACAAATACGTAGAAACCGACACCAAACTCGTATTTTCATAAAAGGTAATTTTTCAAGAAAACCCTAGATGTCACTTAAAAAAAAAAAAAAAAAAAGTGTTTCAACATTAAAACATAGTCCCCCCCCCCCCTCCCCCCTTAATTAGTAATGTAAAAGTAGAATTGACTACACCGTTGGAAAGGTGAGATCTTGGCACAGTTTTTACCGTTCTTGCGTCTTGAAAAAATATTGGTTCTCATAGTTTAATTCCCGATTGAAAAAAACTAAAGGTTTCTCAAATAAGGTTATATCTGCTTTTCAGAGGGCTTTTTCATGTCACAAATCTTGATTCTAAAGGAAAATAATGTATCTACCCGTTAGGAAATTTAATTTTCTTTCCAACGATATCCTCAAATTTGAATTTACACAGCACATTAAGGGAGTTATGATCGTTTTAATGACAAAAGGTTGAAAACATGACAAAAATCTTAAAAATTAGATTGCTCAAAAACTAAGCGTTGAAAAAAAAAAAAAAAAAAAAAAAAAAAAAAATCTTTACGAGAAACTTTCGATCAGAAATAAGTTCTAAAATCGACCCTCAGAGTTTATAAACTCAAGTCGGGACACCCTGTATATAAATATTTACACATACGACGTTAAAATCTAGGATTGTCTTCTTTGATGTATGAAAAGTTCCAGTCATGTAGCATGATCGTATGAGCGAATTTTCGTAAACTATTGAATTACCTGAATTATGTTACATTATTTTGAAATTTGAGCACTTCGAGTGCAAAAAAATGGTTAATTACTAATTTTATGACAAAAAACGTATTCTACATAATAATCTGCTATTCAAATAAAGGTTTTGAGTTTTCTAGCTTTTTTTGCCGTTTTTTATGAATTTTTTTTTTTTGCAAATTTTAATGAATTTAAAGTACCTACAGTTTTCAGCATAATTTTGTACATGAATTTTCGAATGTTCTATTTTATAGTTAGTAACTTTATTTGAGCAATATTTTGTCCGAAAATATAAGTTTAACAATTTTTAGCCGTTCCAAGCCTTTTTTAGTCATTTTTTTAGTACATTATTGAGTACGAATTTAATGTGCTCAAAAAGTGCAGGCCAACAAACTCATCGTTTTCCAAAATGTAATAAATGGCGATGTTTTGTTTACGGACCTTGGTCACCTCCAAGCGAACATAGAGGGTCCTGAGTCCTGAATGAGGCAATAATCGGCATCATTAGCTAACAGATTTCCCTGGAAAGATCTTGATGGCATTTTCACGGTGGGTTCAATGTGGATTGGACCCAAGATGGTTCCCTATTAATTTCATTTCAGCCCCAGATGGTCCTAAATATGTGGGTAGGTTTCATCGCTGGCCCGGTCAAAGATCGTCCCTTGATCTATTCGAATTCAAATGTTACAATGGGCTAGATACGAATTCTCGGGAACTCTTCCACTATGGGTATCTATTGTTGTTCTATCTGGATATATGCTCATACGAGTAGAAAAAATGTAAATATGGGGGGGGGGGGGGGGGTTGTATGGTGGGGTTCCGCATGGAGCGTCTGGGAGCAGCGTCTCTCTCATTCACTTTCGGATGGGGGAACTTTCATCTTTTGGAATTTCACACTTTTGACCTCAGATTCGGATTCAGCACTCTCGGAAACCCCCAAGTAGCATCTTCAGCCTAAAAGACCGTTTAGTTTGGTCAATAAACAGGTAGGAAGATCATGAGTGACGTAGAAGTGCGAAGGAGGTGAGGGTTTTATCGATTTCAAGCACATTTGAATGAAATTGAAGCATGATTGTGCATATATTTCTGTTTTGGAGTTTATATTCGATGTCGTTTTAGCTCTACTACGAACTGTGATATATTTCTGTACTATCTAGTCATAGTTTTATTTCACTTTGCTGACTGTACATTATATATAGTTATTAGCCTATTCTTGATCTAGTCTTAATTGTATTATTCAATTTTTGAGGTTATTTATCCGCCTTAGGGGCTAAACAGTGGTCATCACTGTACCCCTTATTTTTTCCCCTCTGATTTGCTAGAGGAGTCCGTGATGGCACTCCGCTTGGTGAAGGAGGGCGGCATGGCCCCCCTTAGAATCGTGCCACTTGCTGTGCCCCTTTGGACACCTTGTTCAATGCCGCTAATGACCCTACTGGCTGAGTTGTGATTTAAACCATTAAATAAAAATTAATAAATACAATCAATAACTCATAATCAACAATATGGTTATATAGGTATACTTAATTAAAAAAAAAATAAATAAAATCCAGTCCATGATTTTTATTCTAAACTTATATAAAGCACCACCCCCTTCAACGCAAAGAAATGTTCTTTTAAGGTTCTCGAAATGGGAAAAATCAAAATATGGCAAAACAGTTAATTTGCGTGCTTCTTGTTGATGTTTAACAGTTTCCCTAATTGTAATGGTACTCAAAGGAGATATTCATTTGATTTCATTCAATTAATTCCGTCAAGCCATTCATCTAATTTCAAAATGAGTTATTCATGTATTAAGATGCAAATTACTTCTTGGTCGAATTCTGCTTCCATGGTCGTTTGTTTGCAGTACCCAAGTTAATTATTCAGATTGTTTCGAGAATTAGAATAAAATTTTGCGAAAATTGACGTTTGAAGTAGGTAGATGCACTGATTTTTCTCCCCGTACAGAAATGTAGTTAAATATCCACTCCTTTTGTAACACGTTCCTGCCGGTATTGAATCAGATCGCTCCTATGGCGAATTGGTCTTAGAGACGATTGAATCCAACCGAGAGAGCAATTCCAACTTCTCAACGAAACTAAGGCATATCATACTTGTTCATCCTAAGAACTGATTCCTACCATCCTATAAGCAGTCATCAGTGCCCCATTGTCATTCTTCCCATATCGGTTCTGATCAAATATTCTGAAGTCCCTTAGAGTAAAACTAATACAAATTTAATACATTATGTGCTCTGTTGATACTGTCCAGCAATACAGACTCCAGACTGGACTGAGCAGAGTCCAGTAATACAGACTCCACGTTTTTGAGTCACAGAATAGAACAGTACTTAGATCCCAAACTTTGGCAGTTGCTATTCTCTAACACTTGCCTGGCACCTAATTCCAACTACTCAATTCTGGTACCTATCTGTAGCTATACCTAAACACGTACAAACACATCAAGCTTTGTTGGTATTCGGGGCAGCGATATATGAAGCAGGTTCTCTAAATTATAATTGGAATTTACCTAAATTGTGCCCTTTTTCAGTCAAATCACTGATCTAATTGTCCTTTAGTCCCAAACTTATTAGTTATTCGAACATTTTGTTTTCCACTTTCGGAAAAATTATGGAAGCCGAATAATTTAATGTCACCATTGGATTAGCTCTCAAATACGTTGCAGTAAGATTCATTTGAGATTTCAATTGTCACCAAAGGAAATTAACGAAAAAAACAGGTAACCTGTCAAACTGCAAATCCGGGTGATCCCGTTAACAATGTTTCATTTTTCTGCCCCTAGGCTTCGCGTCCTTATTGGAAATCGCGATTCCGGAAAGAAGTAAAACCAGATGAGCAGGTCGGGAGAATGATGTACCTAATATTAATTAAACCTGCTTATGTTAGTTGAATCCGTGACCAGAATCGCAGGTCACAGTCAGGTCAGGTAACTGTAGAGACAATACAATAATGAATTTATGTTAGTGACAGAATTTATAATACATAATATGTATTGTAATATCTTTGGTAGGGGTGAAACATTTATTTTTTAGGGGAGAAATGATCGGGGTGAAAGTTGTGGGACGACTGAGCCGCAGGTAACGGTTGCTCAGCTCGCTGGCGGGGTAATCAATGCAGGAGTTTGCCCACTGGAGCTAGAGTGGCCCGCCCTCTTCAAACATGTCGGTTTACCCCCACTCCCGTTTCCCTGTTGCTAGGGGGCGTCCCCCCAACCCCAAGCGTTGGCACCCGGTCTATCCCCACCGCGCCCCCCTCCCCGCGGGGCCGACCTTTCATCGCTCCCACCCCTCCACTTCCCCGCCAAGGGCAACGTCAGGTGGTGGGGAGGAGGGGATGGTGGGGTGGTTAGGGGTTGGTGTCGTTGTGGGACCGGTCGTTAGGGGACCCAACGCTCCTCATCCCCCCGACGAGCTTTTGTGGAGGGGCGGAGAGGGGAATACTATTCAACAATGGCAGAAAGCCAAACCATCCTCCTAAATTATTTGGTAAAAATGAGATATTCCAATAGTACCTTTGAAACAAATGAGCTTTAAAAAATCTTTAGCGAGGGTTCTCAGAATTTACCCAACATATTCCTAATAGAAGAAAAAGGTACCTAGTGATGTAACCTGAGCATCCATTATTTATTTGTTAACTCTACAACAGTACCTAATCAAATAAACTGGAGTGCTAAAGGAATTTTTCTATCTAAAAGGAGAATAACCGCTGAAGTCCTGATTGCGTCCCGAAACTCCCACAGTTGTTTGAGGAGTAAAGGACATAATGATTTTTATTCCAATGGTATTAATTGCTAGTTTAAATTTTTGCACATTTCCTGAATTGACGTTTCGTACAGTTACCACAAGTTATTTATAAACATAGGTGAGTATTCAGTTTGGTCACGGGAAAGAAGAAGAAAACTTGTTTTAGAACGATTAAATAGTTTTTCTTTGACTCGTTGATGTTGGGAAAGTATACGGCTTAATGGTGTTTTGTTCGCTATTGGCCTTAAAAAAATTATATCAAATGGAACATTCTCATAAAATTGCAAATTTCTTAAAAAACTGTTAAAAACTCAAAGATTCCTGCACAAGTTCGCGATAGGTCTCGCACGGCGAAGCTCTGACGGGCTCTTCAAATGTTTTTCTTGTAGGCTCAGTTCGATCTTTAAGAAACGTCACATTTGGTCCTAGGTGGTAGCTACTTATATCTCTCCGTTATTTATTAGGTACAATTAACCTCAAAGTTCTTGGGTATACCTCTCTGTTATATACCTACCTAAGTAATTTTCCTGATCTTACTTTTTGGGTCCGTCCGTTTTAGGGTTTTTTCCACCACCGCAACTCCTATAACTACCACAACAACCGGAGATCTCAGTTGTTGATCAATGATTCCGGGTTTTACCAGCCATAACGTAAATTCCTTGCCACGAAATTGATTAGCAAGCCATATCGGTGTGTTTACTGTTCGTTGTAAATTATAAACTATTATTTTAAACTCAAAAATCAACATGAACAAGCCGACTATGTCGTTTTGCGTCCTAAATTCACGATTAACCACATATATCCGCCATATTCTACTGTTTTCATAAAATCTGAGAACCAATAACCTCCTATTTTCTTTTCCTACGTCCACCAAAATTAGTGTTAATAGGAAAAACACCGTCAGAGGAGGGGTGGAGGGAGGGGGTGTTTATGGGGATTAGTGATGGTGTGATTGAACCATTTTCAAAATTCTGCATCATGAGTTTAGTCTCCCATCCTATTTATCACCTGCCCAAGTCCAGCGTGAATGTTTAAACGATGCATAACGTATTTTGTGAGAACTTTTCAATCAGTAATTCCAATCATGGAATCCTATATATCGAGTCGAGTAATGCGGATCTCCCTCTACCTATCCCTCCCCCCTCTCACCCCTTCTCCCTCCCCTCCCTCTCCCTCCCTATACCCGCTCTTTTTCTCTCTATCTGAGCACGATATGGCGGCAACAATTTCCATTTATAGTAGGTATAGATATACCATGCATTTTTTCAATATTAATAGATGAAAGAAATTCTTCTTGTATTAATAATAAAATTTAATGAAATGGCACCCATAAACGAGAATATTGGTTTGAAAGATGTCACTATAAGAGCTTCCGGTGTAAATAAACATCAGCTTAAAGTAAATAATAAATAAGTCATAAGTACATAAAAAAGTCGATTGTATATTTATCATAATAACTCGCTTGTAGGGGGGCGTCGGAGTCATGAATGAATGAAGGAGACGGCTCAGCTCTTCACAATTTTTTATGCATGATTCGCACATAACAGGGCTCCATATGAGGGTTGCACGCACCATCGAAGTTCAACTAACAAGTTGACTAACTTCTAACTTGAGCGAACCTCCCAACATCATCAGTGAGTAGAACTTACCTTCTGTTCCCGTCACATAGCGGCCAATATTCCTGATCTAGGTGGAAAACGACTGCCAGGTTAGGGTGAGATATATTATAGCTCGTATTCCTAACATGAATGTGTAGATCATTGAAATGTTTTAAATAATCTTGACAGATTCCATAATGGGTTCCTATCGTTTAGGCAAATAGTAAATAAACCTATGCTTGTTGTGCAGTAGCTACAGATGATACGATCGAGACAAAAACCTCATCAAATCGTCATTTCAAATTCGAAATTCAATTTTTGTGATACTGCCTATCGCATTTGATCAGACGAAAGGTCACGAGAGATTGACGCATGCGCCGTGGAAACTAATCATTTTTGTATGTTAAAATTGATAAGGAACTCGAAATTGTATGAAAACTGTAAAAGTAATAGGTACTTGTTACAAGGTTTTCAGAATTACGCATCACGTGCAGCAGCTACTACATTACTCCTAAGTATTAATGTGTGAGCAATACAAAAAATAGTTTCAGAATGCCTCAAAACGGATTTCAACGGAGAAACTTTTCAAAAGTTTAGATTTTAAAACTTTCCGAGCCATAGCTATAGCTTCATTTTCTACGAAAATTCGCTAAAATGCTAGTGAAAATTTTGATTTTGGCTTAAATAAACTGAGTGAAAACCATTAATTTTTAAATAATGAAATTGATAGGGAACCATCCTCCGCCTAACATGAAGATAACTATGATGTTTGCATTATCGCTAATTGCATAGTGATTATGTTGTACCTACTGCTTATCTTAATCGTCACACATGCGGTGTTGACAAATATACTATACTACTACTGCTACTATCAACCAGCATAAATCCACACAATTTAATAGATATGAAATGAAAATTGTAAAAGTAATAATGCTTGTTACAAGGTTATCACGTTTGCGACAGAGCAGCAGCTAATACTGATACATTCGTGATGCTAAATTGATATCGGATGATTAGGCGAGCTGACTATGCTATGTGAAACGCAAACCGGCGGCTAACCGGCTAACCGGACCAACACGGTGTGGGTTTTACGTTTGCGCGGAGTTCAAAATAAAAGACTCGCGACGAAGTTGAGAAAACCCATTCGAACGAAGAAAACGAAGGTTAATGAAAAAGTTGTCTGTTTCCCCGAAAATCAGAGGCGCAAATAAGAAAGTTCGATAGTTCAATCATTATTAGTGACAATCAATAGTTCACGTTGTTATTGATGATGGCTTAGCCGCCGAAATCGATCTGGTGCAGTATTGAAAAATAAACAGCCAAGTGAGGTAAAGAACCAAATTTGATAAAGTAAAGCTAAATTTTTAGAAATTTTTTAAATTATAAAATCAAAGAAAAGTAAAATGATAACAGAAATTTCAGGTTAACCCTCTTCATGCCCTCTGCTCTTGACTGTCTTCATGATACTCCATCTTCTCCATCGTTGGGAGATTTTCATTTCCGTTTTCGACTCTTCCTATAACATTGTTCGTTGTGTAAACATATCCTCTACTTAAAATGTTGGCACAATGATCGGATTCCTTAAAAACAGAGCAGGTATTTGACAAATCAGAGCTGAAAACAAAAAACAAGAATATTTTTAATGACAAGACTGGGGTAACATTAGAAATTATCCATTATTTTCCTTACTTTGATGTGCAGCCTCCTCAATAACATTTTATTTTTAGTTAAAAAACCCGATAATCGAATTCGCACCACAATGCTTGAAATTTGATTTTTACTAATGTAGGCAATGATACTAACACCACGCACGAGATGGAGAAACTTGAAATGAGACCATTAACGAAACTCTTGAGAGACCGCCGATTGAGATCATGTTTATTCAGGTGCCGAACAAAGGATTTATCCTGATATGAACTCTTTGCAACTTATGGTTCTCACCATCACATCCAAAGAGTTGTGGAACTCGTCGTTACTTTATGTCGTGGAAGTATCACGAACGGGGCCAAACGAAAATTTCTTCGTCTTTCGGGTAAGAGGAGTAAATCTTTGTTTGGCCCTATTCCTGATACTTCCACGACAGATTGTTGCGTTTGGGTCGATATTAATATATGATGCATAGTTACTTTATACCCCCGAAACGGGACTAATGCGATCATGTCAGCACATTGTTAACTTTCCGAATTCCAATTGAGCGTGCGAAGATCTGTCAGGAGCCGTACTAACTTAATTTTTTAAATATTAGCAAGGGGCCAGTTTCGGAACTCAAGGCTTCCGAAATTTGGAATGTACTCGTATTTCAAGAACGTTTGCGTAATCTAAACCTAACTAGGCCTACCCAGGATACGGGAAGTTGATTTTGCTGTTATTTATAGCTTGCTAATGCATCACGTCCGCCTGTCTAACACTAGATGCAGTGCATTCAGCTACATGCAAGTCCAATGCAGGAAAAGTGACTCATACGTATAATGCAAGATGGAATATTTCTTAATGCGCTGTTCTAAAACAGTAAATTAGAAAAGTAATGCTGACTGAGTAACAGTGATGCTTAGGCATGGTCCCGTAGTTATCTGTCAAAAAAAAAAAAAAAAAAAAAAAAAAAAAAAAAAAAAAAAAAAAAAAAAAAAAAAAAAAAAGACTCGGGGTACTGAGTGTTCCAGAATTCATTACTTTTGGGTACCCCAGGGGACGATACTTGGTAGGTTTTTGGACATTCATAAATGAAATTAACTCATTGAATGTAAGTGGGGAAATTATTTGCTATGCAAATAAAATACTGCTCTGGTCTGATCCGATCAAACCTGGGAGGGAGTTTATAGCGGGGCCGTTCGTGGATTATCGATTGTCAGGTCTTGGCTTGATTGTAATGGCTTAACGTTAAATTTTGAGAAAATTAACTTTATGGAGTATTCTTTTTGTAGTACACCTCAAGCAATTGTTAACCAGCTTTTCATTCATAGAAAGAATTATACGGTTCACAATCGTCTTTCATGTCCATTCATCTCTAGAGTTAACACCATTAAATAACTTGGTATATTTATTGACCAATATTTGAAGTGGATCACGTCTTGAAAAGTTATCTGGATGATTAAGAAAACTTAGTTATGTTTTAGCAAGGCTAAAAAATTACGTTTAAGATAGCTCTATGTTTATGCTGCATTATGGATCAGTCCAGTCGATATTAAAATATGGAATTCTCGCTTGGGGTAGAGCCTCTCAAAATATACTTTCTCCGGTTTACAAAACGCAAAAAACCATAATTATATTAATGGAAGGAAAGTGTATCGGGAGCATGCATTGCCTTTGTTCAAAAAGCTGAAGTCTTGCAACTTCCGACAACTGATCATTAAATCATCCATTCAGCTTAATTAGGAATCCAGATTAGGTACTATAACTCATGATATCCCCACTCGATCTAAGACTTAAAAACAGTACCTATCCCACGTTGTAATTTCGCTACGACTGAGAATAAATACGAATTCACTGGTGTAAAATATTTTAATAAACTTCCTTTAGACATGAAAATGATTAAGGATTTCAAGAATTTTAAAACCACATTATCGAAGCATTTAACTAAACTTGAAATAACATAGTGATTTCCAATTTTTTTCCAATTTTTCGTTATCCTTTTTATCTTTCTCGATCTATTTCATGTAACCCATAAGTAGGGGAAGTTCATATTTTCTTTTGTTACTATTTTATTTTTTGTACTGAAGCCAAAACAATTGTAATGGGATATCGAATACTTTAGTTAGGAAAATGTTTTAGCGAATTTTCGTTTAAAATGTAGCTATTGCTCAAAAAACTTTAAAATCAAAATTTTTGAAAATTTTCTCTATTGGAATCCGTTTTGAGACATTCTGAAACGCGTCCATGAGTTTACCGCTTTTTCATAAGTATATCTATGCACTTGATTGTGAACACTGTGCTACTGCACTATCTATTAATTTAAGTTAATGCAATTCTACAGAGATAAAGAGGAAAAGGTTTTTGACTATTGTGAATATTAAATATTTTGAATATTGAATACGTCCATGAATGTGTGTGTATGTCCTTCCAGACGACAACTCTCCTTAGGATTGAGATAAAAATTCGCGCCAAAAAATCAAGTATTCCAAACGAAAGGACAAGTTTGTTGACCAGCATTTTTTGAGCACATTAAATCAGTCAAACTTCAAAAAAGTTCTGAAAAAATCACTAAAAATGGCAAAAAAAGGCTAAAAATCGTTAAATTTATGTATTTTTTTAAAGCAGAATACTACTGCTCAAACAAAGTTTAATAACAACTATAAAATAGAACAGTCGAAAATTGATGTACAAAATCGTGCTGGAAAATGTACTTGACTTTAATTAAAATGTGTAAAAAATCTGTGTAAGCTGCAAAAAAGTTTGATATCCAAAATATTTTTTTGAATGACAGATTATTATGTAGAACGATATTTTTGCCACAAAATTGATGGCTAACAATTTCTTTTCACTCAAAGTCTTCATTTTCTTAACAATGTAACATAATAGTACGATAATTTAGGAAAAATCGCATCTGCATGGAACTTTTCTTTTTCATAATAATACTCCTGCCTTCATTTCATTTTATTGGCGATTCCATTTTAAGATAAGATAAGATTAAGATAATCTTATTAAGATAACATTTAAAAAAAATGATGATAATAAAAATAAAATAAATAATACAAACAAACCCAATTAATCCATCATCAATCCTGTAGCTTAAAGAGAGGAGTTCTGATTAAATAAAAAATTAACCCAGTCACCCGCCCAAAGGGCTTGGCTGGGTTGTCCCCCTGGTTGCACCCTTAGACACGAGCACCCCTGATTAGTCGTTCCACAGGACGACACCGCCCCCGGGCTGGCCGAGATCCCCCAACCGAATATCAGCGAGTAATACAATAACTAGGTAGGTAATAATTAAAAAAAAAAAAAAAAATATATATATATATATACCTATATATAGGAAGCGTTTCAGGATGCCTCCAAACGGATTTAAATGCAGAAAATTTGTCGAAAATTTTGATTTCGAAATTGCATCGTATGTCTCGATAAATAATACAGTAGTCACTTCTTCATGCATGTCCAAGTTGCAATACGAGGTAAAGATTCTTTTCCAGCGGTCGGTTGAGGCGCGAAACTGTTGTGATTGGAACGAGTATGAAGCAGCTCTGGAGGCGAGCAGAGGGCTGCAGGGGGACGTTAGCCAAAAGGTGGCACACTCGAATCTCTATTGATCGCTCAGTCGTGTCAGGCTCGTCGGAAGAACCTCATTTTTTAAAGGTTCCACCGACGAGTTCCCTCTCTATTATTCTGCTCTCGGTCTCACGCCCTGCCTCCCGAAAAGATTACAAAAATTCAAACCGAAAAAGTTCTAGTCGTGTAGCTCAACTGATGAGCGAATTTTCTTCATATTATCATTTCCATCGATCCAAAATATGATTTTTTCTACGGCTTTAGATGAAATTCCTGTGAAAATACATTCACTCCCTCGTCAATATCAATCTACACTATCGTTCGTCGACTTCGTCCCTGAAAAACCGAC
Organism: Adelphocoris suturalis; assembly: GCA_030762985.1. Classification (NCBI taxonomy): domain Eukaryota; kingdom Metazoa; phylum Arthropoda; class Insecta; order Hemiptera; family Miridae; genus Adelphocoris; species Adelphocoris suturalis. The sequence goes on along the minus strand of CM061045.1, from coordinate 17,465,069 downwards.
TACCCCTGCTGTCAATTGTTGCGACCCTGTAATATCTTCATTTCCTTCATTAGATTTTTGTAAAAATTGAAACTATTGCAATGGCTCCAAAATTTTCGAAAATATTACCCATTGAAATCCATTTTTAGGCATTCTGAAACGAATCCCAACACACACACACACACACACACACACACACACACACACACACACACACACACACACACACACACACACACACACGCACACACACACACACACACACACACACACACACACACACACACACACACACACACACACACACACACACACACACACACACACACACACACACACACACACACACACACACACACACACACACACACACACACACACACACACACACACACACACACACACACACACACACACACACACACACACACACACACACACACACACACACACACACACACACACACACACACACACACACACACACACCACACACACACACACACACACACACACACACACACACACACACACACACACACACCACACACACACACACACGCACGCACACACACACACACACACACACGACGACGAAAACACACACAGAAAACCACACAAAATCAAACATCTCCACATGAATTGAGAATGTATCGGTTACAACATTTTTTGACGTTCGATTATGACCCAAGCACAACGATAGGGTGGTTCACACTTGTCCCCACACAGGATGACACTCCTAAATTTTTAGCAAAAAATATTAATCCTAATCACTTTACCTGGGTCGATTTTGGCCAGTTATCGACCGCTATTGTAAACCAACCTCTAAATTGGTGCCGAGATGATGATTTGAAGGACGAATTTCAATTTTTTGGGGTCAATTTATGGGTTATAGCATGCGCTGAACATGATGAACCTATTTATTTTACGCTCCGTCCACTAGTTATCCGGTAAACTGGCAGAGGACGCTGCTTGAAGATAAGTAAAAACCGAAAATTACACCGAAAATGCTGTCGCCTGGTTAAGAATTGTATTAGAAACATGCTAAAATGGTCGGATAATATGCTTTGGCATGTTCTGAACATGATTCTGTTTTTTACTATACTTTCCCGCCGATGATTGCTTCGTTTATCGGCCATAAATCTCAAATTAATAGTAGGGTAATAGACAAATTCACCCTAATTTCACCGGAAATTATGTCGCGTTGATAATTTAAGGTTCAGAAATACCTTGTGCCGATAAAATTTGGTATTTTCCAGGATACTCGGTACAAAGCCGTTGGTAATTTGGCAAGGACTTGAACCGGCACTGTACTTATTTGCCAAATATAGCGGCAAAATGGAAAAAATAGCTAACATTTTCCAATTTTTCTGTAAAATTCCTTAGTTCCATCGGTTTTCCGGGGTCAAATTCGTAGTTCTGAATTGTCTGAACTGTGATTGGCTCGTTTGAGCGTAGGGTTACCTATTGTCAGCGGTATCGGTCACGTGTAAAAGCTTGTAGGTACAATGGTATTGGGTCGTTAAGAGAATAAGTACAATGCCGGTTCAAGTCCTTGCCAAATTACCAACGACTTTGTACCGAGTATCCTGGAAAATACCAAATTTTATCGGCACAGGGTATTTCAGAACCTTAAATTATCAACGCAACATAATTTCCGGTGAAATTAGGGTGAATTTGTCTATTACCCTATAATTAAGTTGAGGGTTATGGCCGTTAAACGAAGCAATCATTGGCGGAAAAATATAGTAAAAAATGGAATCATCTTCAGAACATGCCAAAGCATATTGTCCGACCATAATAGCATGTTTCTAGTACAATTCTTAACCGGGGGACAGCATTTTCGGTGAAATTTTCGATTTTTACTTATCTTCAAGCAGCGCCCTCTGCCAGTTTACCGGATAACTAGTGGACGGAGCGTAAAATAAATAAATTCATCGTGTTCAGCGCACGAAAACACCTAACAAATCCACGTCACATGACACACACAACACACACACACACACACACGCACACCTGCACAATTTAGAGGTTGGTTTACACACACACCCACACACACACGAGGAAGCAAAAAAAAAACAATGGGGACACAGAACTTTTTTTTTTTTTTTTGAACCACCCACATAACACACCGATACACACACACACCGCTTTGATTTTGGGGTTTGAATTTTTGGTTTTCTGGTACTTCAAAGTATCGTTTTTCACACACACTTTTGTCTAGTTCCTGACCGCTGTGACACACACACACACACAACACACACACACACGCACGCGCACGCGCGCTCGCACACACACACATAAATAAATATATATGTATATATATATATATATATATATATATATATATATATATATATATATATATATAGATATGAGTGTGTGTGTGTCATTCCAAACGATAACTCTCTCATGGATTAGGATAAACAAAATTCGTTTTTTGCGACAAAAAATTCAGCTTTCCAAATGAAATGAGTTCGTTGGCCAGCACTTTTTGGTCACATAAAATTGGTAAAATTTCAAAAAAAGATGCAAAAAAATCAGTAAAAACTGCTAAAATGGCTGGCTGATTGTAAATTCATATTTTTTAGGAGAATTTTAGTGGAAGGAAGTTGATGAACGATGAACTAGAGCATTAAAAAATTTATGCAAGAAATTATACTGAAAAATTTACTTAAATTCAATTAATATTTGCTTAAAAAAATGGAAAAAAGCTGAAAATCCGACATGTTTTCGAAATTGCAGAACGTTATTTACTGCGAGAGCTTTGGCTTGTCCCACACCCACCCTGGATCAATTTCAATAAGCCGTCCTTCTGATGACGAAACCTTGCCTATATAATATCCTATCTTCAGAGTGACGCCCTAAACAGAAAAACGCCTGAAGAATATATCTAGAACATGCTAGTATTGACAGCTAATGAATCTCCCCTAACCTGATCCTTGCTGTAACTGGAGCTTTGTTTGTTCTCGGGTGAAATTTTGGTAACGGGTTTGCTTAATAAACGCCTGTCCTGTGGTCATTCCCTCGTGGACCCTTATTTATATTTAATATTATTACAATTGTTTTTACTTATATTTTTAACGAGAAAAAGCAGCAGAACTTGTCATATATGTTAGAAAAGTCAGACCTTGATCTGACACTTGATTTCAAGAACGTACTTGCTCACGAGTCCAGCGATACTTTTTCTTCCGAAACTGTACTTGTTTATTACACAGTTTGTCAATACGGATGCGTCATTTGGCATTCAGTTGCAGACTCGCATATTATCATGAAGGTCCAAACAACACCAAATCAATACTTAACTCTGCGCATGTACAAACTTAAATTCCATCAAGCATCATTCTCTCATGACCTAGTCGCCCGATTTCGCCTAAATTTTAAGGATTGTTTGAAGGATACGATTTGAGCAGTCCAAATTTATTTCAAAACGATTGAATCATTCGTAGCTTCTTTGCTTACGGTGAAATAATTGTAACGACCTTGTTGTCCACAGTTTTCATCTGATTATGACGAAATTTTCTGGGAATGTGTGGGTTAGGTAATTTCATTGTTCTGATATCATTACTTCATTCTGTGCATGAGTAAACGTAAATTACCTACTTCAAGCTCATTTAAAACATTTCAATGATCTATACCTACATTTATGTTACAAATACCTCAGATATCCGGTTACGGATCATGTCACGGATACCTCGTTAATGTGTCACACCCAACTTGTTTTTTCTTATTTTGCCACTATAATTTCATTATGATCGAATCTCGAAATGTCATAGTTTGATTATTGCATTCATCATAAACCGGATCTATTGGTGTTTTGGAGGAAATGTGCGCTAGCTGGAGTAGGCAGTAGCTACAGTATAAGCCTACAACGCGCCTATTTTGAACTACAAGTCCGAACAAGTAGTACCTACAGCTATTTGGAGCTCAGCTCTCGAATACGTTCAGATCATGTGAATGGACGGTCACAAAGACGGGCATAGCGGCGCCGGCGCCCCTCGGGACGTCTGGAAGCGGATTCCAACATCACCGCCGAAATTGGGTTGAATTGTTGCCCTAAATGGGGGGAGCTTTGCTGGCTCAAGCCCCTGTTAATTATGGGAGGTAACCTCGTTAATCTCCACGGCAAATCCCCCAGCCCATAGCAGCGGAAGCTATCAGCTAAATGTTCCAATATTATACCCGCCGCCCTAAGACGTTCGCCAACTAATATTGGTTACTGCATGGAATAGATTGGGTCGGTGATCGGCAATCAGGTTGAACGTGAATTCTCACATAAAATTTGTCCTCTTCGACTCATACTTAGCGTACCGTAATTGTGTTCGTGCGAGAAGTAAAAAAAATTGTTTGTCTTCAAAAATCAGAATTTCCACTTGCTTCTTGCGTTGCAAATCTTGGTGATCAATTTCGGTCCCGTGTTTTGTCTCTCTGTATGTCTATGGAAAATCTTTGTCACGCCGAAGAATATACCAAGTTGTAGTTCGATTTTGATGCAATTTACAGGGATTGTGAGGGTTAGGTCCCTTTAACTCTTACTGTGACTGTGCACTTTAGACTGTGCGCAAGCGCAAATGTGAATTTCTCATAACGCCGAATCATCATCCATTGTCCAATTTGGTTCAAACTCGGAAAGGTAGTAGGAAAGTCTAAGTAATAACTATTAAGGTTAAGTAATAACTATTAGTGAGGTTAAGTAATAACTATTGCGCTTGCGCGAAACTAAGATTGATTGACATATGCGTACCTCCTAGATAATGAACCGATTCGTATGGTATTTTCAGGGATTATGCGGCCTAGCATCTAAATGTCCTTTAAATTTCATTGTCGTATGGCTAATAGTAGTCCGTACGCATGCGCAAACATTAATTTCTTATGACGTCCATTTCTGATGCACTATCATTCTGATTTCGTTCACGTTGGGTATATGTTCAAGACGATGCCCTGTGGATGAAGCCCCGAAAACATTCTAAACAAAGAGTGAATCCAGGTTTTCGACTCTAGAGAATGATGAATGTTTTAATTTTAGAACCTTGAAATGTCTGAACTTACCAAAGCAACAGGAAAACTAACAGTGTGTCTCTGGAAATATTCCAGTTGGAAGAAAATAATAACTAAAATAAATTTAAAAAATCATTATTACGGTAAAAAAAAGTCTACCAATTTGGGTGGGCAGTAAAGCTTCCTCACATATCATAACGAAGACGTGTAGCATTAGGTAGTTGAAGAACAATGTACGAGTCGACGTTATGAGAAATTAATGTTTGCGCGTGCGCACCGACTGCTATTTATGAGACTGCAATGAAAGGTATAGGGGGCCGTCTAGAAGCTATCCCGCACGATTCCTGAAAATTTCATCAAAATCGTTTCATTAGACTCGGAGTTTTGCCTGTGCCAATCGATATGTTTCGCGCATGCCCAATGGTTATTACTCTACCAATTTATAGGGCATTTTCTCGATCATATACTCAACTAACTGTGTCACCCGTGCACAGGTTGACTTGAATATACGCAACCCCCCCCACCACACTCTCACACATCACATTTTGGGACACCCCTATGGATGCGATTCAAAAAAGTTCTTACTTAAAAAGTACTTACTTAATGTACTTAGTTATAAATAAGGACCAAACTACTGAGATCAGCCCCCACTCCCTCTCCACAAATACCCCCATATTTCAGATTAAAAATATTCTTGTTATTTAACCCAAAAGAACGTTCAGACAAATCCATTTTCATTCGTCCAAACATTAGACCACCAGTTCGTTTGGTGATGACCAAATTATTCCATTTAACCACCCCCTCCCCTCGCATTTTTTCCCTTACTACAAAAACATTAATATAGTTGAGGCTAGAACAAATTTTATTTAATAAACTCAGTGTCAGTGCCTGTGACTGAGGTTGACGTAATTTAAACATATTCGTCCAATCAGATCCCCAGTTTATTCAGTGATGTCAAAGATACCCCTTTCCAAACCCCCTCCCCCCAAAACACCCCTATGGGTCGGAATTGAAAATTTCTAAGTAGGCTATGGTTTTTTAGTGTTATCCAAATATATTTTAACAATCAGATCTTCAGTCTATTCAGTGATGTTCAAGACACCCCCTTCCACCCTCACCCCTCCCTCAAAATACCCGAAATCAAGTAGTTCGGTTGACTCAAATTTCAAGTAGTTTGTGATCCAAGTTAAAGTATTCCAAACATATTTAATCAATCAGGTCCTCAGTTTATTCAGTTATGTCCAAGATACCCCATTTAACCCCCTCCCCCCACCACCCTCCTCGGAAAAAACACCCCCTTTGGGTCAGATTTGGAAAATTTCAAGTAGCCTGTGATTTGAGTTAGTGTAATTCAAACATATTTTAACAATCAGGTCCCCAGTTTATTCAGTGATGTCCATGATACCCCATCTCTCCCCCCCCCCCCTCCCCTCCCACAAAACACCCCGTATGGGTTAGATTGGAAAACTTGAAGTAGTTTACGATTGAAGTAAGAGTATTTCAAACATTTCTTACCAATCAGCTCCATTTCACCCCCCCTCCAACCGTAATGTTTGGGTTTGAAAATTTCAAGGACCAAGCTATCAAGCTGGAGTAATCCGAACATATATCAACAATCACGTCTCAAGTTTATTTACAGATGTCCATGATACCCCATTTCACCCCCCTCCTCTCCCAAAACACTCCCTATGGGTCAAATTTGGAAAATTTCAAGTAGCTTGTAGTTCAAGTCAGAGTAATCCAAACATATTCCACCACTCAGTACCCCGGTTTGTTCAGTGACTTCTAAAATACCCATTTTCATCTCTCCTCCTTATCCCAAAATACCCCCTATGCTGAAATGTGAAAAATCTCATAAATCCTATGTTTCAAGTTAGACTGATATAAATAATTTCCCCCACATTCATCAATTGTCCAATGATACCAGTTGGTTCAGTGACGTTCGAATCGCTTTAAACCCCCCCCCCCCCCCATTGTGGGTCAGATTTTAAAATTTTGAAAAAAGTAGTCTTTGACTTGAAATAGAGTAATCCAAACATATTCGACAATAAAATCCCCAGTTTGTTCAGTGATGACAAAGATACCTCATCCCCCCCCTCCCATCACCCCTTAAAACACCCCTTATGGGGTAGATTTGAATAAATTCAAGTAGCCTATGATTTAAGCCCGAATAATCCAAACATATTCGACAATCAGATCCCAGTTCGTTCAATGGTGTCCAAGCTACCCCCATTTCACCCCTCCCCTCACCTCCCTCCCCTAAAATACCCCTTCTGGCTCAAATTTAAAAAATTTCAAATAGCCTGTAATTCAAGATGGACTGATACAGACATCCCCCAACACTCATATCAGTTTTGCAATGACCCCTGTAACCGTGAAAACACATACGGACAGACAGACAGAGAAAAATTGCGAAAATGGTACCAATCGTCTACAGATAGCATAAAACGGAAAAGAAACGCAAAATTTCATGATTATAATCAATGTATAGACAGACATACTCACGATTTTGTTAATATAGAATACCTACAGAGTTTGAACGAAATCGGACCAACAGATGATGAGAAATTTACGTTTGCTCAAGCGCACAGTATACTGTTAATCAGACGGTATTGAAATTTATAGAGGACCGTCTAGGAGCTAACCCACACAATCCCCAAAAACTTAATCGGAATCGGACTGAAAATTGGTGGATTTACCACAGACAGACAGACACGGAACCAAAATTGATCAGCAAGCTCTGAAACGGAAAAAGCTAGCGAGCGGAAGTTCTGATTTTAGAGGCCACAAATTTTTTCGACTTCAATCACGAACACATAGCTTCCCTACCTTTGGTAGTGAGGAAGCAAAATATAATGATATAGGTGTGCATGACTACATAGGTATTACCCACAAGGGTTTCACTGTTGGTGTTAACAATTTACGGAATTGAAGTATCTATATCACAATCCCTTGGTCCTGCCAGCTGTACAGAGGTGAGGATTGATACTATTTATGCTTTATAGTAATTATGAAGCTTTTTAGCATTTTGCGTCTTTGTCAGTGAGCAGGCTAACCCGGGTATAGACAGGGATTATACATCGTCGCGATTCGTTTTGTTTCTGATATTCAATTCCAGTAGCTGATTGGTCAGATGGTCTGTGGACAGTATATTGGTAGATGAAATGTTTGGTATTTGAAACGAAATTGAAAATGGTAGGAAGCAAACGATTTACTGAAGAACTGATGTGGTAACAGAATAGGTAGGTTATTTCAAGATGTTAATTGTGAGGGGAAGTTTTCCTGTTTCGCTAAATAAAGCTTACAAAACTGGGTGCTCTCCTCCAGTCTTGCCTAACCGGCGACAATCCATTGCAGAGGGTTTCACCTCTCCCACACTTGACACCTCTGCAAGTGGGGGTTTAACCCATTCAACTTGGCGCTCAACAAGAGGTCTTAGCGCCCAGAAGGGCAACACTGGTGTTCTCAAAATTCGTATAATGGTGGTTTCCCTTCTTTATTATTATTGCACACTTAAGAAAACTGACCAACCCCCAAGCAAACCCTTACATACGGTACTTTGAAGGTCATTGAGCGTATAAACCACCAGACTAAGGATCTCAGAGCTCTCCCTATCCCTGGCGGGAGTTTTGAAGAGTGCCTGAATGGGTCCATGGCAACATATGAACACACCTGGTCCCCAGAAACCCCACCATGATATCATATGATGTCATCCGTCCTAAATGGGTTAACCTATCCGTTAAAAGGCTGCAGAAGCGTATCCTGGGCTTCATTAGAATATTCAAACTTGCTTTTTCCTTTGCTTTCAAAGCCACTCACCAAAGCCACTCACAGAGTAATTACTGGACCAAAGTACCTTCCAATTCCTCTAACCTACGGTTAAAGTATCGGGTTATAAACTCCTGTCGTAACCAACGATTTCAGTACCTGGCTACATATCCACATTACCAACGGTTTCAGCCCTGGGTAATAAATCCTCCATGGCCAACAGTTTTAGTACCTATACAATTTTCTTTCCTGTATATTTGAAGTACTACGTTTCATCAGTCAGGAAAACACCACTCAAGAATCACAAGTTGATTCATAGCTAGACTCACCTAATAGACGCACATAAATCACAACATTGGTGACCCTGACGTGATTTGAACACGCAACCTTCTGATTCGGAAGATGATCGATTTTACGACGCTCCAACCGCTAAGCTGGAAGCGGTGTAAATTCTGGAGAGATGGAAGAATTGAGACGAGTCTGGCTGTGATGAGAGCAGGGCACTAGAGTGGTTTAATGTCAACAAAATTGAAGTAAATCCTGACATGAACCAGCATACTGTATTCTCAAATTTGGAAGCTGAGATGTCCACTGCAGCTGTCTATTCTGCCTGCCAAAGCTGGCTGGGCTGACCAGGAACTTCTGTAAGTTGCTTATCGGGGGCTGTTTGTTTCATAACTCCAGTAGGGTTTGATTCTGTTGGGAAATTCTTCAAAGGCCATGAAACTTTTTCGATTACAAAAGCAGGCAAAAAGTATTTTCAATAAATCTGTAATAAACGTTCATGCTTGTCCACTCTTTCAGGATATTGGAGTTTTAACTCTTTCCGCACTCTTTTGGTCTTGGCAGCCATTATAAATACAAAGAGATCTGAGGAAAGTAGATATATACATGGATATTATATGTTATTAATATGTACTTGTATGTACGTTCTGTGTTTTTTTTTTTCAACGTTTTTAACGTTATATTTAGAATTTATTGACAGATTAGTACCTCTTTGGGGGAGAAAAAAAAAAAAAAAAAAAAAAAAAAAAAAATCAGACCGAATTAAGATGAATACCTACTATTGTTGTGATTAAGTTAGGCTGATTTGAAATACAGCTATGCTCCTGCACGAATAATGCTTAAATGCGGTTTGAATTGGGTGATAATAGTGGACTATATTTTTATAGAGGTTTTGGATTATTCCGTACAACCAGTATAAGGTGTGATGAGTGATAAAAGAAACGCATAAATATAGTAATTTATTAAATGCGGGTAAGCAGCGGTATGAGAGAAAATGAATGTCATTTCCTACCTACAGTACTGGCCACTAAAAATGGTAAGTATGGAACTTCCATAATATTAATGTGCGTTATGTACGTACACGCACTGTGAGGCTAGGAAGAGAACAATAAACTATGTGTGGTAACCAAGGCAATCGTCTTGGCGAATGAAAGAACGAGATGCGAAGTAGGTAGAATGGTACTGCATGTTTTCTGAGTAACCAATGGTTAGAGAATGCATTTCGTGACCACAACGAATATAATGGCAAATAAGTAAAGTACAAGGCCCGGCACGCGCGGATAGTACAAAAGCTGGAACGATCAAACAAAGGTGTGAAGCCTTCAAGGGTTGCGGTATCCGAAATCCTGCGGTTCCTCCGGGATTCATACAACAGTGCTGTATTGAGATCGCTGCAGAATTGAAAGGTAATAAGTCGAGAACTGGACAATGCGGATTACTTTCAGGAATATTCGCTGAGAAGTAGCAGAATAAGAAAAACTTGGCGAGAGATATTAGCTGTAATGCGGTCAACGTTATCATCTTGCGAATTCCATTTTTAATAAGCTGATAAACGAACTCCGATGTGCGAGATGTTGTAGAAAGCAATGTAGACAGCGATGTTAATATGGAACACCAACTTTCACAAAATTCGCACCAACTGTCACTTACTACTTAAAATAAAATAAGGATAAATAACATGAAATTTATTTCATAAATATGAACAACGAAAAAACAATATTCAACTTATAAAACTAGCACACTCCAACAAAAATGTGAAAAAGTAAAGAGCAGTGTATTTAGCGGGAGCCAGGTTTGCGTTGGCACTTTGCAATATGGTAGCTGAGTGCAGGATATCAGCCAAACAGCTGTTTTTGGTAAGCGCTTACCATAGTAAACAAAATACTTCAAACCGATAAAGAGGTTTTTCGGAGTTTGAGAAGGAATGAGGAATGTGTGACTAAAGTTTTTTTGTGGCTGGAAACTATGCGGAGCTAAATGTTTCTTGTGAAGACATCGGGTGACAGAAGTTGCGGGAAGAAGCTAATGACAACAACTTTAATAGTGTGCTATCAGTAGGACGCGAATTCTCAAGTCAAAACAAATCGTTAGTATAAAAAATAAATAATAATAATAATGAATAATAAATAAAATAAAAAGATAAAGGACGCCAGGAAGTCAGTTGGAGGACAGGGTACGTGGGGTGTCAGTTATTGTTGCCAGCTTGTCAGATGGGCGCTGATTGATGGTCGCTATGTACCGTGCTAAGCCACTCACGCCAACGTCTTTAGACGATGAAATTCCAGGCCTCTGTGTACAAATTCCTAGTTTCCCAACGCCCGCCGTTCCATTAGTCGTCGGAACTGACCAAGTTTGTCCACTCAATCGCGAAAGGGCCTTGGGGATGACGATGTCAAAGGAACAACTACAGTAGAAACCCCCACTGCCTCAGGACGTCTCATCTCTCACGAAAAATTGAGGCCGAGGCGAGGTATCGCAAGCTACGGTCGGGTGGAGGTTCGACGATGCGGGGGTCGTTCTTTTTTTTATTTATTTTTTTTTTTTCAGTGCAAGGTGATGGCAATGCGGGGAAGTGGGGGCTGTCCCTTCAGCGGAAAGAGAAGGACCGCGGGGTATGTTTAATGGTACACTGTTTACCTTCACTTCAATATCTAATGTTCGCCCGAGCGCTTGTCGGAATACTAATGCTCCCCAGTTAATGGACTGCCCATAACTTGAAACCAACTAGAAACGTATTTGCACAGCACCCCCACCCTCCGGCCCTCTCATCTCACCATCGCCTCTTTCCCTGCCCCACGTTGACATTCTCTGGATTGTGACGTCACACCCCATCCCATTGACATCAGTCTTCCTGAAGCCAGTCATCTCAAATATCGTCGTTTTTTCACCATCTTTAGAGGGGCTTTGAAAAACAGTCTTCGTTCCTTCTTACGTTCAGTCGTCTTTGAATGCGCTGAAAAACTCAATTAAAACCTCTTAAAACTGTTACCCATCCCGATCTAACGAATTTCTTGTCTTTCTATACAGGGTGTTCACACTTTTGGTTATTAAACTCCTAAGGGTCGATTTTACAACTAATTTGCAACAAAAAGTGCTTCCTAGACTTTTTTAGAGGCATTGTTTTCGAGTTATTCACGATTAAGATTATTTTCGTGTTTTCAACCTTACATCACAAAATCGGCTATAACTCCCTTCCATTTCTAATAAATTCAAATTTGAGGATACAGTTGGAAAGAGCGTTGAATTTTCTTTTAGATAGGCGACCCAACGTGTGAAAATATGCGGATTTTGTAGTCACAAATCCACACCAAAGTGAAAAAATTGTCGAAACTTGAAAATCTTGTATTTTTCAAATCGCAGGACGGCGTACTTACATAATCCCCTGAATTCCCGCACATGTTACGGGAAACACTTGGTCTAAATCTCACCTCTCCAACAGAATAATCAATTTTTATTTTACTTAGCGAATTAAAGGAGAAACGTATGTTTGTATGTTGAAAAACATGGTTATTTCTATGAAATCGAGGGTTTTTGTGAAGAATGAACCTCTGAAAAAATTTTAGTTTGGGGTCTATTTCTTCTTATTTTTCCACGCTGAATCCAATGGCAACACTTGCCGGTCTCCTCGATTCCGTTAGAACAGAGTTTTACACTTTAACTAAATAGTTTTACCCTTAAAAACACATCAAATTGAGCATAACAAATGAACTGAAAAATTCGTGAGTTAATGTGTAAAACTCTGTTAAACGGAGTTGGGAATATCTGCAAGTGTTTCCATTCGATTCAGCGTGAAAAAATACTTAGAAATCGGCCCCAAACTAACATTTTTTCGTGGGTTAATTTTTCACTGGAACTTTCAATTTCATAGAAAAAAACATGTTTTTCAACATACAAACATACTTTTCTCCTTTAATTCGCGAAGGAAAATGAAAAAAAAAAAAAAAAAATCACTAATAGATCATAACTTCGGAAAGATGAAATTTCGTCTAAGTTTTTCCGGTGACGTGCGCGGGAATTCAGGGGATTATATATGCCGTCCTGCGATTTAAAAAATACGAGATTTTCAAGTTTTGACAATTTTTCAACTTTGGTGTGAAATTTGACTACTAAATCCGCATATTTTCACACCTTGAGTTGCCTATCCGAAAGAAAATTTATCGATCTTTCCAAAAAAAAAAAAAAAAAAAAAAAAAAAAAAAATTAGGAGACAGTTTTTGTTATAAATTAGTTGTAAAATCTACCCCTAAGTGGTTAGTAACCAAAAGTGTGAACACTCTGTGAATACATAACTACTGGAATACTAAACAGCCACTTCCTGACTTAGAAAAGAGTACGAGACTGGCTTATATATATATATATATATATATATATATATATATATTCAGAAATATACTATATATATATATATATATATATATATATATATATATATATACTTCAAGTTTGTTATATATATTATATATATGAGTTGATATATCGTGGCCGACTAATATTTCAAGTTGCGATGGATTCGTCAAATAAATTGAAAACCGAGCATCATTAAGACCCTTTGTTACTCCAACAGGAGGAGGCACATTTTCACTGTGAATAGCGCAAAGGAAGGGCTCAGCTCACTATAATATAATATTGTTGGGAACACTGAGGTACCTAAACAAGTTCAAGTTAGGAATTTACTTTTATTAGGTACAAAGAAACCAGTTTTATATTGCAGTCAATCACAGAATAAAATCACGAACTGAACTCCTAATCAGCAACCGGGTTTTCTAACGTATCAACGTAAACAATAACTTCTTCTCATTTCTTAGGCCTTCCAAGCAAGGGTTAAGGCGATCCGCATGAACAACCCATTTTTTCTTTTGAAAATGAATTTGAATCCAAAAATTGAAATTGAAATTGAAAATTGAATCACAATTTGAATCCAAAAAAACCACGTCTGAGAGCCTTCTCTTGATGATCCATTGTACGAGCTAGAAACGCTGTAACTTTGGGTGCCTTTTTTGGCACGGGATTGTACACCCAAACCGTATCTTTTTCCTTAAACCTAGGCTTTTCTGCTCGAACGCCGTACCGTCCCTCTGACTCTTGAGCTACCTTACCCATCGACTCTCGAGCGATATTATCAGCTAAATGCAACATCTACTCCTGCTGCCTCGCATATTCTGTGGTTGTCAATGTATTAGTTGGTAGCTCTGTCAGTAAGTCTAGTGGCACTGTAAGGGCTCCACTAAACATCAACATTGTGGGGGAGAAACCAGTGGATTTATCTACTGAAGATAAATAAGCTAGCAGCACCAAAGACAACTTGTCGTCCCTGTCTCGTTGGTGACTCTATGTAACTTTGGGCAACACATCCCAAGCAGTAAGGTTGAAGTGTTCAACCATCCCGCTACTTTGCGGTTGCAGAGCCGTGGTCCGTGTTTTATTGGTCCCCACAATTCTCATCGTTTAGGCGAACATTTCAACTTCAAAGTTTCTCCCCTGGTCACTGTGGATCTCCCGAGAAAAGCCAAAATGAGACACTACGAGGTACACCCCGTTGAGCTACAGTCTCAGCTCGTTTGTCTGGTCAAGTACTATGCGGACGTTCCCTTTCCTCGATTTCGGAAGGGGTCCGAGCAGATCTATGGCTGCAAGATTGATGGGCGCACCCGCTGTGTGTTTGCAAGGGGGCTCTAGTTTTCCTACCATTCCCTCTGGTATTGCATTCTTGGCTGCTCTTGCCAAGCATCCTGACATCACGATACATATCGACCCAGTAGTAAATATGTTGCAGTGATTTTATCATGCGTCTTGTTCCAAAGTGCCCTAGTCTGTAGGTTGAGTCCAGGAGCATAATCCTACATACTCGAGGGACAAGGATCTGGTTTACTTTTTGAGTTCCAGAGTCATTTTCCCAGAACCGTACTAGCACTCCTTGCTTTAGGCTGAGTGAATCACCAATGGCCCACTGGGGGCACCACTATATGGCGCTATCTCCTGCCATTTTGGTTGCCTTCTAGCCTTGACCCATACCTTTATTCTGGCTAGTTCAAGATCGTTCTGCTGTTCATCCTCCCATCTAATTGGTGGAACTAATTCCGTCACTCATTCATCAATTACTCGTTGTACATCCTTCTCCTCTTGGTGTACACAGTGACGGCTCTCTTTAGGAAGATGGGGTCTCTGAGAAAGTCCATCTGCATTACCATGCAAAGGCCCTTCACGATGCTCAATATGTGTATTAAAGGCTGCCAGTGTGTCTATCTGGATGTTTAAAATTCCTTAACCAATGGAGAGAAGCCCAGCTGTGTCTGTCCTCATTGTTATAGGAATCCCACTGCTCAATCCCTAGCGCCGAAAGCGCTTGAGTGCAACCTTTATAGCCAGGAGTGCTTTTCTGGTAACACAATAGTTTCGCTCAGTATGGTTTAAGCATCGACTGAAATATGCAATAACTTTCTCTTTTTCTTCATGCCTATGTAACAACACAGTACCTACCAAGAGTCCGTCCGCTTGCAGAAATGGCGAATTGGGATTTACATGGATAAGGACAGGGGCATCAAGACCCAGGTCATCAGGGGGCATCAACGCCTATCCCCGGTCATTGAAGGCTGTTTTACATTCTTTTGTCCATCGAAATTCTGCTTTGCTGGCTTCCAGCTTATACAATGAGCTGTACGTTGAGAGAAATTTGGGACAAATGGACGATAATAAGAGCAGAAGCCGACAAAGCTGCGCACCTCTTTAGTTGATAGTGATGTTGGCCAAGTTTTTCCGTTTTTCCTGGTTCTATATGGGCCAGACACAACGTAGACCAGGTAAGCGATACTTTTACAAAAAATGAACAGTCCATATTGCCTAAATAACAAGAGAATTTCTCTAATCAATTCAACTATATCTTCAAATGTCGTTGCATCCACTCTCACATTATCAAGGTAGATTTGAACACTCCCTTGTCGAATGAGATCATGAAGTAGGCGATTCATGCTCACTGGAACGTGGCAGGGGCATTGCACAATCCAAAGAGTATGACCGAAAAATGCCATACCCCCGTGGGCGTGCGAAATACAGTTTTATTGCAGTCCTCTCTTTTCATCTTCACTTGCCAATAACCATTCTGGAGATTGAGGGATGAAAACCAAGAGCTGCCTTGTATAGCAAGAAGCAGGTCATTAATGTGTGGCAGAGGGTATGCATCAATATAACCACGGCGTTACCACCATGATATAGACATTTCAAGTCTTTAGGCATTTTAAATGCTTCTAAACGACCCCTTAAGGCTTTTCAACTGAATCGAACGATCTCCGGCACTAAATTTGTGATATGGTATCATGTGGCACCGTTGCGCCATTTCTCAAAAAGTATGTGTTTGATATCATTTCCCAGGGTGTTTAGGTTTGTAAATTGAGTGGTACCATTTCCATAATATTGGACACACAAAATTGGCTGTACATAGGTATAGTTTTTGGTGGCACCAGTGTATAATTCAGACTTCGTGAGGAACCTGATCAGTGGACCAACTAGTCATATATTCATGTTAGGTTATAATGGAGAGGTACATCCAGTAAAATCATAATCTATTCGCAGTTCTCTCTAAAATTATATACAACCTATGCATCATACGGACGTTCCTGTAATTCATGCATTAGGCACTTACCAATATGTTTCCCAAGGATTTTGTGGAGTATTGGGAGCCACTAGTGAGTACTCCCAGCAATAATTCTGATAAGCTGGTAGTGCTCTAACTCCCACTAGGGATTCCTTGCACAGAATTTATGTGCATTCCGGTGGTACTTGACGGCTCTTGAATGCTGTTTCCACTCCTCTTATGTTGAATCCGATGGCATTTCCGATAATTCCTAGAACTAAGCCCAAAGAATGTTAGGCTGTTCATCTTTTACCCATTTCTCCCTGTACGAAGACACCCAAAAGAGGACCCCCATGAAAGGGTCAAGTGGGTCTTGAGGGTAGGTGCTATCTAATTTTCCATTTCGCTGTGAGTCATTGGCATGCGACTTTGTCATCTTACTTCCGAGGCTGGTGTCATAAGTAACGTCCTAATTCACATTATTCCTGTGCATTTCACAAAATGAAACAGTAATAAGTTATATTTTATAGGTATAGGCCGGAATGAGAATTGAAATAGAACCCTAATGTTTCAGAAAGCTGTTGAACTTGAAAAGCATGCGGATAAGTTGATTTCGGAGGATTACATTTTTTTCAACCTCCTGATCTTCCTTTTTTCAGCAGTGAGGAAGCGAACACCTCCAATAAATAGCCTTAATATATTGTTGTGGAGTAATGTTGCGTCAACGGATTGTCGGTAAAGTTGAGAGAATTTGAGTCGAAGAGGCAGACAAATTTAGGAGGCGGAAGGTCTGGGTGGCCCTACCTGAGACTGATGGTTGTGTCCCCAATTAGCGTGACAATCTACCGATCGCCGGCACCATCCCTAGGGTTTCACACCTCCCGAAGGCGCATGAAAGAAATAATTTTACTTCCTCCTGTTATTCAGCACGGGGGGGGGGGGGGGGGCAAGACAACAATTACAATAATATTATAGGGATGGCTATGATAGTTGAGCATAGTATTATAAAGTACAGCCCTTATTATACAACCATACTGAAACCAGATTTTGAATGATTTTGAATCTGCAGTGCCCTAGGCCCACCCAAACTTCTTCCTATAGTCTTCACCTTCTTTTAGTGAGTTTTCGTACAAAATGAAGCTATTGCAATGGCTTCAAAAATTTTAAAATAAAAAATTTTGAAAAATGTCTTCATTGAAATCCGTTTTGAGACATTTTGAAACGAATCCTAGAGTTTAACGCTTTTTAATATGATAGTATACATATTGTAGTATACACCCGGACCGGTGAAACTTGTCACCCAGTATAATGATGGTTTCGAAGGAGGATGCAGGATATCGAGGAATAATAACTCCTATGAAGTCTTAGAATGGTGTATTTAGTGGCCCTCTTGGTTCTTTATATAGGTGCAGACCTGGTGAGGGGAGGACACCTCCCAGGTCAGATAAGGGTGACAAGTTTCCATGGGTCCGGGTGTATACTACACTGGTACTACTGGCTACCCTCGACGTGGTGCCTGCGACTTCTCGACGTCCACAACGACCCCCCTGAAGCTTCGCTGAGAACAGATTTCTACTTTCTGCGCCCTGCCTGCCATCGCTGCAATCTCAACGATGCTTTCCCACTATGTGACGCCGCCTTCTCTCTCAGCCGTTCTTCGTCCGCAGTCGAAGCCAATATTGCCACTTCCCCCCACTACGCATCACTCCCTCCTGTAGTGCCTTTCACGCCCAGGGACCTCCGCGCCGTCGCTCCCCCCCCCCCCCCCCTGCAGGGCCTATAAAACGCCGAAGAGTGCCTCTCTCGACACATTCAACTGCACAGCCTCCAGCGGCTCACTTCGAGCTCTCAAGTCTCTTTACAAATGACAAGCGGACTTCCCCGCTTCCTCTCAAGCTTCCTGCCTTCTACATATCATTAGGACACCTAGAGGAAAACACCCAGAATCTTCAGAGTCTAGCCACCCATTCAACTTAGCTGTTTGAAGAGGTCATCCGTTCAAGCTTTTTCCAAGTTTTTCAGATCGAAAAACTTGTCATCTCTGTATTCAACTCCTCCCTATACGGTTGAATCACACAAATTATTCTGTTTCCAGCCGGAGCACTTAGTGTATTTTTCACTCCCGATTGGTACAGTGAGTGGCTCGAGTTTTTTCACCTTCTCCGAGAGATAGCTGCCCCATCCTTGGCAGATGAGACAGGTCTATGACCATCATACGCCCACTAAGGCCTGTTAGAGCTTGACTGAATCGTAATTTACTAAGTCGAAACCATAACACGTATCCCGTCTGTTTCTTTGTTATAGGCAGAATTATACATCAAGCAATACCATTCAGAATACTGCTACCTCAGTCAAGCTCTCCCCATTTGATTCGGCCAACATGTTTGTTTGGCTCAAACAACGACCTCGCCTGCACCGTTGAGGGTCTTACTACAGAGACAGCCGAGTTTCATCGAGTTTTTCTCACACTCGACTTCAAGTCTGCCGAGATAGGTCTTGATATTGATCCAGAAAGTACCTCTGCCTATATGACCCTTCCCGGCTCTGTGAGACTTATGAACCCGCAGATGGCCCGGATTCGGTTGAACTTCTTAATAAGGATAGGCTGGCCGGCTCTACTCCCTCTGCCTATGCCAGAAGCTTTTGTAGGTGGCTACCAAAAGATACACATTCGTTCCTGTTTCGTCAACTACCTATTCTTGCTGGTACTTCCTGACTCTGTCCGTCTTGTAGTAGGCTCATCCTCTGAGACTTACATCACGAAACTGGCCCCTGCAAAGGAACGCCTTCTACCCTTGACCGAACAGCCACCTGTCTCAATCAATGCTACCTCTTCTGATAATGATGCTTCCCTTATGTAGTATGTCGCCACAGTAACACGCCCATCTTACTCCTCACAACCAGCCAAACAACAGGCATCTGATTTTCCGCCTCCCGCTTCTCCTAGGTTACCAGCCTTGTCACATCAGCCTTTTTCAAGGCACACGGCGTCCTCTCCTCATCCTAGACAACGGCTCTGACACAAATTCTACTCTATTCCGCGTCTCTCTCCTTTATAACACGCTTTTCAATTGCAAAAATCCCTCTTCTCACACGCTTTATTCAGCAAATGGCGGACAATTTCGCACTTTTGGCATTCATCTCGCCTCAATAAATCTTCCATCACTCTCTCCATGTCAATGGGAATTCATAGTAGCTGACGTCACTTCACCTATCCTTGGAGCTGACATTCTGGATTACTTTGGAATGCTCATCGACATTCACACAAAGGGTCTCATTGACACTGCTACTCAAGCAATCGTCCGTGGCACAGTCAACCTTGTCCAGCCTTCCAACTCATGCTCTTCAACTCTTCATCCGTCCACTCCGTGCTTCTCGGAGCTACTCTCTGAATATCGTCCTTCACAGGTTCCTGAACACAACCCCATCTATCAACACATCAAGACAACCGGACCTCTCTCACCTCCGTCGACTCGCTCCTGCCCTCTTCCAGAAAAAAAAGTAGTATTTTGATGAGTTCCTACGTGATGGCACAGTTCAACCCCCTGACTCACCGCGGTCAAGCCTTCTGCACGTTGTAATGAAGCCCAACAGAGACGTCCAACCCATTGGAGACTACAGGGCTCCAAACTCGCAAACTATACCCAATAGGTATACTATACCTCACCTACACAACTTAACGAAGTCACTCTATGACACCACCATATATTAAACTCTTGAAATCTCCAGAGCCGTCCTACACTGTAGAATAAATCCGGATGACATTCCCAAGACTGCAGTCATAACTCCTTTCACTTCACTCGCATGAACTATGGGCTTTGTAACGCTCCACAGACTTGGCAGCATTTTATGCACTATGTCCTCCGGGATCTACCCTTTGCATACTCATATCTCGATGACATCCTCATCGCCTCATCAAACCCAACCCAGCACTACCATCACCTTCAACAGGTGCTCTTTACACTCTCCACACGGCCTCCAGATCAACAAGACGAAGTGTCAACTTGCTAAAACTTCAGTCACTATCTTGGGTCTTTGAGTCTCTTCCAATGGCATCTCTCCACTACTTCATAAATTCGAAATCTTCCAGAAATTTCCCAAGGCTCACACAGTTCAGGATTTGTGAAATTTCCCGGGACTCCTCAATTTCTATCGTCTTGCAATACCTCATGCTGCCCCGACTCTCATTCTATTAAAGAAACTCATAACTCCAGATACCAAAAAACGTGACAAGCGTCTTATTTCCTGGTCATTATGAGAGGACTCAGCATTCCTCCACGCCAAACGACTCCTGTCTTCAGCAGTATCTCTCACTTACCCCGACCCACATAAGCCACTGGAGCTCCACACAGACACCTCCAATACAGCAGTAGGAGCTGCCCTTCAATTTAGGGATGGATCTACACTCTATCCTCTTGGATTCTTCTCCAGAGGACTTAATAAGGCACAACAAAACTATTCAGCCTTTGACAAGGAGCTTCTCGCCATATATCTTGGCATTATCCATTGCAGATGATAGAGGGCCGCACCCTGACCATCTACACAGATCACAAGCCTCTAACTACTTCAATCACCTCCATGTCGAATTCTTTGCCTCCTATACGCCTACGCCACCTTTGTTTCAGTTCGGTGTTCACCTCGGATATTTGTTACAACCCAGGGTTTAGCAACGTCCCAGACAATGATCTCTCTCGCCTCAACTCGATTGCCATAGACTCTCTGTCTCCGTTCATAGTCAGCAAACTACGAGACTCACAACTACAAGACCTGGTCCATCAACAATGGATCTTCAGGACATACTCATTGATGGCACTCCCATTATTTGTGACATATCTACTTCCTCACCCTGGCCCTACATACCTTCTCCTCTCAGACCTCTAGTCTTCAACCATATCCATGGTCGATCTCATCCAGGAATTAAGCCCTCCACTAAACTCATCCGTACTCGTATTTTCTGGCCCCAGACGACGAATTCCATTAAGGTTCTCACCCGTTCTTTTCCTGTCTTCCATAGGGCCAACATCACTCGGCATATTAGAGCCCCAATCAGAAACTTCCCAGATGCTCAGCCACTTGAACACCTCCACATCAATCTTGTAGGGGCCCTGCCAAAATCCAACGGCTTCCGTTACTGTCTTACAATGATACACAGGGCCACAGGCTGGCCCGAGGCAGTACCCTAGCACAACATCACGGCTCAAACTGTTACTAAAGCTCTCTTTGATCACTGGATATCTTGATTAGGGGCTCCTTAATTCATCACGGCAGATCAAGGTACGCAGTTCACTTCGAAATTGTTTTTCAACTGCCTGTCGGCAATGGAGCATTACTAATCGACACACTAATATTTACCATCCTGCTTCTAATGGAATAATCGAACGATTCCATTGTTCACTCAAAGAGGCCCTTATGTGCTCATCCTCTCCTTCATGCTGGGCCACAGACCTCACCTCAATCTTACTAGGGCTAACAAATCTTCCGTCTCAGGATGATATATCACCCTCACAGCACCGCCTCGCAGTTACAACCCGCCTACCACATGATCTTATGACTCCTCCACCACCTACGTCTATACCATTCTCTCCCATCACGCTTACGAACGTTATGTAAAAACTCAATACCCTACGACTCTCCGGCATGCTAAGAATATCTACATTAGAGCTGACACCTCTAGAACTGCGCTATCCCGCCTTATACCGGCCCGTTCACCGTCCAGGCCAATCATGAAAAACCATCACATATAGGCACACTACAGGCATCCCCACTTCTACGTCCGTTGTCAAACCTGCGCCATCTATACGCTCAACAACAACCTCCAACACTCCTCGAGTACTGCACTTTGATCCACCGCACTCCAATCACCACGAATGAAGCACTTTATATCGCGTCGATCACCCCTCCTTCCGGCCTATACAAAGCCAGCCAGCTCATTATCCAAACATATTTCTCAAAAGACTTCTCCCGAAGTAAGGAAGCCAACGGGAACAGCCACTCCAGGTACCCCCAGTCCTCTTCACTCGGAGACCACGGCCAAGGCTCGAGCGAGCGCTTGACCAGTCTGGCCACCGCCAATGAGACCGCCTGCTCCCTCGCTGCCGAGTCTACCAGTCACTACAAAGAGAACGGTGATGTCCGTCTCGACCCAGCCACCATCACAAGTTCTCCAATTTATTCTGCCTCCCTTCGACGACCAGTGCATCAACTGCTGCATTCACGGGGTCAACAAACACCCGTCCTGCGATGCCGCAACACAGACAGCTACAGCGACCATAGAGACGCACCCTAGCCAGCCTCCGATCCCCGCCTTCATGGCCCAGGACGCCTCCACTACGGCCTCGGACTCCGGCTTTGGCTCCCTCAAGTTTTACCCTTAAAAAACACATAAAATTGAGCATAACAAATGAACTAAATACTGGTTTGTTCAAGTATAAAACTCGGCTGTAGCGGTGTTGGTGGGATCTGTGAGTGTTACCATTCGATTCAGCGTGAAAAAATACGTAGAAACCGACCCCACTCTTGTATTTTCTTTGAGAGTCATTTTTCACAAAAACCCTCGATTTCATAGAAAAAACCACGTTTCTAAACATAAAAACATACTTTTCTCCCCCAATTAACAAAGTAAAATAAAAATAAATTATACTGTTGGAAAGCTGAGATTTGGAGCAAGTTTTTCCTGCAATGCGTAAGGTTTTTGCAATTTTTAAAAAATACAACGCACCTTAAAAAAACAGAAATTTTCAAAAAGTGAGAAGTTTTCGTTTTGTGTTCAGTTCATTATTTCGCTTACGTGTCCTGTAGCAGAAATACATCAAATGTCTTAGGGAAATAGAAAATTTACCGTTCTTTCCTATGATGTATCTATGTTTAAGATTATATTGTAAATTAGGGGAGATATGGTCATTTTAGTGATGTAAGATCGAAAACACGAAAAAAATCTGAAATCGTTAATAACTCGGAAAAAAGCCTCTAAAAAAAGTCTCAACTCCACTCGTTTGTGCCACCTTGGGTGTTCATCCTGCATATGTATACAGGGTGTCTCAACTTAAGTTCCTGTAACTTCAGGGATCAATCCTACAACTAATTTGCAACAAAAAGTTCCTCCGAGAGATTTTCTTTTTGAACACTTAGTTTTCGAGTAATTCAACGTTTGAGATGTTTTCAACCCTCAAATTATAGTGAAAATTAAAAAATGAGTAAACCGTTGGAAAGAACGTCAAATTCGCAACCACTCTGATACCAATTTAGAATTTTGTAAGCAGGTGATATGGGAGAGAAATCCGGTTGAAAGTTAGAATCTGGAAATCTTAAAAAATCTGTCTAAATATGGAGCACTATAGCTCGGAAGTCTTCGATCGAATTTTACCCCCGGCGACGGAAATGACTGCACAGAGATTTCCCCTTTTAAACGGTGTAGTCGATTTTACTTTTACTTTGCTGATTAGGGGAGAAAACTGTGTTTCAATGTTTAAAAATATTGTTTTTTCAATGAAATCGAGGGTTTTTTTTGAAAAATTACCTTCCATGAAAATACAAGTTCGGGGTCGGTTTCTACGTACTTCGTTACGCTGAATCGAATGGTGACACTTGCATATCTCCCAAGCCCAGTTATAACCAAATTTTACGCTTTAGATTACAAGTTTCACACCAAAAATGACATAAAATTTATCATACCAAATGAACTCAAATTTGTGAGTTTTAAAGGGTTAAACTTATAGTTAAACTTATAGTTATAACGGGGTTTGGGAGATATGCAAGTGTTATCATTCGATTCAGCGTAAAAAATACGTAGAAACCGACTCCAAACTCGTATTTTCCGGAATCGGCCAAGAAATATTAGAATTTATACTTTTTAGCTGAATAGGGATTACTCCAAATATGTTTCTCAAGGAACCTCAAAAACATTATGCACAAAATAATATTGGAAAAAGAATTTGAATTTCATTAACATGCACTAAAAAGTTCCAGTCATGCATCATGGTCGTAGGAGCAAATTTTCATAAATTACGTATACTAATATAATATGACAAATTGTATCGACATTTGAGCAATTTGAGTACCACAAAAAGATTTTTAAGAACCAATTTAATGGCAAAAAAAATTTATACTAAATATAATTCGGTGATTCAACAAAGATTTTGGTTGACACACACACCCACACACAAACACACACACACACGCACACGAGAATATTGAAAACATTATGGTTTATCAATATTACCCCTCCATTCACCCCCTTTCTTGATGAATGGAAATCCTGAAAAAATTTCAAAAACTGTATCGAATTCATGATGGAACAAAATAAGAATCACGAAAATCGGTAGAGATCTGTAGCTTGGGTAGCGATTGGATAAATCGATAATTATCCACTCCACCCCCACCAAGACAGCGAATCCTTAATTTCCTAGGTTCGTTGCACAATCAGTGTGAAATTGGAACCAAACTAAATGAGAATAACTAAAATCGGTTGACCTAGGAAGCGTCGAAAAAAGTTGTCGAAAAAAACACGTTTTTTCTCTTTTACCCCCTCCATTCCCCCTCTTCCATCTTAAAATTCAAAATTTCCGAGGTTTGCTGCATAACTAAACTAAAATTGGGATCGAGCAAAGAAAGAATCTCAAAAATTGGTTGGGGATTGTGGTCTGGGCAGCGTCGACAAAGTTTGTATCACAAACACTTCAGTTTGTGTGTCACACACTTCAAAATTTGTATCACACACACACACACACACGCACACACGCAAACACGCAAACACGCACACACGCAAACACACACTCGCACACACGCACGCACGCACGCACGCACGCACGCGCGCGCGCGCACACACACACACACACACACACACACACACACACACACACACACACACACACACACACACACACACACACACACACACACACACATATATACACATATGAAAAAACGCAAATTTCAGGAATCGTTTCAGAATGCCTCAAAACGGATTTCAATGGAGAATTTTTTTCAAGCAATTGCAATAGCTTCATTTTCTACGAAAATTCGCTACACAAATCGATAACTACCTACTGGATAAAAATTCTTGAACTCCAAATTCTTTGCTATTATTGATAACTTGTTTTTGACCACATAATTGGTAGTTTTATTTCATTGCGATCAAAGTGCTCAAATTCAAACAATTATACATGAAAATAATTCGAGAATTTACGATATTTCGCTTTTGTGGTCATGCAGCATGAAAGGAACTTTTTTCGTTGAATACGTACCCTCTGTAATCCCTGATACGACAAAAATGGTTAACCAGGGCATTTCACAGAACCCGAATGGATATTAATTATAGGTTTCTACGCGAATGAATGATGGCACCACCCACGTACATAGCTACGAACGAAATGAACCTGCATTTAAAACAAAAACATGAATTTAATCTTGAAAAAAATTCCATCGGAGGTGAAGTGGAAGAAAATGGACAGAATATTGGGAAAGTTCCTCAAGCTAATTGTGTCCTATGAAAATAGTATCTGATATTTTTCAACTGTTGCAACATTTTGGTTTATTGTTCTTTGACTTATAAAGCAGAAATAAAAACATATTATACAGCCGAGACTGAACGTAAATTTGTCAACAATAACACGTACACAGAGTGACGGAACGTATCTATTTCGTAAACCATTCTCATGTTTAATTCAGATTATCACCCACAATATAACAAAAATGCGCAAAACCTGATTCCAATAATGAAATCCACCTTGGCCATTACCCATTAAGTAAATTATGATGTGGTATTTGATAAAATATACATTCAGATAATTAGTTTAATTCTCAATATTGTTTCGTTTGAGAAGAGATTGAGGTTTTCGTAACTATGTTGTTGAATCGAGAACACTTTTAGATACACTCCGGAAAGGGAGGAAAGAAACGGTTGATTTGAAAATGACAAAGCTCCCTCTCCAATCCGTATCGAACTCAAAATAGGATAAACACGAGATAACTTGGTTCAGGAGAATGAATTCAAATAGCCTAAATCATATTTCAGGAGGGCAAATATTGTGTGAGATTTGCATGGAGGGCTGCTGAATGATTTACCTTTGCTCGGTGAAAAATGTTTGCCAATCTGTCAATCTGTAAAACAATCGCTAGCGGTGGCTCCGGCTAAATAAATAACGCGAGAAAAGTTGGGAGATGAAGCGGTGGCTGCGGTGCGCTTGGGTTCCTCCAAGCCCACAATCCCTCCAGCTCCCCCTGTCCGCTTAAGTCCATCTACTCACATCTGTTAATTGAAGAAGGGGAATCGCACCAGAAAATATACGTTATTAACGTGGAGAAAATAAAATAATTTTAATAATTGGCCGTTCATGTGAAAAGGGATCTCCAACATCCAGATGCAATATTTTTGGAGCTATTGGTATTTGGTTTCCACGTATTCAACAAATTTTCGCAAAAATGTAGCTATCGCAATGGGTCCAAATACTCTAGAAAGAAAATTTACCAGAATTGTCTTCATGAAAATCTGTTTTGAGGCATTTTGAGATGTTAATGCTTTTGTATAATTATATATTATGAATATGCCTGTGTGTGTGTCCTTTGTCCTCGGACCTATGGTGGCCACATTCTACGTCATTATTCGATTTCCAAGCAGATAGCAGCTGCTTTGTCATACACCGGTTGGGAATCAAAATGGAGAAACTATAAACATGCTGAGTGACCGGAGCAAGAAGCAGAACATCGATGCTGTCCAGCCCGATGGGACTACTATAATTCCGGATGTCCAGGTTGCCAGTGGCAGCGTGGACATGGAGTAGACCTGGCGGGCTGAGACATAAAAGTATGAAAGATATGGCCTGCGGCAAGCGATTTCCAAGCTAAAAGAGATGGCGACTAATAACATCAAGGTCATGGCCGCTGTCGTGTCATGGCTCGGGGTGTGGTGCAGGAAAAGTACCACGGAGTTACTCGATTTGGGCATCTCGGCGGGAGTGCTCCGTGGTATCACCACTCGCATCCTGAGGGGGTCGTACCTAAAATGGTCACATCCTTTCATCCCACTCTCCTACCTTTTCCTTCACCTTCCTTGATCCCATGGGCCAGCGTCGGGTAAACCTTGGCGTCCTCCCCACTCCTTCAATTTAGTTTTTTCGGTTTTCATTCATTGGTGTCTCCCCTCCGCCTTTAAGGGGAGTTTTTATTAAAAAAAAAAAAAAAAAAAAAAAAAAAAAAAACGGTATGGTTGTACGTGGAAATCAATAGAAAACTGTACGCTACTTTCGTGTCATATTTCCGTAACGATTTTTCCTGTCGTTTTCGGAGCGGGAACCCATGGCTACAGTACGTGCATGCTAAAAAAAAGATTGTGTGTGTGTGCGTGCTTATCCAGACAATAAATATCCATAGGATTGGGATAATTAAATATTGTTATCTATAGTTAAAATAACTATAGTCATGCAGTCGGTTACACCAACAAACAAATAATAAAGTGAATGTCAACAAATATAAGGATGTTATGAATTCCATTATTTGATTCCAAATTTAATTTCCATTATTAGTATATTCAATCACTAATAGAGGGCTTGGTGGGTCGCTTTGTTCGTGAGCAATCATTGCGTGAGGGGCCAAATAGGGGTATGCAATTGTACGAGTCTTCTTACAAGTATCTACAGACCCCTCCAAACTTCCATCGGGAACTCGGCCAATCGCTACAATATTGGAGCACTGGATATTAGCTTTCGGTGTTTAATTACGGGGGACCCAGAGTGATAGGGAAAGAGGAAAGGCGAAAGCACGTTGGACACTGAGTAAACCCAGGACTACCAGCAATGATTGCAAACATTGTAGCGTTGGACAAATTAGTATACTGAAGGGGGGGGGGGGGGATTGTTTGTTGGGAACGAGCTCTCGGAGGATTGGCAGCCAGTTGTCTGAATAATAGTTGAACCGCTGGCGTACATTTAATAGTCGAATACCGAGATTGGATGGAAGGCTGGGAGGGTACACAAGTGGCGTGTATACATTTCATAGGCATGCTTCGCGTGGGCAAACAAGACTGGAGCTAATCAGTTATGTGCTGTTTGTCCAACCATTCTGTCGCGAGGATCCTCTTTCTTATTGTAGCTCTCTTCACGGACCGCTCCATCTTCCATTGCAAATAGGCTGCCACGTTATGAAGCAATTTTCGCTGGCTAAACCACATGGGTCGTACAGAGGAGCGGAAACGGAGATCAAACCGCTGACGGACGAACAGATTTTGGATAGAGGAAAATAGAATGAGAATCTTGAAGGATTCAAAGATCGTGAAAAAAGTCCCAGTCAAGCAACATGACCATACGAACACAGTTACGTTAAAAGTTAAGTTATTGTTTTGAAATTTGAGCACATTGTGTGCACAGTGGTGAAATATAGGTCATTATGACAAAAAAAAAATTTTGTCCATCTTATATTCTACAACATAATTTTTTTGGACTTCTACTACCTATTTCTTTGATTTTTTATAGATTTTTTTAAAAGAAGATTTTAATGAAATTTAGTTATCTAAATTTTCAACTTATTTTGTGCAAAATTTGTTGAATATTCCAGTCCATAGATGTTAACATAGTTTTGAGTAATATCCTGATAAAAAGTATAGATTTAAAGATTTTATCTACATAGTTTTCGGCCATTACTTGCGGTTACAGAACTGAATGAGGTGTGTCGCTTCACACAAACTGGAAGAACACCATGTGATGGTAACCAGAAAGCTAAAAAAATCTGCAAAGTTGGGTGGGTAGTATTTTAAACATGGACGTATAGAATTAGTTGAATAACAAAGTACGAGTCAAAATGATTGATAAGTCGACGTTATAAGAAATTAATGTTTGCGCTTGCGCACAGACTACTATTGATCTAATGGCAATGAAATTTATAGAGGAACGTTTTGGAGGTACACCGCACAATCCTTGAAAATTTTATAAAAATCGGACCATAAGTCTTGGAGTTTTCTGTGCCGATCAATTTTAGTTTTGCGCATACACTAAAGTTATCACTACACCAATCGCGATATAATGCATAGGGAATTCTCCTGGAACATATAAGCATTAACTCCTCGAATTTGAACATAACCCGACCAATAGATGGTGAGAAATCGGCGTTATAATAAATTAACGATTGCGCATGCATTAATGTGACGGCAACGTACATGGCAATGTGACAGGAGCCGTCTAGAAGCTATACCGCACAATTCCTGAAAATTTCATCAAATTCGCTCCTTCAGACTCGGAGTTTTGCATGTGTCAATTGATATTAGTTGGCGCATGCGCCATGATTATTACTCTACTAATAGCAATATAATTTATAGGGCATTTTTCTAGAACATATACCCAGTATGTAGTATTACTTACCGTGTTTGAGCGAAATCAGAGCAACCAGATGATGAGAAATCGAAGTTATGATAAATTCACGTTTTTGCATGCGCATAAGCTACTGTTGATTCCATGGCATTGCAAATTATAGGGGACCGTTTACGAGCTATCTTGCACAAACCCTGAAAATTTCATCGGAATCAGACTGAAATTTGGGATAGTTTTGGGCGTGGCAAGGTTTTACTATAGACAGACACGGAACAAAAACTGATCAGCATGCTCTGAAACGCAACAAGCAGTTTTAATTTTGATTTTGGAGGGCAATTTGTTCGCCTTCTATCACGTACAAAAGCTTCTGTACCTTTGTTAGGGAGGAAGGAAAATGATTAATTTCCTGTTCTTGTCAAAAACTTGAAGTAATAGAATTGAACTTAAGTCAGATATATATTTTTTCCTTCCACTTGCGAAATAGTATAGTGTGAAATATAAATCCATTTCCTAGAGAGAGTGTGTGTTTGCCATGCCTGTCAGGGTATACATGAAAACCGAACCTGACTTACCATGTGGTGCAGCAGTGTCGTCGGACTTACGGTGGACGGATTCTAAGTCATTATGCAGTTGACAAACAGACAGCAGGTGCTTTGTCATCCAGAAGTTGGGATAACGGAAGGAAGAGACATGCTGAGTGACTAGGGCAAGAAGCGAGGTACTGTTGCCACCAAGCCCGATGGGTCTGCTATAATCCTGGATGTCCGGGTTGTTAAGATATGGAGCAGCTCTGGCGGGCCAAGAAAAATAAGTATAAAAGAAATGACCGGTATGCGATATTCGAGCTAAAAGAGAGGCGACAAACAACACAAGGTCATTACCACGGGCATGTCATGGCACGAGGTGTGGTAAGGGAAAAGTGCCATGGAGTTGGTCGAGTTGGGCATTTTGGCGGGAGTGGTCCGAGGTACAAACACCCATGTCCTGAGGGGTTCATATTATTGGGCCACATTCTTTTTTCCCACTCAAAAATCAGTTGGTTCTTCCATTTTTTTCAACGACTTTTGCTGTAACATTCTCTGAAGTTCTGCCTCAACTTTAGCTCGAAGTGGAATAGAAATATTTCGGGGTGCGTGTACCGAATAGGGCTTAGAGTTATTCAAAAGTTCTAGTTTGTATTCCCCAAGGATGGTACCTAATCCACTGAAAAGCTCCGGATAACTTTTTACAACTTGATTTAAAGTGATTGAATGAAGATTAGCTTGCTGAAATCGTTTTTAAAGAGAAATTAGTTCGAGCGACTCAATTGCTGGCATTCCTACCAAGGGTTCGTTCAAGCTAGGGACGATGTATATTTTTTTCTTTAACTTTAAGACCATGAATTCCAGATCAGCGATAAGCATGCCTTCCACATGCATAACTCTTTGGTCAGCGTTTTTTAGAAATTTTATCGGGTTTGAGAGGTACGCATGATAATTTTACTATTACTACTAACGGAAATAACCCTTTAGGTTTAATACCAAGATCAGTTATCTTGTTTCTCGGAAGATAAACACCTATCTAAACGTAAACACCTATCTTTTTTGTTAATTTACACCCAGACGCTCCACTTTTACACATTTTGGGGTAATGTCCGATTCTTCCGCATTGACACGTATAGTCTTTGGCTGACCACAAGACCCGTGGGGATCTAGTGTCCCCAAAATTCCAGCACCC
Organism: Adelphocoris suturalis; assembly: GCA_030762985.1. Classification (NCBI taxonomy): domain Eukaryota; kingdom Metazoa; phylum Arthropoda; class Insecta; order Hemiptera; family Miridae; genus Adelphocoris; species Adelphocoris suturalis. Next base: position 17,433,461 of record CM061045.1, on the reverse strand, counting down.
ATCTATGACGATACTACTATTAGTTTCAGATTGCCTCTGCTTCGATTAGCTGAATGGGCGAGAATGAATACGAAAAACGTCTGAACATGAATATTTTGGCTGAATTTCCTGCAATCCTCGAGTCTGCTTTTTAATGCTTTCCCTCTGTTTAGCCTTTAAAATGGCTTTCCCTAAAAGAGATCGGCATCCTCCTGGAGTTGAGAGAATAAACCCTTGTCTAAAATACCCTCTACGATTCGATCCCGAACAAGCTCGTCTCTAAGATCACGAAACGCACGACGTTCGGCCATCAAGGTGATTTCACTGAGAAATTGTTCAAAACTCTCGCCATCTTTCTGGTTTCTAGAATTAAATTTTGCACTATCAAAAATCACTTTCCTTTTTCCTATTAATGCCTCATGAAATGCAGTAATTACATGTTTATATGTGTTCCGTTTGTCTTCGGAGAGTTGGGATCGAATCAAAATATCATCAGCATCTTTCCCCATACAATAAATTAAAGATGTTATCTGTTTTTCTTCAGACTCCTGATAGACCCTGGAAGCCATTCGATACCTCTCGAATCGCTGTGACGATTTTTTCCCATTTCTCTGGGCATTTAAAGTCAAATGGGCTGGTGGTTGAAACACAATCGATGAATCACCCGCGGGTGACGAATTCCGCCGAGACTCGCCGGAAAAGTCATCTCTATCTTTCCTATATTTATGCCTACTCATGCTGCCACAATGTAGAATAATAATACGTGCGTAAAACGGAAGATAATTGTATTCATATGAACATTAATTTATTGATATGTAAGAAACAAAGTGGTTACACGTCAGTCTTGATTCACTCCAAACATAAATCTAGCTGCCTGGCAACGCACTGTTTATAAGTTGTGTAGGAGGCAAATATGTCACACTACCTGTGTCAATAGAAAATATAACCACGATACGCTGATATAAATACAATCAAGATTAAGTTACTTGATGTGTATACAATAATTTTAAAGATCATAGAAAAAAAATAATAATAAATAACAATAAAATAGAATGAATTGTTTTTAAAAAAGGTTCCAGTCATGCAGCATGATTGTATGACCGAATTCTCAAGTTATCGTATTATTTATTCATGTTAAAGTTATGTTAGGGTTATGTTAAATTGTTTTGGAATTTGAGCTTTTTGAGTGCAAAGAAAATTTTAATTATTATTTTTAAGACAAAAAATGTATTCTTAATAGTAATCTGCTATTCAAAAGAGATTTTGGATTTTTAGCTTTTTGGCAGTTTTTCACGATTTCATAGCAAATTGTCACGAAATATAAGTACATTTTCCAAGTCAAGTTTACTTTTATTTTGTTATTTAGTGGAGAAAACTATGTTTTAATGTTAAAAAATGTGGGTTTTTCAATGAAATTGTTGGTTTTTCCGAAAGATGACCCTCCATGAACCAACAAGTATGGGGTCGGTTTTTATGTATTTTTTCTCGCTGGATCGAATGGAAACTCTTGCATACCTCTCAACTACGTTATAATCGAGTTTTACACTTTAATTAACTAGTTTTATCCCATAACACACATACATCAAATCGTAACAAACAAACTAAACATCTGCGATTTTAAGTGTAAAACTTGGTTATAACGGAGTTGGAGAGATCTACAAATGCTACCATTCGATACAGCGTGAAAAAATACATAGAAACCGACCCCATACTCGTAGGTTCATGGAGGGTCATCTTTCGGAAAAACCAACAATTTCATTGAAAAACCCACATTTTTTAACATTAAAACATAGTTTTCTCCACTAAATAACAAAATAAAAGTAAACTTGATTATACCGTTGGAAAGCATATTAGACGAAGCAGTTTTCATGAGATTCGCCAGTTCCCAGGATTCTTTTTAAAAGAGTAGTAAAGTTTTAAAGATTTTCAGAAATATTCTTTTTTCAAAATCGTCAATGTTTGAGCTGATGTGAGGGCCTTTGGATGGTACTTTTTAAGAACCCAAGTACACCATTCTTATAGTAAATTTAATGCTGATTCCGAAAATGTGGTCAAAAGTTAAAATTGAATGATGTAAAGTGGAGAAATTTGAGTTTAAAAGGAAAAAAAAACGGTTTTTCTGAAATCCTTTAAAAAATCATATCTCGAGAACGGATTGAGATAAAAATATTCAGTTGGCGGCATTTTACTCCATTTTTGATGAAGTTTCACCCAAATTTTTTTTTGCATCTGCGAGGGAATCACCCTGTATATATGAAAAGATATTAAAATCTAGATATCGTTTCGGAATACCACAAAATGGATTTCAATGAAGAACATTTATGAAACTTTTTATTTTAAAATTTGTGGAGCCATTGCAATAGCATGATTTGCTACGAAAGTTCAATAAAAGATAATTGCCATAAGTTTTATTAGAATTTAAACTAATTAGACATTAGAGTGGAGTCCAGTGGAGTCCGTATTGGCAATCCGTTTAGTGACGGACCGTCAATATGGCTCCCCTTAGAATCGTGGCCGTTGCAGTGTCCATTTGACACCGCTTTTTGATTGCCGCTAATGACCCTTCCGGTTAAGACGCGGCTTAAATTCTTAAAAAAAAAAAAAAAAAAAAAAAAAAAAAAAAATAGAATTGAACCGGGGAAGTGCATGACAAAAAAAAATAACCGAATTCAAATCCGTTCCAGATCATTCAAAGACCGTCCGTGGAAAAATGATCGATTTGTGTGTGATGTGACACAATTTAGCGAATTTTCGAAGAAAGCTTTTTTAACGCTGTACAAGCTAATATTCTTAACCAATTTTCCTGATTATTATTATTAATTTTATTTTTTCAAGATCATACAACACTGCTGAGGCTAAAATTCTCAACAGATTTTTATTATTCTTATTTTGCTCCATTCCAATTTTAGTCCAGTTGTGCAAATATTGTTGGACATTTTGAATTTACCATCGCTAGGGAAGATGGAAGGGGTTGTTACCGACCCTTTCAAGCGATATTCAAGCTACAATTCTCAGCCGAAATTGATAATTATGTTTTTGTTCAGTAAAGTATTCGGTCAGGTTTTGGAACACATTTTAGGAACTTTTAATTTCATAATGAAAGGGGTTGAATGGCCATGGCTTTATCTTGGCTGTTATTTACTTTTTTACTTTTTTCGATACCGATTCCTGTCCAGTTATGCAATTTTCAGTTTTCTATTAATTTTTAAAGAGTTTAAATGTATGGAAAAACGGGATTTGATAACAGATTGTTTGTAAGGAGGAGTGATGGAGCGAGGAGTGATTCTTTTTGACGGATTATTTTACAATTTTGATCAAAGTATTAGCCATATTTATTACACCATTCTCTGTAAATTCAAATTTTATTGAGATGGCGGGGGAGAGGGGAGGTAAACCGATAAAGTGTGTTATTAAATTGTTCTTTGTTTGCTTTTAAATAGAGTAGGTAGATTCTGTAGCTTGCAGTACCATGAAACAGTACATATTGCACTATGATTTGAGGGATGGGGGGGGGGGGGGGGGGATTGCATGTAGCATATTCATGTTGGAAATCTTGCGTCGCTTTTTTATTAAATATTCAACACTCTTACGATACTAAAATCTCAACTCACATTTTCTCATATCAGCTTTATATTTTTTACCACCTTGTTCGATTTCGTATGACATAATTATGACAATAATAATTCCCGGGGTAATTAGAATATACATAAATTTAAATTAAATCGTATGCCAAACGAGAAATTCGAATAAAAATAAATCGTAATTCGCACATTCGCGGCACTCCATGGTCAGCGGTTCATCCCAATTCTTCTCGAGACCAACATTGCTCATGATAATTTCTTACCTTTTCCTGTATCTTAAATTTCATTTAATTAAAATCCATAACTATATTCTGTTCTCAGTGATTTGGTAACTCGTTTGGTGGTCACTTCCAGTTCGATGTTGGATATCAGGTGGTTTGTTGAAATTCTTGCTCTTACGTGGAATTATTGAAATTCGTGCTTCGAGAGAGTCTGTGTTTTACGATCGAAAATCTTCATAGCTGCTGCCATTTGTGTATCTTCTTCAGTATCTTGGTCATTTATCTCCTCATGTAATGAAAATTATACTTGTAAATATCAACTGCTTTTGGCACATTGGCGTCTGCCACTAGGTCAGCAACATTTATTCATGATAATGAGTCTTCTTCAAAATCGTATACAATCAAAACTTCCTTTGCTGTATTCTTAACAATATTGTATTTTAACAATATTTGAATTTTTGATTCGGTTTGAATCTAGTCTAATCGTATATCCACTTTGAATATGTTACACCAAATTAATCAATTTCGGTATAAGGATTCCCAATGTCACATCAATATCATTGAATTAATTTTCCGTTTCATCGTCAGATTCCCAATACATAAAAAGGATCCATTTGACAGAGTACAGTATTTTGGAATTTCATCCACCATCATTTTTAGTTTCCGAAATGCTTGAGTTAAGTGCGATGTTCTGAAAATCTCGGATAGTTTAATCCAAACTCCGGGCCCAAAAAACAAATCCCTTATACTTGAAATTGTCTGCCCTCTTCATTACTTGGGTCTTCTTAGTATATGCTATCATGTCGCAAATCATGCTCCTCTTCTTTATTCTTCTATGTTATTGAACATTCAACTTAAAAAAAAAAATCTCCTCCCTCTCTTTTTTTTTTTTTTTTACCAACTTTATATTTTTTACCACCCTGAAACCTTACCACGATTCAGTACGAGACAATATGATGACAATAATAATTTCTGGAGTAATTAGAATATACATAAGTTCAGATTCAATCGTATGCCACTCAATAGTATGGGGTACAACCAGTAAAATCAAGTTATTTTCTATTCTGACCCAAAATCCTGTACAAACCAGATACCTATAGATAGTACGTTTTTTAAATTTTATTTTATTCATTTATTTTTCTCACTGTTGAAGCGGAAAAGTGTTCATTGAAGAGCCTGACCGAATGTAACTCATATTGCATCTCGTACTACAAAAACTTATTTTTCTCCACCATCGAATGTTCTTTTCTAAGGCGGATGGAAAATTTAAAAAATAAACCTATTTGGGCAAACGACGACTTTGCAGAAAAATTATTTTTTCTATATCACTTGTTCACATTTTCGAAAATATTTGGGTTTCTAAGCATGCGAGAAGCATAGTGAATCACCATCGGGTTCCGTTGTTACATATCTTGAGTGGAATTTTCCATAGATGACGTCCAAGGTGACCGCGATCGCGGCGCAATAGATAGGCGAGCCTCGTTTTCCAACAATAACTTTCAAATGATTATCAGGGTGACTGGCACCAAAAAGCGATAAGACGAACGGGCGGCTCCCTCCTCTTCTTATTTACATAAAAGATAGAGAGACACACGGGAGGCCGGGGCTCAGCTCTGGAGATAAGGAAATCCTCCTCAGCCTTCGTCACCGCAATCTTCTATCCCTTGGTATCTCACGTCTCGTAAATCATTTCCTCTTAGAAAAGGTGCCGGCGTCGTAGGAGAGGATGTAGCGCGATTTTGTAAGGACCTCTTCAACGCACCTTCGAGGTTGTAACACTGAACACGTCTGCCACAATGTTCACATAAGAGGACATATTATTTATTTATTAGAATAAGACATACTCAAATTCACAACTTATTACAAAAGAGCGAATCGCTACATCAACACAGTAAAAGAAAATTGAATACTCTAAACGGGTTATGTAGATATAAATACGAAACGAATATCAAATATAGTAAATATTTTAAATATAGTAAAAGAAAAGAACCTTTTAACAGAACAAATGAAAAGTGACTATACTACAAACATGTAATATACATACAGGCAAGCCCAATACTACCAAGGATCAATAAGTAAGAAAAAAAGAAAGCATCCACATGAAGACAAGAAAGTAAATAGAGTAAGAATAATTATGAAAAGTAAGTTAGGAATAATTGCTCGTCGCTCTTCAACTATGGTTGATATCATTCTTCGGGTTATCGCAGTGATTCTAACAAACAACAAAACAGTGCGTGGCTCAGTTCTGCTTCTATTGAACACCAAGATTAACAAAACAGTTCAAAAATAGAAATTCCATGAGATACCAAAGCTTCCTTGTTCAGCCCATTAAATTAACCAAATCATGCGGGTTTATCTCTATCTCTATCTCTATCTCTATTATTAATAAGAATGAAACTCCGTCTGTCTGTCTGTCGCTCGTGCCTATGCACGGCCAAACGGCTGAGTGGGCCGGATCTACGAGTGGGGGGATCTTTTTGGGATTTTCCGATAGGGTGTATAAGCGAATTTAAAATTTTCTAATCCCACCCGAACCATGGGCCGTAGGGCGGGAGGGGGGTCGAAGTAAGAATTAATGTGCGCTTTTTCCACTTCCCCGCTTCCCCTACCCCTCTAAACGGCCGTTGACAATTCCGGAAAAATACGGGTTTCGTAGGTTTTCCTACGAGGAAGACGACGGCGCGATCGGATCGCGAAAAAAGTATCGGGAAATGCGTTAAAAAAATGCGAGAGTACGGACCCGTTTTCTCGAAAAGTCCGCCGAAAAACTTGGTTTTTTCCGATTAAAATATACCCCATAAAGGTACGTTTTTCGGAACGGTTTTCGCGGGCGAAATACAGCTTTGGGTCCGCCGAATCTGAATCCGAAATCGGATATCGAAAAAAGTGACGTTAAGTCGGTCAAATCAAAGCGGAAGCGAGAAGAATCGTTAAAATTACATTTTTAATCGACCCCGCCGCCCATTTCACAACGGAAGGGACTCGGCTTCTACGCAATACCTTGCGAGCAGGCCAACGCACGCGCGCGTATAAGGATGGAACTTTCCCTTTCGAGCACCATTTCAACAGAATAAATAGGTACGGGTTTGTCCTACACATATACAGCAATGCCTTGCGAGCGAAGCGAGCAACATCCCCAAATAAACTTTTTTGTGGTTCCACGTAGTTTTATAAGATTTAATTTGTTTGTAAGAATTTCCAACAGAAAAAAACGTCTGCCAAGTTGGGTGGGCAGTATAACTTCCTCCAATATAACTTCCTCCTACAAATCGAGACCGCCGCCGTTTCACAATGTTGCTTACCAGAAGGGACTCGATGACTCATTTCAACAGAATAAATACGGGTTTTTTCCTACACATATACAGCAATACCTTACGAGGAAGACGACGGCACATCAGAAATTAATCGACCACGGGCCGCCGTTACACAACGTTGCTTACCTGAAGGGACCCTCACAGGGGGGTTCCCATTTGCACTTCTACGCAATACCTTGCGAGCGAAGCGAGAGCCATTTCAAATAATAAATACGGACTTTGTCCTACACATATACAGGTATACCTTGCGAGCGAAGCGAGCAACATCCCCGAATAAACTTTTCGTGATTCCACGTAGTTTCTAAGATTTAATTTGTTTGTAAGAATTCCCAACTGAAAAAAACGTCTGCCAAGTTGGGTGGGCAGTACAACATTCCCTAATAAACTTTTCGTGGTTCCACGTAGTTTTATAAGAATTAATTTGTTTGTAAGAATTTCCAACAGAAAAAAACGTCTGCCAAGTTGGGTGGGCAGTATAACTTCTTCAAGCGAGCGAAGCGAGCAGCATCCCCTACAGAATAAATACGGACTTGCGAGCGAAGCGAGCAACATTCCCTAATAAACTTTTCGTGGTTCCACGTAGTTTTATAAGAATTAATTTGTTTGTAAGAATTTCCAACAGAAAAAAACGTCTGCCAAGTTGGGTGGGCAGTATAACTTCTTCAAGCGAGCGAAGCGAGCAGAATCCCCTACAGAATAAATACGGCCTTGCGAGCGAAGCGAGCAACATCCCCTAATAAACTTTTCGTGGTTCCACGTAGTTTTATAAGATTTAATTTGTAAGTAAGAATTCCCCAACAGAAAAAAAAACGTCTGCCAAGTTGGGTGGGCAGTATAACTTCCTCAAGCGAGCGTATCGAGCAGCATCCCCTACAGAAGTTAAACCTACCCTTAGGGATCTACCGTTTGCGAGCAAAGCGAGTAAAATTCCCTAAATGCCATACATTGCGAGCGAAGCGAGCAACAATTTCTACATGCCAGACTTTGCGAGCGAAGCGAGCAACATATCCTACATGCCAGACTTTGCGAGCGAAGCGAGCAATATTCCCTACACGCCACACGTTGCGAGCGAAGCGAGCAACTTAATGGGGGGTCCGGGGGGCTTGCCCCCCGGCTGGACGTGGAGGCGAGCGTAGCGAGCCGGAGCGGCTAGTTATTAATAAGAATGAAACTCCGTCTGTCTGTCGCTCTGTCGCTCTGTCTGTCGTGTCTATGCACGGCCAAACGGCTGAGTGGGCCGGATCTACGAGTGGGGGGATCTTTTTGGGATTTTCCGATAGGGTGTATAAGCGAATTTAAAATTTTCTAATCCTACCCGAACCATGGGCCGTAGGGCGGGAGGGGGGTCGAAGTAATAATTAATGTGCGCTTTTTTCCACTTCCCCGCTTCCCCTACCCCTCTAAACGGCCGTTGACAATTCCGGAAAAATACGGGTTTCGTAGGTTTTCCTACGAGGAAGACGACGGCGCGATCGGATCGCGAAAAAAGTATCGGGAAATGCGTCAAAAAAATGCGAGAGTACGGACCCGTTTTCTCGAAAAGTCCGCCGAAAAACTTGGTTTTTTCCGATTAAAATATACCCCATAAAGGTAAGTTTTTCGGAACGGTTTTCGCGGGCGAAATACAGCTTTGGGTCCGCCGAATCTGAATCCGAAATCGGATATAGAAAAAAGTGACGAGAACTCGGTCAAATTGCGAGCAGAAGCGAGCAAAGCGATTAAAATGATTCTGCCGTGGACGAGAGAAGGCTCAAGAATTGACGTGAAGGGTTCGATGTCACAACGCAGGTATGCCTACATAGGTACCTACCTTGCGAGCGAAGCGAGAGCCATTTCAAATAATAAATACGGACTTTGTCCTACACATATAAAGGTATACCTTGCGAGCGAAGCGAGCAACATCCCCAAATAAACTTTTCGTGGTTCCACGTAGTTTCTAAGATTTAATTTGTTTGTAAGAATTCCCAACTGAAAAAAACGTCTGCCAAGTTGGGTGGGCAGTACAACATTCCCTAATAAACTTTTCGTGGTTCCACGTAGTTTCTAAGATTTAATTTGTTTGTAAGAATTCCCAACTGAAAAAACGTCTGCCAAGTTGGGTGGGCAGTACAACATTCCCTAATAAACTTTTCGTGGTTCCACGTAGTTTTATAAGAATTAATTTGTTTGTAAGAATTTCCAACAGAAAAAAACGTCTGCCAAGTTGGGTGGGCAGTATAACTTCTTCAAGCGAGCGAAGCGAGCAGCATCCCCTACAGAATAAATACGGACTTGCGAGCGAAGCGAGCAACATTCCCTAATAAACTTTTCGTGGTTCCACGTAGTTTTATAAGAATTAATTTGTTTGTAAGAATTTCCAACAGAAAAAAACGTCTGCCAAGTTGGGTGGGCAGTATAACTTCTTCAAGCGAGCGAAGCGAGCAGAATCCCCTACAGAATAAATACGGACTGGCGAGCGAAGCGAGCAACATCCCCTAATAAACTTTTCGTGGTTCCACGTAGTTTTATAAGATTTAATTTGTAAGTAAGAATTCCCCAACAGAAAAAAACGTCTGCCAAGTTGGGTGGGCAGTATAACTTCCTCAAGCGAGCGTATCGAGCAGCATCCCCTACAGAAGTTAAACCTACCCTTAGGGATCTACCGTTTGCGAGCAAAGCGAGTAAAATTCCCTAAATGCCATACTTTGCGAGCGAAGCGAGCAACATTTTCTACATGCCAGACTTTGCGAGCGAAGCGAGCAACATATCCTACATGCCAGACTTTGCGAGCGAAGCGAGCAATATTCCCTACACGCCACACGTTGCGAGCGAAGCGAGCAACTTAATGGGGGGTCCGGGGGGCTTGCCCCCCGGCTGGACGTGGAGGCGAGCGTAGCGAGCCGGAGCGGCTAGTTATTAATAAGAATGAAACTCCGTCTGTCTGTCGCTCTGTCGCTCTGTCTGTCGTGTCTATGCACGGCCAAACGGCTGAGTGGGCCGGATCTACGAGTGGGGGGATCTTTTTGGGATTTTCCGATAGGGTGTATAAGCGAATTTAAAATTTTCTAATCCTACCCGAACCATGGGCCGTAGGGCGGGAGGGGGGTCGAAGTAATAATTAATGTGCGCTTTTTGGACTTCCCCGCTTCCCCTACCCCTCTAAACGGCCGTTGACAATTCCGGAAAAATACGGGTTTCGTAGGTTTTCCTACGAGGAAGACGACGGCGCGATCGGATCGCGAAAAAAGTATCGGGAAATGCGTCAAAAAAATGCGAGAGTACGGACCCGTTTTCTCGAAAAGTCCGCCGAAAAACTTGGTTTTTTCCGATTAAAATATACCCCATAAAGGTAAGTTTTTCGGAACGGTTTTCGCGGGCGAAATACAGCTTTGGGTCCGCCGAATCTGAATCCGAAATCGGATATAGAAAAAAGTGACGAGAACTCGGTCAAATTGCGAGCAGAAGCGAGCAAAGCGATTAAAATGATTCTGCCGTGGACGAGAGAAGGCTCAAGAATTGACGTGAAGGGTTCGATGTCACAACGCAGGTATGCCTACATAGGTACCTACACCTTGCGAGCGAAGCGAGAGCCATTTCAAATAATAAATACGGACTTTGTCCTACACATATACAGGTATACCTTGCGAGCGAAGCGAGCAACATCCCCGAATAAACTTTTCGTGGTTCCACGTAGTATATGAAATAAAGCCTACGATATTCTCTCTCGATAGGGTTCACGAGGCACTTACATGGGCTCCAAACAATCGAGGCAAATCCCAAGATTGGGAGCACAAGTGACCTATACTTTAAAGAGTGCTTGTCGCTGGCACATAGTTGATTTCTATCTTGTTTCTCTAGACAAAACCCAAAACTCTCATTGCCCTTGATGATATTGAGAGTGTCAACCGTGGGTCTAAGACTATCAGCTCCTATTGTATAGTCTTGGAGATATATAGGTGTTGAGAACGGTGAATCGTCATTACAGAGGATTTTGCATGGTTCAGGGCTAGGCCATGCATTGGAAATAATTGAAGCAAAGCATCCAGGCCGTCCTGTAGTCTCAAACAGTCAGAAGAAGATTCAATTTATGATTCGATTTATGAGTTGATATGAAATTCATATCAAATGAGGAAAACAAGAGGGTAAATAAATTATATCTGATAATGGTACTTAAACAGTCGGTGCTTGACATCTTGAGGAAGCCTGAGGAAGGGGGCAAAGTATTCCCCAAAAGCGCTCTTCAACTTCCTGAAAATAAATAAAATGAACCAAATTAAACTTTTATTCCTTTGTCGTCGTTTAGGTTGTGTAGAAATAATTGCGTGAGATATTATTTTTAGTTGTTCTGTAAAATTGAATTTATGAGTCAGATTGTTTCATGCCTTCATAGGTTGAATAGCCAAGTAATTCACTCCGGAGCTCACTCAGATAATACAAACTTTAATTAAAATTAGGTAATTATTTGATAGTCTCTCTTCCACATGATATTAACTACCCACTTGTTAACTATAACAAAACGTAGGTAATAATAATAAAATAAATAAATACAAATAATTGAAATCGTTTCAACTAATATTGAGATAACGAGTCTGTGATATCGAAAACGCTGCAAATTATTTCACAAAGGTTCATTATTTTTTCAATTGAGTATGATCGTGACCACAACCTATACTTCTATAATTATATACGCATGTTTATATTTCTCGATTTGAGCTCCTATCTATTCAAATAATTATTGCCTTAATAATATCATTATCTAAGTACGAACGAAAAGTCGAGAGAATATGCTATCAAATATGTGTAGGCAAAGCATTGGTATTAACACACAAATATGACCTAGAAAAAAACATTTATTCATGCATCGAAAAAGACACTTTTTCACCTATTTTTGGCTCATAGCACCCATGGGTGTGGAGCGATCGAGCTGGCGAGAAGTTAGGACCAACTAGACTCTAAATGGAGTCTATGTGTGAAAGAACGGATTTTTAAAGTCAATTCTAAGGCCTTTTATGGCCCGGACGGCGGACGGCGAACGGCGGACGGCGCACAGTGAAGCCGAATCGAAAAAACCTGGCTAAAATTCTGAAGGTATCTTTTTCTATGTTTTGGGGGGCGCCGATCACGAAACAAATATTGTAAAAAGTCCAGAACAGTTCGTTTATGAATTTAAAGGTATTTTTCTCTTTAAAAAACTTGAAAAATGTGAACTTTTTAACTGAAATTTTAGGGAAAACTAATGAGATACCCTTATTTACTGTGCTGAGCACTGAACAATATTGAGGTAGTTTGGAAAAGCATAAGTGAGAAATTTATTCAGATAATGAGGTTTATATGAGTTGAAGTCCATAACAATAGGTATAGAAATAAATGCTAGAGATAGTCGGTATAGACCAACTAATGTTGTTGTTTCCAAATAAATTATTTCTAATCGTAACTAACATATTTTTACACCTACAGGAAGTGTGTTAAATGCGATAAGAAAATAAAACGCATTCACGCAATATATATAGGTTTTTTTTTATTTTATTTATTTATTTTTTATTTTTTTTTAATTTTATTTATTTTTATTTTATTTATTTATATTTTTTTTCAAGAAGATCAAACTTACAAGAAGTATAAAAAAATGAGTTGCCTGCATATCAATCAGAATCATCTGAATCACTAGAAATACAAGAGGATATTATTGGGGTTTCAAACAAAGCTATTGTTTCTGAAAAGAATGGTTTTGCAGTCGTATTCTTAATTTCCCGCATAGAGAATAGAAACGGATCGGACGCGATTAAAAGCCGCGAATTTTTCTTGATGAAAAAAGCCTTGTTGATATGCTGGCTCTGATCATTCTTGTCAGATATTTGAACGTTGAGCTTAATTTGATGATGATCGTATTCATAGACCACAGTAATCAACAATTCGGTCAGCTAGAAATTTAATTTTATCGTCCAACTCTATTTTATTAAAATTCCTCAACCATTCACAAAGTTGAAGCCTCGCATTTGAAGTTGTTGCTGAACAGCTGTTACTCACACCGGCGCCATCTACAGAAAAACAAAATTTCCGTTACTTTTATTGAAATCGTGTTTTTCAACTACAAAAGTTGATGACGTCAAGAATAGCGCATATTAGCGGGCGATCTCAGTGGATTAAGTTAGTAGAATAGTTGTCCTATCGAACAAAAAAAGAATCGACATTCAATACGCCTCAATAAGTAGTTATTTTTCACTAATGAAATAATCTCATTTTCGAAAAACTACTACTTTCACCAATGAAATAATCTCATTTTTTTAAAAAGACTTTTAAATTGTGATAATAATTTCTTACCGTTCGCTGACATGTTTTCAGATAGATCCGGCCCGAAACGTCACTACTATGCATCGGAACAATACTAAACTAGCAGTTATTTCTTCCAGCTTACCTATTAACAGGTTGATCGATGATCGGAGCACGTCAATGTTTTTCCGATTGTTACTCTGCCGGAATGAGGGTTCAGAGGTCAGATACTTTTGAAATGATTTCTCAGAGATGTCAGGTGACCAAAACACAAGCTACCGGTAGAAATATTATCCAACTTTCGATTTTTCTTATTTTGGCCAGGTTTTTTCGATTCTGCCCCACATTTCGGCGGACGGCGAACGGCGGACGGCGGACGGACATTGCAAATTTAGATTCTACACACTTTGAAACGTAAAATGACAAAGTTTGAGGGGAGGTTATACAAATTGTTTGCTATACGATCACATAGGCTTATTATTGAAAATAATAAACCAAAATTGTCCATGTAGTTCCTAGATGCCCTTACAGGCCAGTAAAAATCCAATAAAATTTCCAGTAGAATCTTTCCATTGCCAGTACACCCCTAAAATTCACCGTTAAACGCTGATGGACCCTTGGGCTACTGAAATATAATTGTAACAACAATTTTAAAGATTTAATATAGAAAAATACGTTAAAAGTTCCCATAGATCGCTAATGGCCCTTCTGGTTTAGTTCAGCTTAAATCATTAAACAAAAAATAAATTAATGGTTCCTATGAAAGTTGAATACACGTTGAGGAAGTAGTGAGAAGCCTTGCTCCAGACGCTTTTGGTGGATGACCTTTCGTGTTCGGTTTTTATGTTGTTAGGAGGGAAACACGCGATGAAAAGCAGGTTGTACAAGTTTGATAAATCGTCACCCGAAACTAATTGGTGGCCGTCATAACAACAATGAAGCTGGTGGCCGTTGCGTGACGTTTTATGGTTCTCGCCGCGGTGCCGGATTCAAATAGAAAGGATCAGGAAACTGGTGACAGAAGCTTGGGTAGAAGAGGCAAGAAAAGAAAGAAAGAGGGAAACGGGGGGTAAAAATCGGCAACTAAATTGCCGAAACGCTGACCAGCGGGCACCTGCTAGTAGGCGTGGCAAATCAATTGATGAAGCCTTGGAAGGTTGAGATTCTCTGGTGATTCCCAGGGTTGGCGTTGAAAACTTCTGGATACCGTTGGCCGTGATGGATCATCCCCCTCATTCTCGTACGATCCTTTATCCTGAATGGCTCTGTATACCTGAGTAACATCTTCGTTCCACATAAACGTAGGCGAGTTGTCCACCTCAGGGAACAAGGGTTTTCTTCTGTTTACATTAGACAATTGGACCACTGTCAGACTGGATAGAAGGATGTCTTCCGATATTATGGGATTCCATCTTTTCTTTTCCATCCAAACAATGTACGTAGGTACCTGTTCATGTCTTGTAGAGCAATGTTGTATTTAAATATCTGATTCAAGTCAATAACAATGATTTGATTCAATGTGGTAATATCTCAAAATTTAAAATCTAAACATTGTTGTACTATGATCTGAATGCAAACTATATGAAACTAGCCTAGTTTTTTCACTCGCTTCGCTCGCTCGGTAAGTCTGTATAGATCTGAAGGTCTTTACTGTTGAGTGGGACATGTAGAATGATTGGAAACGGTGGTAGGTGGTTGTATCCATCCATCTACTGTGTCTAAGGCCCGAACAATCGTAGCCTTGCTAAATGAAGGCGATTCGACCGATATGGTTAAAGATTATCTGGAACCACGAAAAGTTTAGTTTTAAGAACCCATACCATTGAGACCTACAGCCCATGGTTCGGGTGGGGGTTAATAAATAAAGGTTTATAATAAAGGCTAATTCATAAAGATAGGCCACTTGTCTGCGTGGAATGGCTATCCAGTATATGATGAACCACTAAAAGTTTCAGAACTAACACTGTCGGATGTTAGATTTTTGTTCTTATACTAATTCTATGAACACATCCAGGTTACAATATGTGAGAAATTTATACTGCCCACCCAACTTGGCAGACGTTTTTTCTGTTGAAAATCACTTACAAACAAATTAAATCTCATTAAAACTATGTAGAACCACGCCCTTCAGAATTTTTGTATGCATCTAAATCTAGGTACATTATTTACTATAATTCGCCAAAATTATGATTGGGGCATTTGCACCAAAGTCCTCTCAACAACCTGGATGATTGGGATTTTAAATCTATGTCACATACTTTAGACTCAATGCACGCACATTTTCTTAACATTCTCAACAAATTGGTTGGGCTTTTTGCAACTAACACTGCCCTACGCTCAGCCATCATCCAGTGTGAATCGCCAGATGGTCCCTAGCATTCCATTAATAATAATAATAATAATAATAATAATAAAAAGCCATTTCGGTATTCTTTCGTAATATGATCTTGAACATCAGAAATCTATCCCGAGATCGTTTTATCTATACATTTAATTTAGGTTTCTGTATAGTCCGGTCACATGTCAAGAGGCGAGTTCTTGCTCAACCAAGAGGCTTTCATTCTGAGAAATTAGTTGAAGAATCTGAATAATTCATCAAATGAGAAATTCACGTTTGCGCATGTGAACAGGCTACTGTTAATTTGACGGCAATGAAAACTATAGGGGACCATCTTGGAGCTCACCCACACTATTCCTGGAAATTTTATCGGAATCGGACTGAAACTTGTTATAGTTTTTGGCGTGAGAAGGATTTACCACAGACGGACTGACAGGCAGACACAGAACCAAAATTGATCAGCAAACTCTGAAACGCAAAAAGCAAGTGGACATTTTGATTTTGGAGGACAAAAATTATTTCGGCTTCAATCACGAACACAAAGCTTCCCTACCTTCGGTAACTAGGAAGCAAAATGACGAATCGGAATTCACCGAGCAATGATACCGAAATAAACAAACTTTAAATTTTTTTTAGAAAACTGATGAAGTTATCACAAACAATAAGTGTCTATTCGTAGGAGATTTTTTCAATTTAAGTTCGATCATTCTCCCCTCGTGTAAAATTTAGAAGCATTTACCAAACAGCCGGTTTGCGGGTGCATTTTACTTATTTAGTTAGGGAGACATCGCCATGACAACGGGGCTAGTAACGAGGAGGAATTAATAAATGAAGAGGGCCGTCTGTCAACATGTCAACAAGTCGAGTGACCAACCTCTATAACTTATTGAGAGATGTTCAGGTCGGCTATGAATATAATTGCGTATTCATTCGAAGCTGATCAATACCCAGATGTCGGAGCTGCGCTCTGTAGGTTGCGACGAACGGGAACAAATTCACTCAAATAGACCAAATAGCATTATAACAAGAGTAATATACTCTTTTTCTTCCTCAATACCGAAGGTAGGAAAGCTTTTTGTTCGTGATAGAAGTCGAAAAAAAAAATTGTCCTCCAAAATCAAAATTTCCACTTGCACTTCGCTTTTCAGAGCTTGTTGATCAATTGAAGTGTGGAAGAGCAAAGGGTCCTAGTGCCTAAAAAAATAGAAAACTCGTGTTTTTGCATTTTGCAGGACTATTTGCCTAGGCCTGTGATATGAAGCAGTTACAAGTGCCATCGGAACCGCTATATAGTTCCTACAACGAATCGGCCCATACATACACCCTTTTGAAGTAAAACGTGAGGGGGACTTTCATGGTTTCTGCTGTCTATAATTATGAATGTCTGAGTGTAAGTGTTGGTCTAAGTAACTTGGTCTAAGTGTTCATCTAATCATACATAGGTTATCAGAGAAAAATATTTTTCTTTTATTCAGTCATGTTCCTTTCATACTATTCACTTCTAAAAATTTGAATCGGCCTGCTGAAAAATTTGGCAGAAGGCAGTTAGACTAAATGATGTCAAGATCGACCCACAATGAGTAATGAATATCAACAATCGGGAATGGGGTCGGAACTAATAAAGCGCCTCAATGTTCATACTAAAGTATGATGAGTGATCCTGCCAACAATTTTAATATTTCGCTAATTTTAACAAGAAAATTAGCCCCCCTCTGCCTTCAGCAACATTTAAAAGGTACTTACAACGCCTGTTAACCATGATAAGAGGATGGGTCCCCCTAACAAAGCATCACTATAATATGACTTAGATGCAGCTCTGACGAGGCCTTATGTGGCGAAAGCGCTTAGCTGGAATAAAAAACTACAAAGTACGAGAAGCTGATTACTCTTGCCCTCTACAACCCTAAGGAAAAATGTTTCTCATCAAAAATCAATCTAAGTAATATCCTGCGATTCAAAAATGATTTGGGATTTTTAGCTTTTTGACAATTTTTATCGATTTTTTTAGCAAATTTTACAGGAATTTGATTGTTTTTTGGCATAATTTTCTGTAAAGATTTTTCGTTGTTCCAGTTCATTGTTGATAAACTCCTGTTGACTGAACTTCTGCTAAATATATACATTCAACAATTTTTAGAAGTTTTTGCCATTGTTAGTGATGGTTTTAACACATTTTTTTTTAATTTGATCAATTTAATGTGCTTAAAAAGTGCTGGCAAACGAAACAGTCCTCTCGTTTGGAAAGCTTGATTTTTTGGCACAAGAACGGATTTTGTTTCTCTATCCTTAGAAGAGTTAATGTATATATATATATATATGCGAGGGTTTTCTTGAATTGACCAAGCTAGACTTAAACTTCTCCCTTTCATCACTTCAATTTCACCTTCAATTCGTGATATAGTTTTAATTAGTTACGTAGCCATTCATAATTTTGTATCTAATGTAGGGACCTATGTACATTGTACTACCTTTTTCCGTTGCAGTAACCTTTATAATTACCCCCATAGCCGTTTACATATCCAATTAGACGCAATGTATTTGCCTCTTGTCAGTTGTTCAGAACCCTGTGTAGTTGTCATTGAAGACTCCAAACCCATTGAAAATATTGTAAATGAAAAATTAATAATAATAAAATTAAAAAAAATGAGTATACCTACCAACTGTTGAAATTTAACTAGACATACTTCATTCTCACTTTGTTGTCATTGGTACTTTGTTGTACCTACCTCTGTTCACCCATTTTTCACACTTCATATTTTGTATATAACCCATGAACAGGACCCAGACCCTGGGTAGAAACGTCGGGCAATAAAACATAAAACCACAAGTTTAGTTTGGTAATTTCAAGAAAACCCTCGCATTTATTATTTACTAGACAACAACAACATTTATATACAGTAAAATGGTCTGACTTTGCGCCACTTTTTTCAAATTATAATCAAAAACTTGCTGCCTATTAGATGGTAACGTACTTTGGCACTAAGCTGTGGTTAGATTCGATAGTAGGGTTCTCCAAGAAACCGACGGGGACGTCAAAATAATTTTATTGCGTTTATAACTACTTTTTTTTGTTGAATATTTTGTCAGTGGAGCAAAGTCTGGCCCATATCCCCTGACTTTACTCCACTTTTTCCAAGTTGTTGATCCATTTTAAACTCTTCATGGTATGGTTACTGATAAATTCACGACATTGACTTTACTGGAAAATAATTTTAATTTTTTTAAAATTCACATGAAATAATTTTTTATTACAAAATCACTAAGAAAGAACGAAATGACTCGTAAATTATAATTTAAAGGCATTGAAGATTGATCAGAATTGCATTTTAGACGCTTAACAATATGTAATTTCTATTAAAAAAACAAAAAAGCTTCAAATCACATGGAAATATCAAAAGAATCATAATCCGAATGGTAATAGCATAAAACTTGTTGAAAATTGAAAAGATTAAAAAAAAAAAATATATATATATATATATATATATATATCACAAGCCATTCAGGCCCTAGAAAATTATTTTCTAAATACGAAAAACTCTTTCTGCCGAATAAAACAGAAAAATAACGAAAAGCATAACAAAACGTCGAATTAATCCCGGTTGCGGCGACCCCCTGGTTTTCGGACGTATTTTAATGGGATACTGAAACACAGCAAAAAGTAACATAAGGAGGTCACTTTTTATGGTGGTCATTGCTAATCTTTATATGGGTACATATGAACAATTCATGATAAAACGTTCATTACTGAAAAATGTCTGAGTTGAATTAGCCCCACATTGCACCTGTGGCAAAGTCATTCCATTTTCTGCCTACATCTGAATCATTCAGCGAAAATTGAATTACCATTCACTGATTACGGAATCATATTGATTCTGAAACGTTGGTAAGTAAGAATGGAGGTAATGGTAAGAAATTAATCTGCATAGACACATTCAAAGAAACTTACCTTGACAAATTTTTCCAGGGGTGTAACTTGTGGAGGATAACCACTTGTTGATAACCCCGACTTGTTAAGGTTTTCAGCTGATAAGGAAAACATGAGTTATCATGTTTCTCAAAGCAGTGTTGCCAGGGATCACAAAACAAACTTGAAAACTCGCATTTCATAGCATAATCCACTTTTAGCGAAATGTTTGGGAAATTTCTTCATTGAAATCCGTTTTGAGACATTCTGAAACGAATTCTAAAGTTTAACGTTTTTTCATATAAGAAATATCTCGATATTAAAGAAAGTTTTGAGTCGTGGTGTTTGCCGCAGTGTTCCGACAGAAGCAGCGTTTTCTATTTAAGCTCACATTGTAAAATAAAACACCATTAAATTTAGGGGGATCACGATTAATGTTTAATATGCCAGAATGATGGTCCTGACGTTTGAAGCTGTCTTAATAAAAAGAAAAGGAGGGGAAAAAAGAAGAAGGAGAAAAAAAAAAAAAAGACGAAGGCACTCATCCAAAGAGCTGCACCAATATATGCTGGTAGGTATACAATTGATGAGCAACCTTGGAAAGCAAGGATCTGGGAGTGGGATTGGGGTGGGGAGATTTTTCCAGAAAGAACCCTCTCCGCCTGTGATCCACTGAGCAAACACCCAGCAGTTGAAGACTTCAAAGCTCCCTTCCCCCCTCCTTCCATCTCTTCCGTCCTTCGTCCTCCTATATTCCTAATATTGCCCTCATATTTCCCCCAAGCCCTCTGGCCAAACTCCCCTGTCACTCCCTTTAATATATTTAGTATTAAATCCCTTTTTCATCCCCCACTCCTCTCGCCATCCTCCGCAGTTCCACTCTTCTCGTGGCCCCTTTTGATACATCCTCGGTACTCACTCTTACTATATTGCTTGCGAGTGGCCCGCAAATGAAGACACGACTCTAGCCAATGCTTCATCGATTTTCGGGGTTTAAGCCTCACTGGACAGCGGTGCTTGTCCTTGTTATAACTCCAACATTTTGTGCAATATCTACACTTTCTACGCCATACAACAATCCATATTTATTATATTATAACCCACAGTTTCTTTCTTTACCCTCAGTTTATCCAGTTATCCGAGGTTTGTCGGATCATTTAGAAACCTGCGGTTATGTTTACGCAACGTAGCTACAAAGTTGTAGCATGTACCAATTTACCTACTTGCAATGTGTGGGTTTCAATATCATATATCTTCAAAAGTCGCTACACTCGTTTACGTGTATTTACTGGGTGGTTTCGTTTGATTTCAATTAGGGCTTAGAAAAAGATCGGTACCAACACGATTTCAAAGTTGTTGTAGGGGAAACTGCAGGCTTTTTCGGCCAGAAGGAGTACTTATTGGAAAAAATGAAAAAATAAAAAGTGGCCTAAAACCTCCTACTGAACTTGATGACCATATGATAAAAACTCATTTTGAAATCGATCTAGCCATGCTCGACTAATGGAGCAACCAGGACAAATAGGGATTAATTCACACCTTTTTTTTCTTGGAGTCTACGCCATGTTTTGATAGAAATCGAGGGGTAGATTCTAGAGCTAATTTCTCATGGAAATTTTCTCTTAGAGGTATTTTTGACGCTTTGTTTTCAAGTTATTCAATTTTCAAGATTTTTTTCGTGTTTTGTACCTTTTGACGTTAAAATGACCATAACCCCCTTTAGAATAACTGTAAACTCAAAAATAAGAACACCGTTGGAAAGAACGTTAAATTTCCTAAAACCATGGTATCAAATAAAGATTTTTAAAGTTGATTTTAACTGGCCAAAAAGAGGCCAAAGTAAGAAATTAGAAAAAATATTTAAAACCGATGTTTTTCCTTCCGTTTTTCTGCTACCAGTATGGGTACATTTCGGTAGACGCTCTTGGGAAAAAACTCTCAAACCTTCAGCTTTTGAACGGTATAGTAAATTTTACATTTACTTTGCGAAATGTTGAAAAACGTGGTTTTTTTAAAATGAAATCCGTAAAAAATTACCCTTTATAAGAAAATTAGAATTTGGGACCGGTTTCTACTCACATTTTTACGCTCAATCGATTGGTAACATTTGCAGATCTCCCCAACTCCGTTGTAACCGACTTTAACTCACGAACCTTTATTTCATTTGTTATGCTCAATTTTATGTGTTTTTAAAGGGTAAAACTAGTTAGTTAAAGTGTAAAACCCTTCTCCTTTTTCCACCAACCAGAAATCCGCCTACCAATGACCATGTGGCTTCTCGTTTGATTTCCGAAAGGCCGACTTCGAAGAAATGAATGCCCTGCTCTTTTCTGAAAATTGGAGTTTTTTTGGGAACTGCCATTTGATGAGGCCATCCAGAAGTTATGTAGGAGGCTTGGGGTGATTATTGAGACTTGTGTCCCCAGGGTTGGAACAATGAATTTTAGATTTCCAAAACGGTTCGACGCTAAGCTGAAGGTGGTGCAGGAAGAATCACGAAGGGCTTATACTAGGTATATAGAAAATGTGCAACTTTCGATCAAGGATAATAACAAATATCTTTGGAATTATGTTAATTACACCCAGGGTTCCTCAGGCATGCCCTCTGTTCTACACTTGGGATGTAAAACCGCAGAGTCACCGGCGATGTTGTGGACTTATTCTGGGAGCGCTTCTCCTCTGTCTTTTCTCCGTCTACATCATCAAATGTTAGTGCTCTCTCAGTGGGTCGTTTGCTGTGGTTTCCTTGGAAGTTACTGTGGAAATCGTTGGGGCTCAACTTCGATCCATGGATCCATCTAAGGGCGTAGGCCCGGACAGAGTGCCACCTGTGTGGTTGCGAGCTTGTGCTGGGAGTTTGGAAGCTCCACGTTGTGTATTGTTCCAGAGATCTCTCGAACTTGGTGTTGGACCTGATTGCTGGAAACATTTCTATATTACACCTATTCCGGAAACCCCTGATAAATTCAGGGTCAATTTATATCGCCCAATCTGTAAATTGTGTGCCATTCCAAAGTTGCTGGAAAAGATAATGGTGCACCAGATCACTCCCTTGCTACGTCCCCATTTGTCATCAAACCAGCATGGTTTCATGAGTGGAAGGTCATGTACGACCAATCTCGTTTCCTTTGAGGTGTTTGCTGGGGGATCTCGTTGATTGTGTTTATACCGATTTCGCCAGAGTATTCGATAAAGTATCCCACAAGATTTTGATGAACAAGTTGGAAGCATTTGGTTTATGTGGCTCTTTCTTGGCCTGGTTGCGGAGTTACCTTTGCAATCGTCAGCTAATAGTCCGACTTCGGGATTCATTGTCACTTCCTTTTTGTGCCACGTCTGGTGTTTCACAGGCCTTTCATTGCGGTCCGCTACTTTTCCTTGTATTTCCTATTCGATGCAGAAGTGACCTTCTCCAGTCATATTGAAGAGATTCAGTCGAAAGCTTTTAGAGCACTCGGATACTGGAAACAAAATACCAGAGAGTTCAGTGAACCTATGGCTATAAGGCTCCTCTACACAGCAGTCGTTCGGCCACATGTCGAGTTATCCTCCCAGGTCTGGTCATTCATATACTTCTAATGGTAAGGAGTCCTTGGACAATGTTCAGAGGACGGAATTACGATACATATCTTATAAGAAGGGCATCAGATGGGACGAGTTTAGATATGAAGACTCACTGCATTGTGCTAATCTCGATACTCTGGAATGCCGCCAAGGAATGCTCGATGCCCTATTTCTGCATGGGGTATCGTCTGGGGTAACAAATCCTGGAACACTTTCAAATTCCCTTGTATTCCGCTTTACACGCGCACACACACATGCACGCGCAAGCACACACTCACGCACGCACACACACACACACACACACACACACACACACACACACACACACACACACACACACACACACACACACACACACACACACACACACACACACACACACACACACACACACACACACACACACACACACACACACACACACACACACACACACACACACACACACACACACACACACACACACACATATACACACACACACACACAAACACCCACACACAATATATACATATGAATAAGCGATGAGCTCAGGGATTCGTTTCAGAATGTCTCAAAACGGATTTCAACGAAGAAAATTTCCGGAAATTTCGATTAGAAAATTTTCGGAACCGTTACAATAGCTTCATTTTTTACATAAAATTCGCTAAAATGGCTAAAAAAAACAGCCAAAAATGGTTAAATTTATCTATTCTAGCAGAATTCCAGTCAAAACAAAATTATCTTCGATCAACTAGGACATTAAAAGATTTTTGCACAAAATTATGCTGAAAAACATACGTATTTCATTAATATTGCTGAAAAATATATTAAAACTGCAATCAAAATCTAAAAATCCAAATTTTTGTTTAAAATTGCTAATTTTTTAATACCTAGTACCTATGAGTTTTTTCGCACTACAATTGTTGTTCACCATTTGCTTTGTACTCTTATTACAATAGAATTTAACACACACATAATCTCATAAGCTCATGATACGATAGGTTGAAATTTAAGGAAATTTGCTCATATGATCGTACTGCATTACTGGAACGTTTTGTAGATTTGGGATTTATGATAGAGCGCTTGACTGTACCTGTGATTGGTACAATCCATTTAAGAAGGTATATCATTGCCTCAAAAGAATGCCACTACTCGGAGTGTCATTTGCAGCCGAAATATGCATTTACTTCATTGAACTCCTTGTTCAAGTTATCAGCAAGCTGATTCGGGAGCAACTGAAAAGTTTGGAACAAGCCTTGCCAATCTATCAAACTTACTTCAATCTTAGATCAAAATCGCAGGCTTCAATGTGCGCGGCTCGGCTATATTTGTGAAATCAAATGAAAATATTATTGCTACATTATTGCTTGTATGATCACAAAATCTTCTTAACCACCGATAGTGAGGAAGAAACATAGCTAAACAGCAGATTTGGCTTTTCGTTGGTACTTGTTTATCAGTAAGTATTCGATGTTTATTTTCAAGATAATTCATTCTGTACTGATTGGTATTGTAATCAGCAAACAGCTGAGTCGAAGAGAGATTTTTTGGGGTGTCAGGACCTATTAATGTTTGATGACTATCACCCCTTGTTATAAAGACTGGGCCAGAGTCAAGTAAAAGCAATAACAGAGACGACTGGAAGGCTCCCTCCAGGAACTCACTTATGCCTCAAGTGGCTGCATTATGTTCAGGAGACTCCCGGAATTCATGGAGATATTCTCGCTTTCCCTCCCACACAACTGTTTTGGAGGAAGAACAATAAAAGGCGAGTGGATGTTGTTGTTGGTTCCGAAGAAGTGAGATCGACTGGAAGTGGGGAGAGGTTGATTGACTGGTGAGAGTGGACAGGTGGTTAAGGGGGAGAAAATGCTTTGGATGCCCACTTGAAGCCGAGGACTTACCCTTCGTAGTGAGCGGGAGACAATGAAAAACGCTTCTCCACAGAACCGTTAATACCTTGGATTAGTGGGAGAGCAGGACCCATAAGGGGGTCGCTACTACAAACACCTCAGTGGGGTCGCGATTTGGAGTGGTGGACCACAGACAACCAGCGGGGACTCGCCTCACTCTCGCTCCTACGGTCCACAGCTGTCACTCGCTCTCTAACCAATATTGTCGCGTTCTTTTCTCCTCAAGCCCCTATTATAAGCCCCCTATATTAGCGTTGATTTGCTTTGTGAGATTTTACCTCGAAATAAAGGTCTTGAGTTCAAATCATCATCAAAGCTCTATTGATATGCCATCGTATGAAGGAAACCGAAGTTAATGATCAATGTTATCTATTGCCAGGAAAAATAATGAGGTAGGTACAATTAGCGAATTTTCGCAGCAAATGAAATTACCGCAATGGCTCCAAAAATTGTAAATTCAAAATTTTCGAAAATTTTCTGCATTGAAATCCGGTTTGAGACAATCTGAGACGAATCCCTGAGTTACTTTTTTGAATATTACTTTTTTTTGCGTGCCGTGATTGATTCCCGTTACATTTCCTATCTTTCGATTCCCGAACCATATGTTCGTAATGAACACCCCTACTACAGAGCTTTCTCCGTCGTCAAGCTCGGGATATTGTTTACAATTTCGCCGACTATTTCTCAAATAAACTGAAGTGTTAAGTTGAATATTTGTCATTTGACAAGTGAAGTTGGAATTTTCACTAGAAAATTTTGTTCAATCATTTGTAAAGGCCGGGGGATGATCGTGATGACTGACTCGGTTTCCTTCGTCACTCCTGCAAGAACGAAACCCTATGGGATGAAAATAGCAACTGATTCGTTCAATGAGGTCTTCATTAGTAATAAAACTCGCGAGTTTTTTTTATTTGAAAGGAGTCGCCAACCACCAGTAAAGTACAGGAAGCTTTGAAGGAAGAAGGAATTGCCCACTGTGGGAAAAAGGCACATGTACCTCCGACATCGGATTCGGTAAGACTTGTGGATTCAAATGGAAGACCTGCCTGACAAACCGCAAATCACTCGTTGGACGGGCTGAATTCAGTGCTTGGGGTGAAACGTCAAAACCGAATATAAGCAATAAACAGAGACAAAAGAAACCAAAATTGAAACTAAATTAATAGATAATGAAACAACTGAAAAAAAAAAAAAACTGCAGACAGTAAAGTAACAGCCCGTAATAATGGGGCCTTCACCAGCCTGGAGAATGCTCGAACTTCAAGGTTTCTGATCTCTGTTAGGAAGCAATTGAGCCCCGCTTCTACAGCCTGAATATTTCCGAGGAATGGCTCGAGTTGCCCCATAGAAGTAAGCCATAAGCCACTCTACTTGCGAAACAGGCAAAATAAACCGAACGTCATTCGATATTATGTTTGAAAGTTGGCGAATCATATATACAAAACTGACGTGAGTTTGGGTATGATTCTATATTCATGGGAGTTCCAAGACACAACGATTTTATCAATTGTTAGGCCAAGGAAGTTAACCAGCTGCTCAAGACGTCGGTTCAATCCGAAAACCAACTCGGTACCTACTAGGTATTTTGACACCATCTCGGAAGGAAGAAACATTGTTCAGTGTTGGCCGTCTCCGGATCAACTCAGAGCGCCGTACGGCGTAGGAAAGGGAGCTTGTCTCATCATCGGACTTGGAGGGAAAGAGGTTCGTGCCCTACAGTTTATTGTGTTTTAAATAATTATTTACGATCACGCGTGATTACCTCAGTTGGAAGAATTTTGAAAACTTTTGTTTCTAAAGTTTCGTATGAAATAAATGATTTGTGTATCAATTGTAGGTAAGTTCCTATGTGATTAGATTTAACATTTTCCTACTTCCCTTATGAGAAAACTGCATGAATAACTTTGAATTTAAAACATAGTCATGAAATATATTTTTGACCAGGTGTTAGGTATACAAAAAGTAGGTTGAAGGTATTGAATAAAAAAGGTAAAGAAGTACAATTTACATAATTATTTCATTTAAAAAATACATTTATATACCAGTTATGATCTACTTCGTTGATAAACGAAAAGTTTGAAAGCCTATAGAATGGAGTGAAATGCAGATACTCGTGAGGAGAAAAATTAAAAAAAAATATCGCACTCACAAAAATTTTAAAATGACAGGAAGATTTCAATCTTCAAAGGAAGAAGTTCAATTTTCTACAGCAGACTTTGCCGTCGGAACGCAAACTATCTCTGGGCGACCTATACAACGATCCTAATCGTCCCACTACCGTCCCATCCCCCCGCCCTACGAACTATATTCCCAACAATGTACGCCACCAAACATTTGTTGTGACCGAGTGAAGGAAAAACGTCCGAACACACTTTTTAAAATTTATTCAATTTTACTAGTAATAATGAACGAAAAGGACAATTATTTATTTATTTTGTTATTTTATTATTTTCTTTTTTAATGAAATCTTGATGTAATAGTACACCAACTCAGTTAGTACATTGGAATAAAAAGTGGATTGTCGTTGGAATAAAGATTTTCAAAGTGCCTCAACATGGTCAGACATGGTGAGGGAATGGAAAAACGACTTTTATTTTATTTTATATTTTTAATTTACTGCATATGAATGTATTTAAGTGGTAAATAATGAACCTGGTAGAATGAAAGAAACTGAATAATTATGATTTTTTTCTTATAAATAGCACCAACATTTGAAGTAGGTAGAAAAGTGGTAGAGCATACGATTTGCACATTTTCGGATAATGACCCCTATAGATGGCGACATTCTCAGGAGTAATTGAGGTTACTTTAAACTATTCAGTACTCAAACGTGGGAGAGCTGATGACACACCATACAGTGTGCATGTTAGATAAGTAGTTAGTATAATTAGTATGCATGAACCGCCGATTTATGACATAGGTAGACAGTTATGAGCAGGAAAATCATATAACTATATTTGGCAGTAACAGCCCCCCCCCCTGCCTACTTGAAAAAATCCACAAAAAATGTTTAAATCCTTCAGACCCGGAATCAGTTAATTTTATATTTTTTCCAGTTACTGGTGTTTTAGCGGGTACAATTTATTTATTTATCATAGTCTTGGTTGTAATTACTTTTTATATTAAACATTCGTATGCAAATGAGATGCAGGAATAAGATGGTTTAAATACCTCTATTAGAAGTGAAAATAAATATCAAACATCATTGACAGAATGGGGATGATATAGCTCCAATAATTTTCAGCTCTATATACTGAACAGCCAGATTCAAACTACGGCTGGAATCTTTCTTCACGAATCGGTAGGAGGTTCGAGAAGTCTGATTAGAGTAGGCTTTCAACAGACTCCGTAATGAAAGTTTGTAAGGGGATTGATTCTTCCCGCTCTCCAGACTTTCCTCCAATATCGGCTGATCAGCTTTATTGCTTTTTCTGAGAGTGCAGCACCTCCGGCATACTACCGCAGACCCTGTCAACAGAAGTGCTGCCGGTTGAGACCAGAATTTGGCGGAAACGTTGATAACGGGCGTAACTTAGTTTGTTTCAGTGGGCTTGAGATATTTGGGCTCCCGAACGTCCTGTAAATAAATTTTTATCGCCGAGGAAATAGGTTTCTCAAAATTGATCCCAGCTGCTTCCAGATAGATCATATTCGTGTGTTGGAATTTTTCATTTTTGATCAAAGAATTGGATTTTTTGGTACTTCGATGAATTTCAAATGTGGAACTGAATAGTGAAGGTCCCGAATGAGGGATTGAGCGGCATCATGAGCTTGATTTCACTCGATCATTGACAAAGGTCTCGATTAAATTTTAAAGTAACGTGTGTGTTGGACCCGGGATGGTCCCCTATGAATTCCATCTCTCGCTGGCGGATCCTTGGTAGTTTATGTAAATATGGTTGAAATCCTCGAAACAATTATGATTCCTATGTTGTTTAAAGCGGTTTTTTGAAAGTGATTTTTGGAATAGGTAGTGTTTAGCTGGTCTACTACAACACTAGGTACTCGATAGATTCTGCGGAAGATTTTTTTTTTTTTTTTTTTTTTTTTTCAAAAGTAAATTTCACCATTATATCCAAAGTTCCGAAAAAAAAATAGTTGATTGAAATTTTTTATGAAAAGTGTCCAGAAAATCTCCAGGAAACCCATTGAGTCGAGTCCACTGGGTGGACGTCATCAGGAATGTCTCAAGGAAACCGACATACTATGGAGTCAAGTCAAACATCCCAAAGAAATTATGCCGAATTTACGGTGCAATTTCCCTACTGTACTCGACAGTTCACCCGAAGAGGAATTACGAATCACGTGAGATCCGCGCACCCAAATGAAGTTTTTACCGATAAACAATGGGAGCCCGAAGTTTTGTAAACCACCCGGTTGATGGAAGGCCCTCCGGAATGGTTCCCGAATACATGCAAAGACTTTTCGTAGAAGGATTTGGTGCTCCAATACTCAACTCTGAAAGTGGAGACAGTACGTCAACGTGGTCGGTTCGCTGATGCCGTGCCATGCGACTACAAGGTAGACAGTATTGCATCCCCCAAGGAGCACTTGGAAGAAAAATAGTAACAGCACCTGAAAATGAAATCCAAGGAGTAGCAAATGGGGTCACCGACTCTGAAAAAATAATTTTCTTTTATTCTACAATCCTACAGCGGGATGTTAAAATAAAGGACATCAGAAAACTGATACAAAGGCGACTTGAGATATGGGGGCAAGGTCATTTCGACGAACTACTCCAAGAAGCAGAACGATGCAATAAGCGCCTGAGAAGACTTAACAAGAAGAAAGACGAGGACCATAAAATAGGAATTTTTACGAGACTGGTACTGCAAGGTCGAATGAGAGACCAAACACGGTGGATTACGGAATAAGCGCCTGAGAAGACTTAACAAGAAGAAAGACGAGGACCATAAAATAGGAATTTTTACGAGACTGGTGCTGCAAGGTCGAATGAGAGACCAAACACGGTGGATTACGGAAAGATCAGGCGGGGGAGTGCTCCAACCGGGGGATTTACTTCCAGACGGAAGCACAGTACTTCACACCCTAAAAGCGAAGCACTCATCACAGTTATGCCCATCCCAAGAAACTTTCAAAACGACGAACCTTTACTAGTGATGGTAGACGCAGACGTGACTGCAAATCTCATCGAAAAAGTCGCATGCTGTTTGAGGGGTAGTGCAGGCCCGAGTGGTACCGACGCCGAGCAGTGGCAGAGTTTGCTCTTATGATTTGGAAACGCATAGCAATCAATTAAGATAAGCTGCAGCATCGCTCGTGAGAACAATGGCAAATGGCATACTCGAATGGAGCCGGATAAAAGCCTTACTCGCAAGAAGAGTAGTTGCTCTTGACAAATGTCCAGGAGTTAGACCAATAGGCGTAGGAGAGCTCCTCCACCGGATATGTGCAAAGGCAATGGCCTGGAATACAGGAGATGACCTGAAAGAAACATGTGGTACCGATCAGCTCTCGGCAGGTCTGTAGTTAATAAAAACATTGAAAAGTACGCAGACGATTCTTCGTGTGTGGGCAAGCTTGAGCGACTCCAAGAATGATTCAACCTTCTCTATGAACAAGGCCCGAATGGGAATATCTCCCTGAACCAGCCAAAAGCTATCTAATCATCAAATAAGGGCAAGAAGTCTCGGCAAGGACAGCTTTCAATGGTCTTGACGTGAAAATTGTTTATTCACAACGATTTCTATGGGGAGTAATTGGACCACAAGAAAAGAGAGCAGAGTTGGTATGCAGAAGAGGTTCTTTCACTCCACTCGTTCATGTGACGGTGCACTTCACAGAGAATATTAAATCTTCCTGAAACGAATGGCCACAGCACTATCTTCCAAATGGGGAAAACCCCACACCCAAGTGTTCGGGTGGTTCCGGGGTACACATACACACCCAATTTTCTATATTGAGAGCAGTCTCGCTCCGCTTGAGAGGCACAAGAGCCTATTTACGATGCATAGGAATAGAAGATGGGGTAGCCCTGGTAACTATAGAGGACATATCCAATAGCTGAAGAAATTATAAAATAGAAGAATGAAGACGAAGAGTCAAATTTCAAAAACCGATGTTAACTTGTTGAAATATATTTATATTTATTTTTATAAAAAATTAACATAATATTGTTTGATAATTTACGTTTTTACTGAAATTCTGATAAAAATGATAGATTTAACAATTGTAGAAATTTGACCAATTTAATGTGCTCTAAAAGTTCTGGCCAACGAACTCATCCTTTTGTTTAGAAAACTTGATTTTTTGACGAAAGAACGCAATTTTTATCTGAATCCTAAAGAGATTTATCGTCTGGAATGTCATAAATAAATAAATAAATAAATAAATAAATAAATATATATATATATATATATATATATATATATATATATATATATATATATATATATATATATAAATATTTATATATATATATATATATATATATATATATATATATATATATATGTATGTATGTAATATTTACATATGAAAAGGTGTTAAACTCTAGGATTCGTTTCAGGATGCCTCAACACGGATTTCCACGAAGAAAGCCGCTAAATAGCAGTCTTCGAAGAAGATCTTGTATGATGAGTTCAAGGAGGTAATACATATTATTCTTTTATGATACCATGCATTTCAGCTAAATTTCTCTCACAGTTGATTGTTATTTGATAATTCAAGTATGATGTGGATAGTACTGTGTAGTTTCTACCATTGATTTTATAATTTTTAGGAACATTGAACAGGTATGAAAAGAAAGTAGATGTATTTGTAAACAAGACAACATCGCTCGTAAAAATGGAGTTATTATATCGAGCACTAGGCCAAATATTGGGGAAAGAAGAGTTATTTGTTCAAACCAAAGTTAGCAGGTCTTATCGTCGGGCCGGCTGGCAAGGCGGGAAGCCCTACATTCTAATGTTTACTCCCAATGGAAATAAAATATTTATGTAAGCTCGGAACTCGTACTGACAAATATTGTTGCTCTAGCGGGTTAAATATTTGAGAAGATCAACAGACCACACAAGGTTGTTGAGGGGGGGGGGGGGGGGTTCCCAAGTGGCTGGGTTACGGAGCTGTCCACCTCCCCAACTCGCACTCCAACGGCGCAGCGGTTGCGCGGAATTTACCTTTTTTTCTGTAAATTTGAATTTGCATTTTGTCGATGATTCATCAAAATGAAATAAACCACGCAGTAGTTCTGAGTAAATATCACCACCAGGAGAACAGTAAATTTTATGATTTACATCTGAATAAATCGTATATATACAATAAAATGGGGTATATTTAACCTAATGCTTCCAAGACTGCATATTGGTAGCTGACGCATAGTTTTTATTTTCGGGAATTCGCCATGTCAGGTGTGCCACACATTTTTCTTGTATCCGTAATATAATGTTGTTTAGATCATTGAAATGTTTTAAATGATGTTTTTAAAGATTCCATAAAAATCAAGATGTAGGTACCGTAAAACGTCAAACTCAAGCAATTAGGAAACGATAAAATGATGCATAAAGTAATTTAAGTTTGCGCACGCGCAAAATGAAGTGATGATTCGAGATCATCAAAATTGCTCGGGGACCATTTGCAGCCTAACCCCCCACATTTTCTATAAATTTCATCATAATCGGATGAAAACTCTAGATATCAGGCTCGTTACAAGGATTACACATTCATGAATGCGTAGCAGCAACTAACGATACAATCATGTTAAAATTAATATGGGTTGATTAAATTGTTTTTTCCCAAATATCCTCCGAATTTGTGCGAGATCGGACTACCTTCTAGGGCGTGAGAAAATGACGCTGGATGGAATTTATGTTTGCGCATGAGCAGAGTGTAGAATTGATTAGGGAACAATGAAATTGATAGAGGAAACTTTTACACCCTAACTCGGACTATCTTTTAAAACATAGACACAAAATCGGTTGGAAATTGTGGAAATTACGCTTGTTGCGAATACTTGCGGACACGCACACACACACACACACACACTTTTTTATTTTTACGTTTGTGGACACTTTTGAAATTACGTTTGTGCATGCGTAGAGTGGAGTATTGATTTTAGAGCAATGAAACTGATAGGAAACGATCCAAAATCTAACACGCATATTCCCCGAAAATGTCATCTAAATTGGATAAAAACTGTGGAAATTAAGCTTGCTACAAGGATTTAATTTATGCTCGATGGAATTTATGTTTGCACATGTGCAGCGTGTAGAATTGATTAGGGAACAATGAAAATGATGGGAGAAAATGTACACCCTAACCCGCACTATCCTTTAAAACATAAACATAAAATTGGTTGGAAATTGTGGAAATTACGCTTGTTGCCAAGATTTGCAGGCACAAATATCGGAGAACAGCACCACTGCCTAATTAATTACCTAATCAACTCGCATTATTAATAACTTGACAACTAAACGCTACGACGTATGCTTGTGGAACTTTCATTTGAAAGTCCCACAATCCAGTTGAATGAGTCGGCTGTTCCAAAACTAATACTACGCAGTAGAGGGTGAGATAGAGAAGGAGATAGAGATAAAGATAGATAGATAGAGATAGAGATAGCATTTCAGGGAATGTGCGGGTTGGGCTGTAGATGGTCCCTTATCAGCTTCATTGTTCATAAACTGATACTTCACCATGCGCATACGTAAAAGTAAAATCCGCCTAGCATAAATTCCTCACGTTCTAATAGTTCGATCTCACTCAAATTCGTTTCAGATCATCCCTAATCAATTTCACAACGATCGTATTATTATTAGCTTTTTTTAACAAATGTTACACTACAGTTGTGATAACAATAAATTAGATGTTTTACTGCACCTATATCGTAAGTACAATGGCACGTGAGTCAAGGTATCTACCCAACGGCAGTCCTTGGCTATTTATTAGCTGTTGCTCACATTTATCAGCTTATTATTAGCTGTTGCGCATACTCGAATGTTAAATCCTCTAACAAACATTATTCATTAGATTGTCCCATATAAATTTCATCACTCAAAAATTAATCGTTCTAACTGCGCATGCGCAAATGTACTATCCACCAAGCGTCGTTTACTCGTTTCCAATTCGTCTAATCTCGCTCGAATTCGGTGAGTGATTGGAAAATGACGATTAGATAACCCGACATGAATATAATCACGATCATACCATTAGCAACTGCTGCGCATGCGCGAACTTCAAACCCTTGTAACAAGTATGATTTCTTTGATATACATCCGATTTCGATGACATTTTCAGGGATTGAATGGTGAATATTAATTGAATACCATTTCAATCATCTAAAGAAAGCTTTCAAAAAAGTTTCAGTCAGTTAGCATGGCCATATGAGCGAATTTTCGTAGTTTTCTCATATTTTTTGTCAAATTGTTATAAAATTTGAGTACTTTGCATAGAAATCGTTAACCATTAATAATAATATTGGCCAACTAAAGCTGTTTCTAAATAATATTTGACTGAACATACCACTTTTAAAATTTTAAATATTTTCCTCCAGGTTATACCAGATTTTTAACAGGTTTTAGTGAAATTCAAATTCATGTTTCAGCAAAATTTTACACAATAATTTTTACATGTTCTAGTTGATAGTTGATAAACATTTTCTGAATATTATTCTGCTTAAAGAAAAGAAAAATTATATACATAAAAAAAATAAAAATAAAAAAATAAATAAAATAATAATCTAACAAAACTTTTAGCAGTTCTTTGCTATTTTTAGTAGGTAATTTTAAGCACTTTTTTTTTACATTTGAACAATTTAACGTGCTAATGGAGTGCTATCAAACGAACTTATAATTTATTTATGAATACGTACCTTATTTTATGGGGGTGTAACGGATTTTTTTTTTAATCTCAATTCTTTGGAGAGTTTGTCGTCTCCAATGACGCACACACACGCGCACAAGCACACACGCACAACTATTATATATATATATATATATATATATATATATATATATATATATATATATATATATATATATATATATATATAAAAGCGTTAAACTCGAGTAATCGTTTCAGAATGCCTCAAAACGGATCTCAATGATGAAAATTTTCAAAATTTTTGTTAATTTTGTTTTTGCCGACCCATTGCGAT
Source organism: Adelphocoris suturalis (assembly GCA_030762985.1). NCBI lineage: Eukaryota > Metazoa > Arthropoda > Insecta > Hemiptera > Miridae > Adelphocoris > Adelphocoris suturalis. Next base: position 17,398,305 of record CM061045.1, on the reverse strand, counting down.
AGCTTCATTTTCTATGAAAATTTGCTAAAAGACGAAAAAATCACTGAAACCGGAGAAATTGGTCCACGGTGTAGTATTGATTCACGTAATTAAACTGAAAAGTTCCGATCGCCAACCTCGCCTCTGTTCCCTGATTATCATATAAACAACGAGTGATGAAAAGCTTAACAAAATTACATCCTCATTTCCACGGAGACGCGAAAGTGAATAAATAACCGAGAGGGGTGTTTTAATAAAAAGACGGGGAAAAAACGTGTGGTCCTAGTTCTATAATTGGTTGGACGGTGACACCAGTTGCATTGCTAATAATCCGTGAAGAAATAACACCAATGTAAATTTAACCCCTCCAATGTTTACCAGTATTCCGTTTGTATTTATCTACTGAACAGCATTGACAACCCGCCGATAAACAATATAATATATTCAACATTGTTTGAATACGGAAGTGGGCAAACAAGCTGATAACACGCTATCTACCTCGCAAGGTTTTTTGTTTCGCTCGCAAGAACTTCCAGCTGATGTGTTTACCAAGCTCGAAGTGGTCAATCCCTTCGAGACGGAAGTCGATTTCCCCAACAAGTTCGCCGATGGTAAAACAACCCGAGTAACTCCCTATGGCGATTCCAAGCTCACATGATGAAGGCATCACGTGATTAATAAAACACAATTCCTCAGAGTTTTCCCTGCCGAGGTAACTAGCTCGCCACCTTGAAACTTTTCCGCGGCTCCGTACTCAACTCCTGAATATTTCCACGAACGGACGGCCTTCTTCCATTCACCGCCCTTATTGACGATCGGCATCGTTCTGCATGGGCCATTCACCGCTCTCATATTTATCTTTTGAATGGAAACGTACTTATAGATGGATTATGCGAACTCTGCTACATTAGTGAACCGTTGATAGAAGGATTATATATTTCTCTAAAATGTATGATATGATGATTTTTAGCTAATTTTCGTTGAAAATGAAGCTATTGATATGGCTCAATAAAAGGTTGAAATGAAATAATTACGAAATTTTCTTTATGGAAATCCGTTGTGGGTCTTGCTTGGAAATTTCTTTTCGGTTTATTATCATGCGACAAAAATTAGTTGGTTTTGGTTTCAATATGCGTAGAATCCAGAGTCGCGTTCGGTCCCCGCGTTTTGATCAAAGCCCTCGCCAAAAATGAATACAAAGTCACCCCATCTTCACAAGAATCGTACAGGAAATTCATACAGCAATTAAGCTTGAGAAAAGAATCATTCAACTTCCTCACGTACTTGCCCAGAGAACAGAGACCACTTCGAGTCCTTCTAAGAGGTTTACCATCAAAAATGGACCCATTTGAAATTGCAACCCACATCGAAATCGAACATGGGGTCAAACTGGTTCAAGTAGTTAACGCCAAAAATTCAACTGGAGACCTAAAAGGTGAACTCATGCCGATATATTACATTGATTTTGATCCCTCTATAGACACCACGAAATTATTTTCCATACGACACCTGAACAATATAATGTGTAGATTCGAGGAATATACACGCAGAGCAGGCCTAATACACTGCAAAAACTGCCAGCAGTGGAATCACTCAAGAGGGCAATGCTCTCGTCCTACAAGATGTGGAGTCTGTGCAGGCCCCCACACTACAATAACATGTGACTCCACTAACAACCGAAAATGTGTGAACTGCGGAGATGGCCATGCCTCTTCATGGAGGGGGTGTCCAACTTATCAGAAACTGGCAGGTATGTTCACGGTAACTCGAACAAATCGTCGATCTCAAATTCACCAATCTGGAGGAGCGGAAAACGTGCAAACTTTTCGAATTAATGTCAAATCAAATTTTCCTGATCTCACCCAAATCTCAAAAGATCCTCCCCCAACGAAATTACAGCTCTGTATTGAAAGATCGTAAAACTGACAATGAGGAGACCAATACATTGAACATGGGAGGCATAATCAACAACATAATAACTACTGTAGTTCAAAATTTAATCGAATCGATTAAAAGTGAAATTATACAAGCGTTCAAATCCATAAACTTTGCAGAACTTTTGTTACTATGAATCAATCACATAAACAATTAACTGCCATGACATGGAATGCCTGTTCCATAAGAAACAAATATCAGCTCCTGTTACTTTATATCAATACCTTCAATCTAGACATTGTAATGCTCACAGAAAGTTACCTCCAAATAAAACTTGGTCTATACCAGGGTATAAATCATACCTCGCACATGATCCTGATGGACGGGGTTGTGCTGGTGCATTATTGTTAGTACGGTCCACCTTAAATCAATCTCCGTTATTACCAATAATGGAAAACGATGTTCAAATGGCGCGTTGTATCTTACATACTCAAGGGGAGGATATACAGATAGGCGCAGTATATATTCCCCCGCAAGATAGACGAAGGGATCGAAATTTGACTATGGGCACCTTGTGGTCGCTATCACATGAATTAGGCTCAACATTTCTAATTGGATGAGATTTCAACTCCAAACTCTCATCGTGGAATGATCATAGAGCCAATCATTATGGCACGCTTATCGACGCATGGAGACATACCTTCAACCTCCAAATCGTTACTCCCGGAGTACCTACAAGATATGACACTCGCCCTGGAATTGCTCCGAGTCATATAGACTTCTTTGTAGCCAAAGGCCTTTCTTCTAGATTGAATAACTACCGAGTTCAATATGATCTAAATTCGGATCACTTGCCAGTACACTTGGATCTACATACTCAACCAGTCAAAATGCTCAATAGACCCACTCTCCTGAAACATCCAGTGAACTGGGATATATATAGACAATATTTATCGAGCAATTTAGTTAGTCTCCCTGTAATTACTAATGAACTGGATATCGACATAGAAGTTGCAAACGTAACAAATATTTTAACTCTTGCAGCCACTGTAGCTGCGCCGAAATCGCTCCCGAAATGCAAACCGAATATGGAATTTCCACCTTTTGTGAGGAACATGTGGCTTGCAAAGAAACAAATGGAATGGAAATGGCATAGAACTGGTAATACAAGTGACAAACGGATACTAAATTCATTAAACAATGCCCTCAAAGTAGAAGTAGATAACCTTCGTCAAGAACAGTTGAGGGAGAAATTGCTCTCCTTGACAGTGAAAGATTGCTCCTTGTTTCGGGCGACGAAAATCTTAACAAAGAAAAATGGAGGTATTCCACTATTGAAAGAAGGATTACGATGGATATCATTACCAGCAGAAAAGGCAAATTTATTTGCAGATATGCTCGAAGAACGATTTCAGCCTTTTGACATTCCAACCCCTGTTCAGATAACTCCAGATGATGAACAACCCTGTTTTCCCTCTCCGTCGATCTATTTTTCACCAAAAAATGTACAGCGTGCAATAAGATCATGTCGTACCCGCAAAGCACCGGGACTAGATATGATTGTTCAACAGAGGGCCTCGCAAGCTATTTGCACATCTCGCTCATATCGTTACGTGGCGCACAAGACTTGGATACTTCCCGAAGCAGTGGAAACATGCTTCTATCTGCATGATCCTAAAACCTGATAAACCTACTCACCTTACCTCATCGTATCGGCCAATCAGCCTCCTCTCTGTACTTTCCAAAGTATTTGAACGACTTGTCTTACCACACCTCCGCCTCTACACTGGTCATCTCATCCCAAATGAACAGTTCGGTTTTCGCCAGTCCCATTCATGCCCACTTCAGCTACAGCGATACACGAATTTCATCAAAAACTGTTACCACAAACGTCAGTTCTGTCGGTCAGCATACTTTGATGTAGAACAAGCTTTTGACAGAACGTGGCACGAAGGATTACTCTTAAAACTACAGCCCCATCTTCCTAATAATCTTTATTCGATAGTTCGGCATTTCCTAATGGACAGATCGTTCGCGGTCACCATTCAAAATGAACACTCCACTAAAAGACAAATGAGGGCTTCGGTTCCTCAAGGCAGTGTATGGGCTCCCCACTCATTATACTGCAATAATATCCCACTTCCATCAATCGAAGAAGCTGATGAAACTTTTCAGGAATGTATGCTGACGACCTGATCTATGCCGTATGCCATGCAGATCCAGTAGAACCAACAAGAAAACTACAAGAACTCCTAGTGGTACTCGGACAATGGTGCACGAAATGGAGAGTAAAAATAAATTCACTGCAATCCTGCGTAGTGACATATACGTACAACATCAAATGTGAAGAACCGCATCTATATTACGCTGGACAGCCCATACCAAATGCGACAGGCCACAAATGCCTAGGAGTTTTCTTAGATAAACGATTGACGTACAATGAGTATATCACCGAACTCATTAAGAGAGTCCGAAATCGAGTTACTTGCCTCAAGTCACTACTAAATAGTAAGAACGTCACAGTGGAGTATAAATTAATAATATATTAGTTGCTCATTGTACCAATTTGGACGTATGCGATGAATATTTGGGGCACTTGTTCACGCTCACAATTCAGGAGACTGGATCAACAGCAGAATGCTATTTTACAAAAACGCATCATACGCACTCCTGATTTTGTGAGGAATGAAACGGTATACCATGATTTCGGTTTGGAAACACCTACTCAAACTTTCTCTCGACAGCTAACAATGTTCGTCCAACGCAATCAAGTTCATGAAAACCCACTTGTCACTGAAGGCTTTAGACGAACGGATGTACAGCGACTGGTACGGCCGCGTCATATCATGGACTTCGTCATACCAGCATAGTACAATCATGATCACACACCTTCATAACCAGCCACGAAAAATTGAAGTGTAGTGAAACAATATAATATGACTTTTAAGTAGTTCCTCCATGAAGTAACTTCTACTGCGTAGAACAATTCAGTGAATTCCAATGATTTCAATGAGATATGTTTATTGTAAACGGGCTCAATGAAAATAAAATACAAAAAAAAAAAAAAAAAAAGAATCCAGAAATCCAATGAAAAACGACTGCCAAGTTGGGTGGGCAGTACAGCACAGCTTCCTCACTTATTTAACATCGGCATTTGGAATTAATTTTCCCAACTGAAACGGGGTGTTAAGGCCCAAAAATACTCGATACCTTGACAGAGTTCGAACTCGTCTCCTTCCTTACTGAGGAGAAATTTGTCCTTACTGGCAACGCTCCAACCAGATGGGATATGAGGCTAATTTAATCAAACCTCTTCGACTGCGGAAGTATTTCATGAACGTAACATTTCCCCGGAGTCAAATACCAGCCGTCACGGCTCGTTTGGAGTTGGACGAACGACGAAGCGAAACTGCAGGCCGCCGGCTCAACACATGCAGATGATAGACGCTACGTCACGAAATGTGATGTTCACAGTCTTGTATCGAGAGGGATTTATAATTGTTTCGTATTATTTTGGGTTCTACTGACATGCGCCACCTATTACGACCCAAAAATATTTGATACCTCGACAGAGTTCAAACTCGTGTCCCAACAAAGAAGAAATTCTTCTCTTGTAACCACGTTCCACAATCAGGTGAGCCATGAGGCCAATTTAATCAAGCCTCTTCATTTTACTTGAACCTAACAGGGACAAATGGGCCGGTGCTTGTGGGATGGAAGTACGGGTAGCGAGCATCCAGATCATCAAACTATGCACATCATTCTGATAATTTGTCCTCATCCTTGTTTCGCCTTCTTGAGTTGTCAATGTTAGCTGCCATCAAAACCACAGGCGCGTATGACAGTGTTTCCAGCATTGTTTAGCTCAAACCATGGTTTGATTATGGCTAGGATTAACTGGCTCTTTTGGACAGGATTTGAACAATACACCAGCGCTTTTGGGTGGCAGCCCATTCGTTTTATACACTTCCTCTTTTGTGATTAAGAGGAAAACATTTTATCGGCGTCTATTGCAAAGATGCAGTCTTGTGAAAGTAGGTTCACTGCTGTTTACTGCCGGGAGTATAGAAATATAGATATACCTAAGTAGATAAAAGTTTTAGAAAAGTTTCAGTTATGCAGCATGATCGTATGAGCGAATTTTCTTAAATTACCTATCGTATAGAAATGTATAGAAATTTAAGAATTCGGTTACCTACAAAGAAATTGTTAAAAGCCAATTTTATGAGAAAAAAAAACATTTTTTCCTGGGGTTGTGCCTATGCCGTAACGGTAGAGGTGCTTTGAGGGTTGAGAAATTGTAGATTAGGCTTCTCAAGTTTTAATTCCTTATATTGCTTAGCGCTTTCGCCTGTTCAGCCTCATCAGAGCTGCAATTATTACAATAATGTTCTAGTATACATTTAGGTACATAGGTCTTCGGGGTACATAGTAGTTCTTGTGTAATTTCGCATATTTACCTTGGTTTCGTAGTGTTGTACTTCATATCAATAATAGTTGTTTTGGGCTCCTCAACATCTCAGAGAGTACCTGTTATTGGGGTATTTATTAGGTTTAGTTAATGGATTTTATACGTTATATGTGTTATTAGCAGTTGATATTGGTATTCTTACTTTTGTTTCGTCGTGTTTGTTGAATAAAATTTTCGAAATCTGGGGGGTTTTATCACCCATTGTCTTGTTGTCTCCTGTTAAGCAATGGAAATTTTTAGTGATGTTGTTTGGAAAAAGTATTGCTTGTTAAGTTATGTAAATATAGTTATTCTTACCTTATGTATGTAAGGTTGTCGAAATTGCGGAGATTTTAGCGTTAAATTGAGAGATTGGAGGGAGGAGAAACATTTATTTTTACATTGATAAAAGGGATGATTTGACGTTTTAGGACTGTTGAGTTGTTGTTATTCGGTCACCGTTTCTAGTGGTAGGTGTTATTCTGTTTTCTCGTTGTTGAATGTTGTGGGGTCATTAGTTGTGTGGTTTTCTTTCTAAGGTGTTGAAGGAGTTGTTCCCTTAATACAGTATATTTTTTTTTTTTGATAATTCATGTATATAATAATTTATTGTAATTTACATTTGTGGAAATATTTCTAAATTAAATTAATTATAATGTATTTTACATAATTGTTGTATAATTAGGATTACATATTGCTTGCTTATTATCATTATATAGAATTAGATATGGTATATTGTTTAATTATAATTGTTTATTATGAAAGAGTGGTTGGAATTGTTTTCCTAGGTTAGTTATATCACATTTTTTATTCATTGGGTGTTGCTCTTTTAGTATTTTAATATTCTCTATAATTCTACGTTTTACAGTATTAATTTCTATGCCTTTAGATGTAATATTATTGTAGTTAGCTCTATGTTGTTCTTCTGCTAAATGGTGGTCTAGTGCTGTTTCTTTTACATTGTACTTAAAATTATGTTTGTGTCTATCTATTCGTTTCTTTAAGTTTTGTAGGCTTTCGCCTATGTATGTGGAATCGCAGTCTAGGCATGGTATTTTGTAAATATTATATCTGGTATCTAATAGTGGTTCTTTATCTTTAATTTTTGGAAAGAATTTTTGTATTTTGTTGTTATATTTCCATGCTATTCGAAAATTATTGCTTTTATCTTTAAATATAGTTCTTAATTTGTTTTCCCATTCAGGTTTGTATGTGAGGCATATATATTTAGGTTGGTTATCTAGGTTATTTTTGGTTGTGGTTACTAGGTCTATATTGTATGTATTACTTTTCTGGTTATGGATATGTTGGTTTACCTCGTATTTGATTGTTGTTGGTTTATGTATATTGGGTTTAAAATAGCTAGTTATTAGGTTGCTAGGTTGCAATATAGTCTCTGTTTGGCTATATTTATAGACTTTATTTTGCTCTAAGTTGAATTTGACTGTTTTCCTCTTTTTAGGGGGGTTGTTACTGTGGATCGTAGGGTTCGTCAAGCCCTGCTTTCGGCTACTGTAGATGACTTTCTTTTCAGCTCGTTGTATTTGCTGCATTATTAAATGTTTTGGGTATTTGTTGATACTAAATATATTTTCTATTTTAGCTTTAGTAGAGTTGTAGTATTTGCTAGAGGTTATATTTAGGGCTGAGTAGGCATAGTTATATATTAAATTCTTTTTAAATTTCATAGGGTGTGTTGAGTTAAAGTGGATCATTTTCGCTGTACTTGTAGGTTTAGTGTAGAATTTAAATGATATATTTCCATTTTGTTCTCTAACAATTTTGGTATTGAGGAAGGGTATTTCGTTGTTGTTTTCTTTTTCCATTGTAAATTGTATTTTTTTACTTTGTTGATTGACCCAGTTATGTAGTAGGTCTATTTCGGATTCTTTGAGGGCAAGTATGCAGTCATCTTCGTATTTGTATAGGAATTTTATATGGATTTTGGTTGTGTCTACTGCATCTTTGAGTAGTTGATTCAGAACGATTTTGCCGACCGTTGAGCTGAGGGCTCCTCCCATTTGTTGTCCTTTAACTTGCTTGTAGTATTTATCGTTGAATTTAAAGTATCCTGTGTCGCAACATAGTTTAAAACCTTTAATGAAAATTTGGGAATTTTTTATTGGTGAGGTTTTGCTTATTTTGTTCCAGTTTTTGCTTATTATGTTAATAGCATCGTTGGTATCTAAGCTTGGGTATAGTTCCTTAACGTCAAAGGATACTAATTTATAGGGTTCTTCTAGTTTCATCCCTTCTATGAGGTTTTTTAATTCGATTGCGTTTTTTATGTCGAAAGGGTTATCGCTAGTGAATGGTTTTAGGATTTCGGCGTACCACTTAGCTAGTTTTTGGGTTGGTGAGTTGCAATTGCTGACCACTGGTCTCAGTTTACTAGGATTTTTGTGTGTTTTTAATTTCCCGTAGAGGAGTGGGGTTGTTGCGTGTGGGTTGAATAATGTAGCTTTATGTTCTTTTTTTATAGTTTCTAAGTTTATCAATTGTTTTACGAACTCTTCTATTTTCTTATTAATATTTTTTGTTGGGTCTTCTTTAACCGTTCGGAACTTATTGGTATCTTTAAGCATTTCGTTGAATAGCTCATTATACTCTTGTCTATCCATTATGACATTTTGTTGTGCTTTATCTGCTGCAATTATTATTAAGTTTGGGTTTTCTTTGAGATACTGTTGTAGTTTATCCAATGCATTTTTGTTCTTAATCCTAGTAGTTGTTGGTTTAGAGTTTTTGTTTTTATAGGTTTTATTTATTAGCCCAACTATTTCGTTCCTAATATTATTTTTGTCATTTTCTGATATTTCATTGTTTTGAAGTATATATTCTGTGTCTACTACTATATCTTGTACGTCTTTCTCTTTTAATGGTAGGTTCATATTAAATTTGGTATGGGCTTTTAATAATTCAAGTATTTCGGGAGGGATTGTTTGGTTAGATCTATTGAGTATCCAATTATCTGGATCTTTTTGGTTGGTTATGTTATCCGTTTTACCTTTAAGATTGTTATACTTTTTATTAAGGGTTATTTGTTTCTTTTTCTTTTCTTTTTCAGTTTTGTCTATTATATCTGCTTGTAATTTTGCAGTTGTGTTGGTTGCTTCTTTGTGTTTATGTATTATATTGTTAAGTATTTCTTTTTCTTTTACTAGCTGTTTGATTTTATAATTTAAGTTGTTGGATTCGTGTTGCAAGATTTTGGTCATGAATCTATCAAGTTCTAACATCCATTGATTGTACTTAGGGTAAGTGTGGTCTAGTATTTTCATAGCTTCCGATTTTATAACTTTAAGGTGTTTTGGTATTACTGTATTAATCTTACATTTATTTATGAAGTTATTCTGTAGTTGTAAATTATTTATTTTTAAGGTAATATGTTCTAACTTATGTAAGTACCCTTGAAGACTGGTGTGTGAGTACCGTTGATGGTGTTGGTTCGATTCGGAGGTTGTTGCTCCTTCGTCCCTGCGTCCCTCTTCGCAGTTTAACATTTTTTCCTTGAAGCCTAATCTACAATTTCTCAACCCTCAAAGCACCTCTACCGTTACGGCATAGGCACAACCCCAGGAAAAAATGTTAAACTGCGAAGAGGGACGCAGGGACGAAGGAGCAACAACCTCCGAATCGAACCAACACCATCAACGGTACTCACACAACAGTCTTCAAGGGTACTTACATAAGTTAGAACATATTACCTTAAAAATAAATAATTTACAACTACAGAATAACTTCATAAATAAATGTAAGATTAATACAGTAATACCAAAACACCTTAAAGTTATAAAATCGGAAGCTATGAAAATACTAGACCACACTTACCCTAAGTACAATCAATGGATGTTAGAACTTGATAGATTCATGACCAAAATCTTGCAACACGAATCCAACAACTTAAATTATAAAATCAAACAGCTAGTAAAAGAAAAAGAAATACTTAACAATATAATACATAAACACAAAGAAGCAACCAACACAACTGCAAAATTACAAGCAGATATAATAGACAAAACTGAAAAAGAAAAGAAAAAGAAACAAATAACCCTTAATAAAAAGTATAACAATCTTAAAGGTAAAACGGATAACATAACCAACCAAAAAGATCCAGATAATTGGATACTCAATAGATCTAACCAAACAATCCCTCCCGAAATACTTGAATTATTAAAAGCCCATACCAAATTTAATATGAACCTACCATTAAAAGAGAAAGACGTACAAGATATAGTAGTAGACACAGAATATATACTTCAAAACAATGAAATATCAGAAAATGACAAAAATAATATTAGGAACGAAATAGTTGGGCTAATAAATAAAACCTATAAAAACAAAAACTCTAAACCAACAACTACTAGGATTAAGAACAAAAATGCATTGGATAAACTACAACAGTATCTCAAAGAAAACCCAAACTTAATAATAATTGCAGCAGATAAAGCACAACAAAATGTCATAATGGATAGACAAGAGTATAATGAGCTATTCAACGAAATGCTTAAAGATACCAATAAGTTCCGAACGGTTAAAGAAGACCCAACAAAAAATATTAATAAGAAAATAGAAGAGTTCGTAAAACAATTGATAAACTTAGAAACTATAAAAAAAGAACATAAAGCTACATTATTCAACCCACACGCAACAACCCCACTCCTCTACGGGAAATTAAAAACACACAAAAATCCTAGTAAACTGAGACCAGTGGTCAGCAATTGCAACTCACCAACCCAAAAACTAGCTAAGTGGTACGCCGAAATCCTAAAACCATTCACTAGCGATAACCCTTTCGACATAAAAAACGCAATCGAATTAAAAAACCTCATAGAAGGGATGAAACTAGAAGAACCCTATAAATTAGTATCCTTTGACGTTAAGGAACTATACCCAAGCTTAGATACCAACGATGCTATTAACATAATAAGCAAAAACTGGAACAAAATAAGCAAAACCTCACCAATAAAAAATTCCCAAATTTTCATTAAAGGTTTTAAACTATGTTGCGACACAGGATACTTTAAATTCAACGATAAATACTACAAGCAAGTTAAAGGACAACAAATGGGAGGAGCCCTCAGCTCAACGGTCGGCAAAATCGTTCTGAATCAACTACTCAAAGATGCAGTAGACACAACCAAAATCCATATAAAATTCCTATACAAATACGAAGATGACTGCATACTTGCCCTCAAAGAATCCGAAATAGACCTACTACATAACTGGGTCAATCAACAAAGTAAAAAAATACAATTTACAATGGAAAAAGAAAACAACAACGAAATACCCTTCCTCAATACCAAAATTGTTAGAGAACAAAATGGAAATATATCATTTAAATTCTACACTAAACCTACAAGTACAGCGAAAATGATCCACTTTAACTCAACACACCCTATGAAATTTAAAAAGAATTTAATATATAACTATGCCTACTCAGCCCTAAATATAACCTCTAGCAAATACTACAACTCTACTAAAGTTAAAATAGAAAATATATTTAGTATCAACAAATACCCAAAACATTTAATAATGCAGCAAATACAACGAGCTGAAAAGAAAGTCATCTACAGTAGCCGAAAGCAGGGCTTGACGAACCCTACGATCCACAGTAACAACCCCCCTAAAAAGAGGAAAACAGTCAAATTCAACTTAGAGCAAAATAAAGTCTATAAATATAGCCAAACAGAGACTATATTGCAACCTAGCAACCTAATAACTAGCTATTTTAAACCCAATATACATAAACCAACAACAATCAAATACGAGGTAAACCAACATATCCATAACCAGAAAAGTAATACATACAATATAGACCTAGTAACCACAACCAAAAATAACCTAGATAACCAACCTAAATATATATGCCTCACATACAAACCTGAATGGGAAAACAAATTAAGAACTATATTTAAAGATAAAAGCAATAATTTTCGAATAGCATGGAAATATAACAACAAAATACAAAAATTCTTTCCAAAAATTAAAGATAAAGAACCACTATTAGATACCAGATATAATATTTACAAAATACCATGCCTAGACTGCGATTCCACATACATAGGCGAAAGCCTACAAAACTTAAAGAAACGAATAGATAGACACAAACATAATTTTAAGTACAATGTAAAAGAAACAGCACTAGACCACCATTTAGCAGAAGAACAACATAGAGCTAACTACAATAATATTACATCTAAAGGCATAGAAATTAATACTGTAAAACGTAGAATTATAGAGAATATTAAAATACTAAAAGAGCAACACCCAATGAATAAAAAATGTGATATAACTAACCTAGGAAAACAATTCCAACCACTCTTTCATAATAAACAATTATAATTAAACAATATACTATATTTAATTCTATATAATGATAATAAGCAAGCAATATGTAATCCTAATTATACAACAATTATGTAAAATACATTATAATTAATTTAATTTAGAAATAATTCCACAAATGTAAATTACAATAAATTATTATATACATGAATTATCAAAAAAAAAAAAAAAATATATACTGTATTAAGGGAACAACTCCTTCAACATCTTAGAAAGAAAACCACACAACTAATGACCCCACAACATTCAACAACGAGAAAACAGAATAACACCTACCACTAGAAACGGTGACCGAATAACAACAACTCAACAGTCCTAAAACGTCAAATCATCCCTTTTATCAATGTAAAAATAAATGTTTCTCCTCCCTCCAATCTCTCAATTTAACGCTAAAATCTCCGCAATTTCGACAACCTTACATACATAAGGTAAGAATAACTATATTTACATAACTTAACAAGCAATACTTTTTCCAAACAACATCACTAAAAATTTCCATTGCTTAACAGGAGACAACAAGACAATGGGTGATAAAACCCCCCAGATTTCGAAAATTTTATTATTGCTTAACAGGAGACAACAAACACGACGAAACAAAAGTAAGAATACCAATATCAACTGCTAATAACACATATAACGTATAAAATCCATTAACTAAACCTAATAAATACCCCAATAACAGGTACTCTCTGAGATGTTGAGGAGCCCAAAACAACTATTATTGATATGAAGTACAACACTACGAAACCAAGGTAAATATGCGAAATTACACAAGAACTACTATGTACCCCGAAGACCTATGTACCTAAATGTATACTAGAACATTATTGTAATAATTGCAGCTCTGATGAGGCCGAACAGGCGAAAGCGCTAAGCAATATAAGGAATTAAAACTTGAGAAGCCTAATCTACAATTTCTCAACCCTCAAAGCACCTCTACCGAAAAAAAAACACATTCTATATAAAATTTGACTATTCAAATGGATTTTGGATTAAAAAAAAAAAAGATTTTAGCGAATTTTCGTAGAAATGTTCGTAAAAAAGTAAGTTATTGCAATGGCTCCAAAAATTTTTGAAAATTTTCTTCATTGAAATCCATTTTGAGACATTCTGAGACGACTCCTAGAGTTTAACATATTTTCATATATATATATATATATATATATATATATATATATATATATATATATATATATATATATATATATATATGTGTGTGTGTGTGTGTGAGTGTGTGTGTGTGTGTGTGTGTGTCCTTCCGGACAATAACTCTCCTTCGGATCGAGATAAAAATTCCGTTCTTGCTCCGAAACAAGCTTCCAAAACGAAAGGATGAGTTCGTTGGCCAGCACTTTTTGGGAACATTAAATGGGTCACCGTTGAGAAAATGTGCTCAATGAATCACTAAAAATGTCTAAAATGGCTAAAAATCGTTAATTTTATATTATTAGTATAATTTTAGCCAAAGGAAGTTTATTAACGATGATCTAGAACATTACGAAAAATTAGGCAGAAATTCAGGCTGAAAAATGTACTTGAATTTCATAATTACGTATTGGCCTAAAAGTAGAAAAAACTGCAAAAAAAGCTAAAAATCCAAATTCTTTTTTTAACTGCCAGAAATTATTCAGAACGAGTTTTATTGCCACGAAATCGGTAGTTAATAATTTCTTTTCACTTGAAGTTCTGGAATTTCAAAACAATTTAATATAATAGATATAGTACAATAATTTACGAAAATTCGCTGCATGACTGGAAATTTTTTATTTTTCGCAGTTGTTATAGATTTTTCCGCATTTATTGATGAAATTTAAATATGTTGTTGGCATAATTTTTTGCAAAAATGTTTTAATGTCCTATTTATTCGTTGGTAATATTGTGCTAAAAATTATTATTTCAACAATTTTTTATCGTTTTGAGCCATTTATAGTGATTTTTTAAAAGTTGACCTATTTATTGTGCTGAGAATGTGCTGTCTAACAAACTTATCCTTTCTTTTGGACAGCTTGATTTTTTGGCGCAGGAACGGAATTTTTATCTCAATCCTAAGGAGATTTATCGTATTGAATGACATTTATATACTTATGATAAAGCGAAAACTTCAGGAATGGTTTCAAAATGTCTCAAAACGGATTTCAATGAAGACATTTTTCTAAAATTTTAATTTTAAAATTTTCCAAGCCATGGCAATAGTTTTATTTTCTACGAAAATTCGCTGAAATAAACGAACCTAACACAAATGAATTCTTTGTTAGGCATTAGGAATCACAGGCGTCTAATAATAGTACAAAGAGTTATTCATTTATTACTGCCCACAGTTTGCTTGATAAACACCCCTGAAAACCTAACATAGTACACGCTATTGTCGATCAGCCACCGAGCCAGTTTAGCGGTTTCCTTTTATTCGACTTGTTGGTGTTCTATATTTTCCAGGCAATCGGTCACGAAAGGCCGGCGCGTGGTGGGATACCACATCAAATCTCCAAAGCTGAGGGGAAAATGGGCAACTTAACGAATAGTTCAGGGCGGTTGGGGCAGGTCGGGGTCCCTCAATCATTTCGGCTCATTGCCGCCAAATGCCGGTAGATGTCTGCCCTGAGGGGCTCCTCCTTCATCGTCTATTGCGTCCCCGCCTCACCTACTTGACTCCTCTGAATAGCGGGATCCAATTTCTTGGCGCGATCGTCTTTTGTGCTGCGGGTTCCACACAACATCAAAGAGAACCGGAGAACCACTGTGGCTGCAGTTCTATGAGGCACCGAATTGGAGACTGCGGGTCGAATTATATGTGTTTTCCGCTAAACAGCTCTGTATTTGAAATGATGCCTTTGCCATCCTTAACACTTCTCGAAAACCCTACAATTTTTAGATGCGTAAGACACCCCGGGGCGTGGACAACCCCTTGGCACTGAAATACGTATTATCAGCTTGTTGACCACTTATTTTGTGTTTAAAATTAATATAAATGACCTTCCTTGTGTAAGCGTATATTTCAAGATTACTTCATATCGAAAAGTTCCAGCCACGCAGTGTTATCCTATGAGCAAATTTTCGTGGATTACCTATCGCATTATTTATGTTACACTGAATTTAAAACAAAGTTTGACTTTTTAGTTATTTTAAATCAATTTTCAGCAAATAATAATGAAATTTATGTTCATTTTCAGCATAATATTGTGAACAAGTTTTCAAATATTCTATTACATCATTAAAGAACGTCGTAAATATTAATATTGTACTTAGAAACATAAATTTAACGATTTATAGTCGTTTGAGCCATGTTTACTGCTTTTTTAGCATATTTTTTAAAATTTGAGCAATTTTGTGCTCATAATGTACAAAAACAAACTGCCAACCAATTCATCCTTTCATTTATAAAGCTTGATTTTTTGGCGCAAGAACGGAATTCAATCCTAAGGAATTCACGTCTGGAATGACACACAGACGCGTGCGCACACACACACATTTATACATATGAAAAAGCGTTAAACTGTAAGATTCGTTTTAGAATGCTTGAACAAGAATTTCAATGAAGAAAATTTTCAAACATTTTTATTTCAAAATGTTTGAAGCCGATACATTCATTTTTCTTACCGAAATTCGATAACGTAATGGTACCTAAACAAAACAACATCCCCGTATTGTCAATTAAGTCTTCGCATGGTATAAACTTGACTTATCTCTGATTATTAAGTACCTATCCCTTACTAACAAGTTCCTCTGGAATGACCAGAAAATACCTTGACCACATTATAATCAGGTGACACCACATGAATACGCTAAGACCTGTAATTCTTTATCTGGCCCATAATATTGGTCTGCCATAATAGCCCCTCTTCAAAACAAAACAAAATTCCTCTAGAAATATATTAGCCAAGGTAACAAAACACAAAAACTGCCATCACTACTTCATGAAATATATACTTTTTAAGCAAAGTCGAGCATGAAATATATTTGTAGCAATGCGTTTGAATATTTCTGAATTAACTTTTCTGATGAGGCGCTCTGGATCGATCTCTGAACCCCACCAGAACCCCCGTGGTCCCGTTGCACCATAGATCGCTAAAGTCGAGTTAATCTAGAGCAAGGGATTGCCTCCCTGATTCATAACTCAAGATCATCAGTGAGGCCCAGTTCCACCAGCAGGAGATTTCCTTGGATTAATCGAGGACCGTTAGTTTCCCTGACAAAACGGCGGAATGACTGTACCACCAACACTTGACTTGTGATAACGCACGGGTTTCGGAATTCATCCGTCGGGGATGTTTAACCCTCGGACCAGCGCTGATCCGCAACTTCCTAACTGTTCGCCAACTTGAAAAACTGTTTAATAATTTTTTCTCCTGTTTTAGCAAATTTTCATAAAAAAGAAAAGAAAAAAAACTTGCATATCTCCAAAAATTTCAAAATCTAAATTCCAAAAAACATTCCCTCTAGCTCTAAATGACTGGCTGTTCGAGCGTAATCTTCAACATTTGTTTACGGGAGCTTACCCGCACACTCCCTGATAATATTATTGAAATCGGACTGAAACTTAGTTTAATTTTGGGAGTGACAAGAATTTACCACAGACATCAGACAGACAGACACGGAACCGCAATTGATCAGCAAGCGGAATAACCACAAAAAGCAAGTGGAAATTCGGAGGACAAAAATTTTTTCGACTTCTTTAATGAACACACTTTGTTTTGGTAGAGAGGAAGCAAAAATAAATGGAAAATAATTGAACAATAATAATCATAATGAATAGCAATAATATAATAAAATAGAGATTATGATAATCAATAATGACTATAAAATAAAATGAATACCACATAGGACGAAACTTACATTAAAAGAATCCAAACGTTCACTCTCCTGCTCATATCTTCACTCTCCTGGCCCTGAATTTTTTCATGATGGCAGGAGAGTGAGTACCAGGAGAGTGAAATCAAGGCTTAAAAAAAACTATATCTCTTGGACAAACGAGAATCTGAAATTCCTTCTTCCAGTGGTTGGAAGTGGTCATTAAAAAGTAATTATTTAAGTTTGAACAAATTTGAAAAAAATATTTATGGTTGATTTGCTGAGTGCCAGGATAGTGAATGGTAATAAAAATACTCTCATGTTTTCCAACGTATGACTTGCTATAGCGACTTCCCCACATGCATCTGAGAGACAGTCGAGCAGGGACGCTCAAAAGACGCTCCACTAGTGCCAACTGAAAAGGAAGACATTTCCCAAACTCAAAATCAAGCCGTTGGGAAGTTCAAACAGAATTTCCAGGAGACTGAAGCAAAACCTATGTTAAAAGACTTGAATACAACCCTCCTTCTTGCCATTAGTTCAAAACTATCTTCACTTATTCGGTATTCACTCTAGAGTTTTGAGGGACACGGGAAATTGTGTGAAAAGAACCTGAAGGTAGGTTTGCTCCCTTATATTTTACTCGTTGAAGTTAACAATCTCCCATTTGTGACAACCAGGAGAGTGAACAAAAGGCCTTTCGGTGATGTAATATGACTTCCCCACATATAATTTCATATATTTAACTTCAACTCAGAATTTAAGACTCCTTGGGTCTGTTAGTACTAACTGAAGGTAGGTTTTCCCTCTCTACAATATGAACAAAAGGCCTATGTTTTTCATATATAATTCTCAAACTCCTTGTCTGTTGCTTTATAGCCTATTTTTTCTTCTCAAACGAGAAAACTGGTTGTGACTGAAAAGTTGTGGACTTTCGTAGAATGACCCAATTACGTTCAGACGGAATTAGGAAGCGCGGTAACTCGAAAACCAACGTTTTCGTCTACATTTTCGTTCACGTCAATCGAAAAAAAAGGATTTCACGTCTCGAAACTCGCATGGGACCAAACTGGAACTTCAACGAACATTTTAAGACCAACCCGAGAAAAAACCGTAGAAATATTACGGCAATATTACGGCAATTTTGACACGTAACTTGATACGTAACTTTGTCGCTGACGTAAGAAGTGCTTTCGATCAAATTTTAATGTGGCAGCAAAAAGAAGATCGGGCGCTTGGAGAAAAAAAACGCGCATTAAAAGAGGCTCCTTCCCCTCCCACCCTCCAGCAAATGGTTCGTGTGGGAGTAGAGAATTTTAAAATCACTTATGCCCGTTTTCGGAGGAATCCAAGAAGGTCCCACCACTCGAAGACCCCCCACTCAGCCGTTTGGCAGACGGAGTTTCATTCTTATAAAATAGTATAGATAGAGATATATGTATAAAAAGCTTTTTTTAAACCCTCTTTCATGTTTATTTCGAGGAGTTTTTCGATTGGAGGCTCATAGAGCAATTTGTTGCACATTTATTGACGTTCTTCATTCATTTAGCACACAGGCTTTTGCAAAACGTGGACCTCTCAGGGTGAGACTAGTGCAATCTTTCACACTCGACTATGACCAAACCCCTAGCTAGGCAGGTATAGGTGATATTCTCGATACTTCGACACTAGCGCATGCTTTCACCGAGGCAAGGCTAAAAACCTGATTGTCGAAGTTATTTAACTTTGTTGTCATGGTGACAAGTAAATTATGCGAATTGGCGCCATTTCGTGTCACCGCCTACATAGCTACTTACCTAGCCATCTTACGGTTCAGTATTTACCTAGTTCCTAGTTGAGTATTTTTTATTATGCCAGGTAATACATTTTAGGCGAATTATATTAAGCTGTAATCTGGCAATGACCTGAAACGTTATGAACGCAAGATTAGTTTGTGCGATCGAGATCCCAATGAAATGTGTGTTGGGGAGTATAAAATCAATAAGAGTTCGAAGTACCTGACATCAGCCGCAAAGATGTTGTGGATTATCAAAACTTATCAGAACTGTACTTTGAATCAATTAAGAAACTAAAAATCTTCAGAGTCCTGTGAAAGTTGTCATGTGAAAGGACGTACCATGAGAGCTTTGCTAGACGGGAATATTAGGAATCGCGTTTGGAAAGGTAATTACCTAGAGGGTAGGTATACCTATCGACTTTCTGTGTACTACTACTTTTTGGTCATGTATTTCAAAACAAAGCAACCACCTACCTAGTACTTTGTTTAGGCGCTTTCAGGCAACAGCGAATCTGGGTGGATGTTAGTATACCTGCCTACCTAAGTAGTTTCGTTTCTTGGTATAGCTGTTGCTTACCAGCCTTGTTTACTTAGACAAACTATCAATCAAATTTTTCCTTTCATTCATTCAATATAACAAGCAAAGCTTCCTCGGTTAGGTATAGTAATACGAACTTATAATGAAACGCTGATGAAACTGCCTACGCAATGGCTATGTACCTACACTGTAGTACAGACATCTGAGGAATTTTTTTTTTTCCATTATTTTTTAGGTCAATTATTCTCAAAGCCTAAACGAATGAAGTTCTTTAGTTTTCGGACGCTGATTGACTACAATATTTAGTACCTAGTCGAAATAAAAACTCGTTCAGATCGGAACCGTTGGCTACAACCATAATTGCGACTATTTAGTTGAATTGACACTTTATGTTACTACAATATTACTTCAAAACAAAAAAATGAACTGAAAATAAAGCAAATCAAAACTGATGAAAAATGTAGTTTTAACTACGTACTAGGTTGACGTAAGACGGCAAATTTCTTGTGAAAAATAGGTTGGTTGAGTTGCGATTTACTGACATCTGCGACATCATGGCGGCCTTCACGGGTTCTCAAACCTAGTCCAGGCGTGACGTTACGAGAGTATGGGCTATACATATATAGGTTATACAGTATATAGGCTGTATATATAGGCCGTTTCTTCTATATCTTCTACCTCTATGTTACACCGCCCAAGCACGGGTCTTGTTCAGATGTTTGCGAGCATTCGTGGGCGATTCGACAAATCGTTGCGATAATGGTACCCGCGTTGTCGAAGCTAGCTTCAACTGCTGATTCCATTTCAATTTTGGGTTTTACAAGATGGCTTGCTCTTCGCTATGGTTCGCTCTCAAATAGTGCAATGAGAGTCAAACTTTTTCACTCTCGCATTCCATTTTCATTCTAAACACTAATATAAATCTTGAAGAAATTGGAACGAAGAGAACGGAGATCTGAACAGCACAAAATGTTGAGACACACTGGAACTGGATTCGCCGAATGCGGCCCCCTTCGATAATTTTCCGAAATACCGACAGCCGCACCGGCCGGCTGAAAACAGATCCGAGCACGAACGAGAAACGCTCGCGAAACTTGCTCAGCTCGGGGCGACTGATCAAACCGCCTGAATGCTCGTTCTTTACCCTTGCTCGAGCTCGCTGCTCGGAGGTCGCTCGGAGTGTAAATGGGGATTAACACAGGATCTGGATAAGAATCGTGAGTGAGTGTTTTGACCGTTTCACCATCAGCTTTTACACCTGAATTAGCCGACCTGCGTGGATCAACCCGTGGATCAACTAATTAGCATCCGAGTACTTAATCGACCACAAATGAAAAAAAAAGTGAATAACATCTGATAAAAGTGGAGCGACTGTATACTTTGTCCTCCACAGATCACCACTCCGATATTCAAATGAGAGATGCTGAGTTCGGTTCTGGTGGCTGTATGTTTTTTGGTTGTTTCCTACAGACCACTTGGGTGTTATTGAATGATCCACTCTTAGTTCTGTGCTGTTCCAAAAATTTGTGATAACTATCGAGTGTACCAACCTACTGTACGTACAAATGCGCATGTATTGAAGGAATGTTACTCCATATGAACATTAGGGACCGAGATACAAATATACCTATTTCTGAAGCAGGTTTGTTGGTGCCTACCTGTTTATTCAGATTCACGTATGTATAAAAGCCCTGTTATCATTTTCTTTACGCTCGTTTTACGAGTATAAAATTATCTCTATTTATAAATTACATAATTTCCAATGGAATCTACTTCACGAAATCGAGTCCGTTATAACTTTTGTCTCCTAAAGATGAACTAGTGAGGCGGAGATTTCTTGATGTTTTATTTTATCTAATTGATTTTTAGTTGGTGGGCCAGCACACTGACATTTTGATGTACAATTGTACTTGGATACACGTACACTAGTAAAGTCCCTCTCGTACGTGATCAATTTCTTCTCAGTAGGTGACTACATGCAGTAAAATTTTGGTGTTGTATGTTTCACGTTTAATAATTTTATAGACCAGTGATCGGTATAGAAGGGCTTTCTAAGAAAAAATAATAATCTTTTGTGTAAAAGTTTGTATCACTATATTCTTCTCTTGTACGTTTTCTCTGTCAGAATGACGTTCGACCTCTTCAAAAATAGTTTTAATCCCAATGATCTTAGAATCAGTCTCTATTGGTTCGAAACTTTTTCCCAAAAGTGGTTCTTTTTGATCACCTCCGGACACTTGAGAGCCTCCTTTACCAAGCCCGACACCCATACCAACTTGGCGGTTTGGAGCAGTTCAGCAGAGGACAGAAGGATTTTAAATGCGTTTTTCGGTAGGGAAGGAAGCCCAGAGTCCCTCGATTGAATGTAAGGTATTGAACAATATAACAGGCAGAACGGGTGGTAGCGGTGGGGTAGGGGGATCGGAGGGTTAAAATGGCGATGCGATGAGAGGTTTTCTGATGAAGAGTGGGATACGGGAGCGAGGGGGCCAGCCGTAGCCCTCACTTTGAAAAGCAAAGCAAATAAGCTAGCGTCGGTTCGGATTTCACGCTAAACCTAGCATTTTCTCTGGTTTTTAGGTGCGGATCTCAATGGGCTGGAGGGGTTCCCTTTTAAGTCAATAAGCAAATAGGTCGGCCCATTGTCTGGAGTCTCATCCGACATCGTGCCGTTCAACCCTTGCCCGCTCCCCCTGCTCTGGCCCTTGTGGAGTATTCTTTATGCTAAACGTGCCGTGCAATTTGGATAATGGGGACTCGTCTACTTTATTTCGATGTGAGGCAATTCCCTGACCCACATTTTCTCATTGGTTGTTGGGCCCCGCATCTTGCGTTAGGATCCCATCACTAAAGCTAAGCTTAGCGATGCTTATATAAAATGTATGAAGTTTTTCTGAATATATCTACCTTTGTAGTGTGAAGTAGAGAGAGAGAGAGAGAGGCACTTCGATTAACTGACATAGAAATTACATTTATTTGTTACTTTCTCAACAATCTATAGGGTCAAAAAAAGATGTTATGACGCTCTTTTCCAATGTATTCTTTTCATATTAAACTCCTTAAACTTTTCATGTTTGAAAAAATGAAACAATAAAACACTTTCCTAATACAGATTTGCTGGTACCAAAGGCTGTGGTAGATCCGAGCTGTAAATTTCCAATTCAATGAAACAATTGAGCGCATACAAATATTTGGGAATATGACGATTGAACGCAGCCTGTTTTAGAGAATTATATAATATACTACTTAAGCGCTGTAAAATGTAACATTGAGACAACCAATCGATAATTAGAATTTATGATTTTAATGTGTTCAATTGGATGTATGTAATATGAGTGGTGTGTATAGCTTAGTAGCCTGGATTCTCGCCAGCTCGAATTTCAACGTTAAAAAATGTCTTAATTCAATCCTTCTAGTAAAGTATAGATTAGTTGGACAATATTATGGTTCAGAAGCCGTGGTGTCTATCTCTTGATCTGTGGTAAATCTTTGTCCGGGGGAAAGCTACAATTTTAGGTGGTGTTTGGCGGGTTACCACCTTAATGGTCCCTTTTAAGTTTAATTGCAGTCGAACCAATCAGAAAGTGTGGGCATTCAAAAACACGAACTTCCAGAAACTCCTATCGTTCACCATCCAATCAGTCAAATCTGCGCATATGTGGATGGTTACTGGATGAACCCAAAGTGTTTGCTCGTGAATTTAATTGCGACTGGATCAAGTACTGCTTTTGTCTTTGCTTTTGCAACAACAACAAGCTAATTAGTAAAATCCGTAGTTGATACG
The DNA here is from genome assembly GCA_030762985.1 of Adelphocoris suturalis. Taxonomy (NCBI): domain Eukaryota; kingdom Metazoa; phylum Arthropoda; class Insecta; order Hemiptera; family Miridae; genus Adelphocoris; species Adelphocoris suturalis. The sequence goes on along the minus strand of CM061045.1, from coordinate 17,374,769 downwards.
AAACGTCAAAATTATCCGGCCAGTCTCGATAAACTTTTGAGGGATTGGAGAATGAGAGAAAATGTGCCACCTCAGCATCCTTTCTGGCCTATAAATTTCATGAGATTTTTCTGGCAGGATCATTTTTATGACCACTTTATTGTTGCTTTACGTCTGCAGCAAAAAGTTTCACGGTTTTAAAAAGCTTTCTTCTCATATGCTAGGAATTTTTTCTTTACCCCACATCTTGAAATTGAAATGAATGAGTTGAGTTAATTAATTACAATATTATAACTCTGCATAAAATAAATACAATATCTAGCAAATTCTGACAGACTTCGACGATCGTTTCATTTCTTTTTCATTTTTGTATCCTCACTACCGAAATCTCTACTTTCTGTGTGCAAGATGTCGAAAAAAATGTGTTCCTCCAAAATCAGACTTTTTTCTTTATTTTTGCGTTTCAGAGCTTGTTGATCAATTTGAGGTACATATTTACCTGTCGGTCTGTTGAAAGTTTGTCTGTAAGAATTGATTGTCAAAGGTGTAGTCAATAGTCAGTAAACTTTACCTAGATTTAGATAAAAATTGCAGGAATTGTGCGATTTAGCTTCTAGATGGTCCTCTTTCAATTTTATTGTTGTCGAATCAAAAATAGCGTGTGCGCATGTGCGAAAGTGGATTTTTGGTTTATTATTTCCAATAATAAGCCTATGTGATCGTATAGCATTTTTTATAACCCCCCCCCCCCCCCCCCAAACTTTGTCACTTTACGTTTCAAGGTGCGTAGAATCCAAATTTGAAATGTCCGTCCGCCGTTCGCCGTCCGGGCCATACAAGGCCTTAGAATTGACTTAAAAAATCTGTTCTTTCGCACATCGACTCCACTTGGGGTCTAGTGGGTCCTAACTTCTCGCCAGCTCAATGGCTCCACACCCGTGGGTGCTATGAGCCAAAAATAGGTGAAAAAGTGTATTTTTTTGGTGTATTTCAAGTTGTATAGAAATTGGAGATTTATGAGTGAAAAGAAAATGTTAGCTATTAATTTTATGGAAAAAAAAGTATTCTAAATGATACTCTTCTATTCAAAAAGAGATTTTGGATTTTAGGCTATTTTTTGGAATTTTATAGATTTTTTAAAACAAAATTTAATGAAGTTCAAGTTTTTAGCATAATTTCGTACATAAATTGTTGAATGTTCTATTTCATAGTTGATAAACTTTATTTGACCAATCTTATGCTAAAAAATATCAATTTAACGATTCTTAGCCATTTTCAGTGATTTTGTCAGCACATTTTTTGAAATTTGACCAATTAAATGATATCAATATACAGTATAGGTAACACTTTTATGTGTAATAAATTGTTATGTTTATCAACTATATTAAAAAGCGTAAAATTGTGAGTTTCCGCTGCTATTATGGATTGAACCCATTTGTGAGGTCCAAAGCTCTGAGTTCCGATACTACATATACTATAAGCGGCGTTTAATAATTATGGACCAGAGATCTACGTAGAAGGGCTGTCTAATACATAAATAATAAACCTTTGTGTAATAATTTGCAGAGTTTTTATAACGTCAGTTTCTCACGATCTATCTGTGTGATTTTGTTCAAACTCGGAAGATAATTGGATAATTTGATCGAGGTTGGTTGAACAACAAGTATTGCGCATGGGCAAAACTAAAGTTGATTGATACGGGCAAAACTTCGAAACTATGGATGAAATTTTCATGAATTATGTGGGTTAGGTCCTATATGGTATTCTATAAATTTATTTCCGTAGGATCAATGCGTAAACATGAACTTCTGATAACATCGATTTGGTCGTAATTGGTTCATTTAACTACCTATATTCTACACGTCCGTGTTACAATAAGTGAGGAAGCTACACTACCCACCCAACCAGGCAGACATACTTCTTCATTGCTTATTTCACTTCTTGGGTTTTCGAAATTGACTGCCACTTTATGATCGATATGAGTATAATAGAGGATAGCATAATCGGTATTTCACATCGTACGTAGGTTGTATAGATTTGCGAAATGAGTACTGACTAGTTAAAACATCCTCAGGGTGTGGGGTCAGAATTTTCAAAGGCGCACAAGTGTCTACATCAAAGGCTCGGGACAGTTTATCAAATAGCGGGTTGAGGCTTTCATGGGGGATAAAGTGGAAAAAGTTGACGTGAGCGATAAAAGAAAGAATGAAAAAAAGAGACACATTTGAATGACAAGTCCGCCCGTGCTCGGGCCGCCACGCGCCATCTCAAGGAGGAAAAGGCGTTTGCTGCCACACAAAAAACGGAATGGAAGAAAAAGTAATAAGCAACAAAAGGGCAAAGAAAGGTCCATTAGGAGGAAGGGCGAAGGGCAGAGTGGGCGTTGGAAGGTGAAGGGCCGTGGCCACCTCACAAAGGGCTTGTAATGAACACTTCCTGGGCGCCGGGCCTGCTCCTCGCGCCAACACAGGTGTCGTATTCCCGGATAATGCCCCGCTAATGATCATATTCAACGTTCCCTTTTCATCGTTCTCTTCCCGCACCTCCGTTTTGTCACAGTCAATGAAACCGTTTGGGCTTCCGGGAGCCGTTTCGATTAGTCGTTCTGGCGGATCCCGTTCCATATAGCGCATAGCGCAGGTTCCCAACGTAACCAAAGACGCGTATTGGAATTGATCCAGGGGTGTAGGGGACAACCCAAATATGAGAAAAATAAATGAATAACCGCATATGAATCCGTTTCAGACCATTTAAAGACCAAATCCGTGAAAAAAAGGTGTATGTCTGAGTGTGTGTGTGTGTGTGTGTGTGTGTGTGTGTGTGTGTGAGTGTGTGTGTGTGTGTGTGTGTGTGTGTGTGTGTGTGTGTGTGTGTGTGTGTGTGTGTGTGAGATACAAATTTTGAAGTGTATGACACACAAACTGAAGTGTGTGTGATACAAACTTTGTCGACGCTGCCCAGACCACAATCCAGTCTGTTAGTTATGCAGCAAACCTCGGAAATTTTGAATTTTAACATGGAAGAGGGAGAATGGAGGGGGTAAAAGGAAAAAACGTGTTTTTTTCGACAACTTTTTTCGAAGCTTCCTTGGTGTTAACTTTGAGGATGAAAATAAGGCGCAATTCCGTTTGTCAAAAACTATATTCACGTAGCACACAAAACAGAAAAATCAAACGCGTCAATACATTAAACAGGTAACTTCACAACAATAATTAAACAACTAAAACTGGAGTAGGAATTCAACTATTAATGGTCGTGAAGCATGATGAACGAACACTTGGTCAACCGATTTTGGTTATTCTCATTTAGTTTGGTTCCAATTTCACACCGATTGTGCAACAAACCTAGGAAATTAAGGATTTGCTGTCTAGGTGGGGGCGGAGAGGATAATTATCGATTTATCCAATCGCTGCCCAAGCTACAGATCTCTACCGATTTTCGCGATTCTTATTTTGTTCCATTATGAATTTGATTTAGTTTTTGAAATTTTGATGTTTTCACTATTCTCGTCCGATTTTCATGATTATTTTTTTGTTCAACTTTGAATTAGGTATAGTTATGGAAAATGTTACTGAGTTTCAAATTTCATGATGGAAGGGGGTGAATGGAGGGGGTAATACTGATAAATTATGATGTTTTATCTCGTCCAATTTTCATGATTCTTTTTTGGTCTAGTTTCGGAATACCTAACAGGAGTTTTACATTTCGTGTTGGAAGGGGGTGAATGGAGGGAGTAATAACGATAAATCGTGATATTTTTATTATATTCATCGGACTTTTTGTGTCTGTTTTTATTGTTTGTTCGATCCAAATTTTATTCCAGTTATGCAACCTCGGAAATTTCATATTTGCCATCGGTGAAAATGGTGCGAGGGGGGGGGGGGGATATTTCAAGCAATCATGATACTTCTGTGTTTTTTCTCTTATTTTAATTTTCAACAAATTATAGGTATACAATCCATTCACAGTAACGTCCTTGTAATGCATGAATTACTTACCAATATGTTTTTGAATGACCAACTGATCATTTTGTGACCCAATTTGTCAAATTCAGTCCAGCCGTTCTCGAGTTAAAGCGCTTTTACGAGAATACACATACATACATATATAGGTACATAAATAAACGGACAAAGTAAATACGCGTTTAAGTGATGAGTGTCCCATGAATGCACCGTTGAATTCGGGTAATTTCAATGCGCCCTTTAGTGCCGAGTGAGCCACCGCACTCATCTATGAATCCGTACTGGTGAGTGGACGGTGTCCCTGTTTGTGAGTATTACGCACATTCAGGCTTCATCTATAAATTTCCCCCTTGAACACTTTTCCCAGAGTTTTCCAAATATAATCAATCAAACGCAACGATATGCTTGATGGTTGTTGATATTGGATCCCAATAAATGTCACAGAATCCTGTAAATTATGTACGGAAATATATTCTCTTACGTAGGTATGTTTTCGATATTACATTATTTTGGAATAAAATCTTTTTTATTTTTATTTAATGATTCTAGTCGTACCCCAACCAGAAGGGTCATTTGGAATAAAAAGATAATTTACTTCACAAATCAATGTCAGAAGCAATGACTGCATTCTCTTGCAGTTTTCAAACTTATGAATTTTATAGGTAGGTATATGCAAATGAGTTTGACTGCAGTATATTTATTGTATGAATAGATCTATGAACTAATGAAGTGTACATTATGAGAAATAATACTATACTGGAGTCATCACTGGGAGCACCTAGATTGGTGGTTGCAAGAGAGGGTTGTTTGGTAGGGCTGTTGTTAGGGCGTGGGATGTAGATGAAGATGGTGGAATAGATGTGACTGAGTGATAGGAGTGATGGAATGGGATAGAGTGATAGGTAGGGGTGATGTGAAGTCATGCTAAGGTAGGAAGGTCTGCGATGTGTATATGTGGTGGTGAGGGAGGTTGGAGGAGGATGATAGTGATGGAAAATTTGGTGAATGGGAACAAAAGGGAGAGAGGAGGGAGTGAGCCGGAAGAGCGAGGAGTGATTGGTGAGGATGTACGTGGAGGGAGGGGTGAGAGAGGGAGAAATTCGAGGTGAAGGGAGCGAGGGAGTGTTGAAATATAACGTGGAAAGCGGGGGAGATATTCCCCAGTGATTTGGTGAAATGGGGGTTACAAGGGAGTGGAGGAGGAAGAGGAGGAGGAGAAATGGATGGTGGCGAGGAGGAGGAGGGGGGGAGGGGGGTTCCCTTTAGTAGATTGGTTGGGATAGAAGGCCCGGCGGAGAAAAGGAAGTGAGCGAGCGAGACGGGGATTGCGAAGAAACACGACGAGACCGAGCGAGAGAGAAGATGATGGTGGTTGCGGGAGTGAAGGAGGAGCACGAAAAAGGGTGAACGGTGCTCGTGAGCAGGATGAAGGGTAGATGGGGTGGAAGGGGGTGGAAGTGCCTCAGGCAGAACGGAATATCCCTCCCCCGCATCATCACTCCTTCGCATCATCACTCCCCCTCACCATCCGTCCAACATTTACAGGGAGTCTCTCGGAGCCGCTCCCCCTTCATCACACATCTGTAATATTAGCTTAGTCCATTATTAAGGTCATAAAATAAAGCCGAGCTGAGCGATTTTCTTTCATTCTTGTCCGGAGCCGCTCTTGTTCCACTTGTCATAAACTGCGGGCGATAACCAAATCTTCCCAACAATCAATTGACATCTGTTAAAAGTTCTATGGAAAATAATAAAATGGACACACAGTACAATTAAGTGGAAATTTTATTTACGGCTAAAACCAATCAACAAGAATTCGATAAATATTGCATATTAAAGAATGGTAAATGAAAAATGGTAAAATTTAAGATAAAAACATTAACAAACATATGAGGAGTTTGTTTCTAAAACCTGACATATCCACTTTAATAAGTTTTGCGGTACTTTTCCGTTATCCCCCCCCCCCCCCCCCCCCCCCCCCCCCCAAGTCAATTTGTCATCAGGGAAATGACGAAAAAAATTCGTTCCCCGCTATGGTTTTTTCCGCCTTAGACACAGTAAATTTTGACAGTTTTTGTTCGGGTTGATCTTAAAATGTTTTTGGAAGTTCCGGCTTGGTCCCAAGCGAGTTTCGAAATTTTTTTCTTTTAAATTCTTTTTTCCGACTGTAGTGAACGAAAATGTAGACGAAAGCGTTGGTCGCTCTTCCTTATTTCGTCGCAATGTAGTTTTCTGATCTTTGCCTTCGAACCGTGTAACCGAAACGCGTATAAAATAATGGCCTACCTTTAGAAAAATAGAAATGGAAAAGAAATATGTATGTACAAATATTCAACATCTGACTGTTCTGTTGGTACTGAAATGTTCTTAAAACTATACATTTCGTGGTTCCACATTTGATAGTCATTTCCAACAGAAAAAAATGTCTGCCAAGTTGGGTGGGCAGTATAACTTCCTCACATATACAGCTATACTGAACGAGCGAAGCAAGCAACATTCTCTACTAACGACGGACTCGGGATGGACTATATCCCATCGCATCTATGTATTCCACAAAGAGCGTGCGATGGGAGCGAGACTCGGTTGTGAATTGTGGCCGGGCAGCGTCGACAAAATTTGTTTCACACACACACACACACACACCCACACACACACCCACAGACAGACAGACATAAAACTATGGTTTTTGTCACGGATTTGGTCTTAGAATGATCGGAAACGGATTTGTATGCGTTTATTTTTTCTCATGCTTCAGTTGTCCGCCACCTGGATCAATTCCAATAGGCGTCCCTCTTGCTAACGAAGCTTTCCCTATAAGACATAGCTTCAGAGGGACGTCCTAAAAATGGGGACGATACTAACCTTGATAGTTATAGAGGCATCTCGCTGAAGTTCTAGTGAACCGGCTAACTTCTTTTGTTAAGGACCATAATATTTTACCAGAAAATCGATGTGGTTTCCAAAGGGGAAGGAAGTGCCTCGATCAGATTTTACTCGTTCAGCTGCCTAGCCAATATAAACACTCGCTTATGAGGGCGTAAGATTGTTTTGGTATTTATCGATTTAAGATGCGCTTTTGAGATGATTAGTAACAAAAAACAGGCAGAAAATGATCAATTTAGGAATCAGTGCGAGATTTGTGAATTTAATCAAAAGGACATATGATAAGGCTATTTTTTGTGTCCAGTGTGGTGACGGTGTTTCTTATGTACAAAGAGCCACCTAGTTGGTTAGCAAATTTTGCTGGGGGATGTTTTATATCCTCTGCTTTTCTCTTTGTTGGTGTCAGACTTAGGGGATTTCTTCGGAAGTAGAAACATGGAAGGGGTTTCTGTGGGCGATGGGGAGGACATTAATTGCTTATTTTTTGCTGATGACCTTTTTGAGTTCAATATAGGAATGAAGCGACTTCTCACTTGTCTGGAAGAGTATTGTTCTGAAAATTAACTGGTGGTAAACTCCGATAAATCGAAAATTCTGATATTTCGAGGGTGGGTTCAAGGAATATAGGTTCACTTGTTCATGAAAACAACTGAGCCCTGTTAACTATTTTAATTATTTGGGAGTCATATTCAGTTCCTCGGGACTATTTCGGCTGCAGACAGAAGTTGCCCTAAAAGAGCAAGGGTACCAACGTGTGATTCGGTACCTGTTATCCAACAATCGCAAGGAAGAGGCCCACGCACCTGGAAATCTTAGTTTCCCTCGATGAGTACGGTAGGAGGTTTGGGGCCTAATTTACTGGGAACTCATTGATAGATGTCAGCTGGGATATTGCACAGACACTTTTCTACCTTCCTCGCAATAAGCCAATGTTCATTCATGCAGAGTTGGCTTTCTCCATCCAGTGGTCCTTGAGACCAAGATGGAAAACGCGTTGGTACGGAAAACCAAAGGATGTGGGTTCGATTCCCACCTGGGACCAATTTTTTCTGCATTTGAATTCATTTTCATGTTTTCCAATTTCTAAATCAACCCCCCGCCGGATCAATAGGGTGACTAAATAAATTATCAAATGTTATAACGAAAACTAGCCCTTTCGTTTGAATGAAACTATTTTATCATTAGCGGCTTTTCTATAATTCTCTCACCAACCAGTTTTTGTCGATCTGGCAACTTGTAAGAGTTCTAGTTATGCATCATCATAGTATGAGCGACTTTTCATATATGATGGATTTATGTTCGATTGTTTTGAAATTCGAGCATTTTGAGTGCAGATAAATTATCATCTATCAATGTTATGGCAAAAAACTTATAAATAATAATCTGCTATTGAAAAACAGATTTTCAATTTTTTCAAAATAATTTTTGCATTTTTTATAGATTTTTTTGGCACATTTCAAAGAAAATGAAGTAAGTTTTTCAGCACGATGTTGAGAATCAGTTTTGGGATGTTCTACTTTGGTGTTGAGTAAAATTCTGCTGAAAAATATAAATATAACAATTTTCAGCCTATTTTCGCGATTTTTAGTGATTTTTTTAGTACATTTTTTGAAATTTGGGCAACCTGAAGTGCTAAAATAGAGCTGGCCAACGAACCTATCTTTTCATTTCTAATGATTGATTTTCGGTGCAATAACGGAATGTTTATCTCAATCCTAAGGAGAGTTACCGTCTGGAGTGACACACACACACACACACACACACTTTTCTTTCATTTTTTAAAAATTTTTTACAAAGCTTCCCTCAAAAGCGGATGGGGCATAGCATCAAATTGAAAAATAAACAACACATGACACGGTCGCAGCCATGACCCTGTACATATATATATCTACAATATATATACTCTAGGATTCGTTTCAGAATGCTTCAAAACGGATTTCGAAGTACAAAATTTTCGAAAATTTATATTTTGAATTCGCGTTGATGAATGTTGTTGAGACTGAGGAAATGTGTCCAATATGATTGGGAGATATTCTACCATGAGATATAATTCAATTGTAAATCCCTGGACTTACTTTTTTGGGAGAAAATGGTTTTAAACTCTTTCCGTCGGACCCTTGAAAGTAAGTGGACGATGGATAACTTGATTTTTTCACCATCACCAACCGCCAACGAATCAGCTTAAAATGTGTATCCCAAAAAATCAACACGCGAGATTGGGGCGGCAATAATTCCTCTTTCCATTCCAACGGCATAACTCATCCCAATCCCATCAACTTAATCAGGTTAATTGCATCAGGAATAAAATTCGTGTTTACTTTGGGATGTTTGATCTCTTGAAACAATTACAGAAAAAAGCAAAGGTCCGTTCATTGGAAGGTTAACTGGGGAGTTGGGACGGTGAACAGCGAGTAGCGATTCGGGGGTGGTGGTGGGCGATGGAGGGGGGGGGGGGATAGGGGTGTAGGAAATGGCTATTGGTTCCCACGTGTTGAGTTCTGTAGGATGAAAGTAAACATCCCCGAGTCCGGTACTGAAATTGCACTGTGATGTCCGCTCTCCTACCTTCTTTCTGACGGTGCAGGAATGTTGGTCCGTAGCTATCAATTCGTAGATGTTCGCGCTAGCAGCGTATCTCCGTTAATTTCGGATTGTGCGTCCTTTAATATTCTTGAGATGCACTTTTCTCCTTCACGATTTGTGCTGGCATTTTGACTGAAATTGTTAGCTATATTTCGCTAGTTGAATTCTTTTTTCAGATGAGACAGTTCATGACGTTTCTGAATGAATCCCTATCCAGGTTACAGTTTACGACCTGAATAATCGTAATAAGCTGCTAAATATTGCTTTGCCTCAGAGAATATGATCAAAATCACGGAAAATGGGATATGAGGATAGCCTCAGGAACCATTATTCTTAGGGGCTGGGCCAGAGGCAATTTAATACTTAAATTCCCTACCCAGTCATACCTATACGAGAATGCGGTTCGTGTCAATTTAGAAATATTGTCTGTAGGAGAAGAAGAAGATGAAGAAGAAGAAGAAGAAAATCGTTCATTGGCGAACTTTCACGATGATAATACATTATACCATTATAAAATAAACTATACAACTTGGTTTATTCAACCGTCTGTCGGAAGAGCAGGCCTTTAGTAATTAATTTAATCTTATTCAATTATAACTTCGGTACATAGTCAACAAAATTTTGAATGGTTAGCAAATTAATAGGATTATGATCTTCATACCTACTTTATAATATTAGAGAAGAAAAAAAGCTAGAATCCTTAAAAGTTGAACTCATCCACCATCATCGTTCTGAATCTCCATGGCAGCTTGCAGAAGAGCACCATTTATGACTATCTTTCCCCATCAAGAATTCGGATGGCTCCCTCATGACTCAGTCTTGGCTGATTAAAAGAAACCATCCTTAATTCTGAGAGAACTGGGCAGTGGCGCACGTCCTCTCGTTCGTGTCTATTACACATAAAACTTTCTTGACAGTGGTAAATTTCGAAACGTTTTGCATTAAGATGTAATATTTCTCCACAAAGTCGAAACGACTAACTACTGGTACAGATACCCACATCAGAATTTCTCACCAGACTAGCTGACTTCACCTGCGGATCCAACTCCTTATACAGGGTAAACGTTTCTGACATCTTTACTCTTTGCCATGCCGGTTCTCTCTTCTCCTTCTTATACTTATCCAGAATACTTTCTGCATATGCCTTTATCAGTTTTCCATCCATAGATGCCAAGTTATTTCGAAGACCACGCCCAGCAGCCCACCCAACCCACATTTCTCTCTATCAACACTTTCGCGACTATTTTTGGAAGCCGTGTGTCTGGGAGTCGAGCCACCTTTACAAGGTACCTCAGATGTAACCCCAACGTGTAAAGAGAAATAGGATCCAGTTCTGTTTCAAGCAGAAGAATATAGTTTGGTGCGAAGCCCAGCGGATAAAAAAGTTTCGCATCAACATGCATTCGACCCTCTCAGCTGCAGAGCACTCCTGAGATCCCCAACCCTCCGCTGCATAAGCCAGGATCGTTCGCACTGCGGTATGAAAAACCTGCATTTTGGATTTCATTGGAATGGAAAGAGCACCAAACAGTTTGCCCCAAACATTGTTGAGGGCGAATTTGGCATTGGATGATTTCTATTTTACGAGCTGCACAAAGGACAAACGAGACGTCAGTATTACACCCAAATATTTGTAACTTGACACAACACCTATATTTTTTCTTTCGAAACTCCACTGTTAGGTAGCCCGCCGCCTGCTGTTAGAGATGCCCATAGGAGAAAGCTTGAAGAACAAAAGACCTCGATTTACGTTATCAATTGCCGATTTAAGGTCCACTAAAAACCCATAAATCTTCCTTCCAGGCTCAGTCAACTTCAGTTCAACAATACCAGTAAGGGTGAAGATGGAATCGATAGTAGAATAACCTCGGCGGAAACCAGCCTGACATTCATTCAACAGGTCTCTTGAGACTAAAAAATTTGTCAAACGATTAGCAAGCAGACCCGAAAATAGTTTTCCCATGGCGTCTATGAACGAAAGACCACGGTAATCAGAAACGCTGCCAAGATCGCCCTTTTTAAAAAGTGGAGAGATTAGAGAATCCCTGAAAGTTCCAGGAATGGCGCCGCAGTCAAACATATATAGTTAAACAGATCGAGTATCCTCTGATGGAATTTGGAAGTTAGATACCTATAAAACTCGGACGGACCTATAGGTGTATCAGATCTTGTTGTCTTCTAATTAACCTGATCTTCCATCACCTACAGAACGAACGAGCATGTGAAAAAAAGAAGATATACACGCTTACCCGCGCTTAGTCTATATATCTCTATTGATTCCAGTTTTCTGATAAAAACTCTTTCACACACCTTGACAAAAAGGAAAAAAAAAAAAAAAAACTGATCAACAATTTTTGCGGAAGGGACCAACATTGGGATTTAGGAGTGTTCGTTAGAGCAGGATGTCGCACAAGCCAACCTGCCCACATAAATAAGAATAACATGCTTGAAATGATCCTGCCTCAGCCCATGAATAACAAGTCCCCATCCATCGATAGAGACATCAAGCAAGGATCCCTTGTGTTGTGGGCTCTCCGCACATGGGATCCTCATTTTTTGCTCCCATCCGCTACAACAGGAAGATAATCTCATTTGTAAATACGGCAAGAGATGTAGCCATAGCCACAGCGGCGGGACCCGATCGACGACTAATCCCCTTTTCAATTCATATCGTTTAGGAGATTCCTTCCCCTCCCGGCACAATAGGAAGAGCTTTTAACGAAAACCGTCCGTATCCAACGAGATCGCGCAGGTTAGGGCCGATTTTCGGCTCTGCCCGCTACCAAAGTTTTTGTTCGACCCAAGAGGTATTTTCGCTTCCCTTTTCTTTCTTTCCCGAAAAACTCGTCGGGTTATTGTGCTGGACCGACACCCGGTCAGTTATAAGGGAGACAGTGGCATAACCATAAGGGAGATTCTCCCATTTGCTCGCAACGCAACAATCGGGGATTATATCTGCTTTTCAATACTATAACAAACACTGATCCCTCCAACACTAGCTACGAGAAACGGCATCACGACTCCTACTAGATTTTTTTTACTCCTTAATACTTCTTTTCCATCCATTTTTCTTATTGTTGTACTTTCGGCGCCTGGCTTCAATTGATGAAGGCTTTGATTGATGTGATGGTATACTTGACTACCTTTTTTCACCAAACCTTTTTTAAATTTGGAAACATTTCATTGAATCACTTTAGTTTACAATATTTTGATGTTCAAAATTCCAGATGAGTGAACGCTTCAAGTTAACTAAATTTCAATTTAATAAGTTCTCAAAGTTTAGTATATCAACTTGTGAGAAGTGAGATTCAAAAGGGCCTTCGTTATTAACATATTTTGCTCGGACACTGGTACTTAAATGGACTCATCTTATTATTTTGTGCTTTAAAGAATTTAAACGAATGTAAAGTCTTCCAACTAAACCATTTTTCGGAATATTATCATGACATAACTATTCTAACATAGTTCAACATATTTTTGTGGTAGTCCCAGACTACATATAAGCTGGTACTCGGTTTTGTTTATATACCTGAATCCTGTTCTTCGGACTTTTTCAATAATCCTTGGAGGAATTGGGTAGAATCACTGAGAGATTTCCTTTCTATTCTATTCTTATTACAGTACATCATTATTGAGTGCAATTTTCCTGTGGTGAAGTGGGGAACGGCGGTTGACGGGTTCATGGGTGAGATGATGAGTCTTTTTTAATCCCATTCAATATGATTCCCTGAAGAATCGCGCTGTTAAAAATCTAGATTTATGCTTGTCTAGCGTACGTAACGTCTCACTACATCCATCTGATTCTCTACTGCCCCTTAACATCCATCATCCTTCCTTTGAGTGTAAATTCACTGTCAAGCACCCGGATTGGAGAACTTACTCTACTTGTGAACCCGATTTAAATTTTAAGCTGACAAATCATGTCGTATTGAATTCATTTGTTAAGGACAGTAGGGTAACGGGTCCAATAATTGGACAATACCCACTAGCTGGACAGGTGGTTACTTTCTCCTTAACACCAAAGGATTCGATCATTTTACCGACTGTGGATCCGTTACCCGGTCAAATACATTATCAGTACTCCATGAGGAAAGCTTAGCGAGTGGGAACTATTCTTTTCAATTAATTTCCAAAGCAGAGACGTCCGAACGTTTGCTGTTTCTTCTGATTTCGGTAAGGAAACACGGCCTTATTCATAAGATCTTCCCGATTGTTTATTACAATTTTCGTGTATTTCAATGATTGCTCAGCGAAGTTGAGTTATTGTTCTACGTTTCCATCCAGAAAATGAACCGCTATGGCGGATATCCATTTTATAATACGACCGTCCTACTACTGGAGCATCAAAATAGCTTCTGCTCCAATGAAGAGTAACATTTCTGGGCAACGGAACCACAAATCATGCAAAACATTCAAAATTCATGCTTTACCGAACTATAATATATTAAATTCATTTGTTTATTTCAAGAAGACGGGATAAAATCACAATTAAAAACCACAATTCTGAACTGCAGTTCAATAAATACGTGACGAAATTGAGTAAATAAGATTAAAAGCATAAGACCCAACTACTAATGAATATTAGAATAATAATTGAACACCATCTTACTAAAAGATTCTTCCTTATCTAAAAACAAATCAATGTCAACTTCGAGGGCATTAATAGTCCTCTGCATTATTTTTAGAGGACTATCAATCCATTTCTCTGCATTCTTTTTAGTGGAAATCAATAATTCCTGTGCTTAAAATCTGGTACTAATACATCAGTGAATCTGGTGTAACATGATGGGATTTTAAAGTTTAATCTTTTCAAAAGTGAGGAGGTATCTCCCCCCACCCATTGATCCCCCCCATTGACCCATTGATCTATTTATGAATGGAATGCATCAATTGCCAGTCTCCTACCCTTGAGCGAATTCAAGTGTAATATGTTCATCAGTTCTCCGTCACTGAACCGCCCGAAATTCTTCTGGTGTTTGTGGTAAACATACTTCAGAAATTTATGTTGCACTTTTTCAATAAGAGTAGTGAATTGATTGTGTACAGAATGGTTTGGAATCTACAGAATAAGAGTACAGGGGCAGAATGGTTTTTGTCCACTTTTTACGAAAAATGAGAGCGCCACCTGTTGGCTGATTAGCGTTGCTGGCAATATGCTAACAGGGAAAAAATTATTCCTTCCGAACATATTAAACGATAAGATTTGCCACACTGGGGAAGAATGGGTCCGTCTCTCGCGCTTGGAAAAGAATGGTTCCTGTCGCGCGCTCCCTCCCAGGAGCGGGAGCGTCACACTGTTCATTTCCACTAATCACAGGATTAGTTTCCGTGGTTTATTAGTACTGTTTCATCAGTCTGTTATCACAGTACTACTGATTTTTTTTTTTTTTTTTTTTTAGTTTTATCTTAATTTATCCAGTTGAATGGGTGCTTCAAGTGACGAGGATGACAATCCGAACAGTAGGGAGTGCTGTTCTTCAAAAACGGAAAAAAAGGGAAGAATGACTGACGTTACTAAAATGATCACTACATTTTGGCTCGAGAATTTGAAGAGTTTCTTGTGTTTTGTGATTCTTGTTCTGGACACAATAAGATTTACTCAACACTATGACTATTTTACCACTTGGTGTACAAAGAACACCGCTTTGATTAACTGACGGTTCATTTCCCAGTACGAGGGCATTCATACCTATAGTGTGACCGAGATATGTCCCTCATCAATCAAAAAGCTTATACAGTAAGCCTGAAGTTGGCGTGAGGTTATTCGGGACAGCAGAGTGAAACCTTGCCCATTCCCCACTCGGCCTGTAAAAGTTATTCGCATAAACAAAGATGTACCAAAACTTTCCAATAAAGAAAATTATTTTGGCAACTTTCATCTTGCCTCACTCACTGAAACAATCGCAAATCAAAGAGCGTCCACTTCACAGGGAAATGGACAACCGAAGAAGAAAACAATACCCCATAAAACTGCCTAGGTATCATCCCCAAGAAGAAGCTTTACAGCTCGAGTCTTCTCATAAAGGCAGCCAAACACGAAAATTTGTGCTTTCTCAAGAAATATTTGGAGAAACCATTCCCAACGATTCTACACAAACCTGACTAAAATGAAAGAACCCTGTTAGAAAGGCTCAAAAGGCAGGAAAATGATGGATGGGCAAGACAAGGAAGTGAGGACGAGTATATTAGTGATGAAGTGCTCATTGGTGATGAAATAATGTGAAAAACGGTTGTTGTCTGATCCTCCCATTGATTTTTATTTTTTTCAATAAAGAAAAAAAATTTCAATTTTCATTTAAAACTCTGTAAATTGATTGATAAGAAGTTGTATTTTTCAAATATTTTCATTATTTGAAATTTGATCATACCCTTGCCACACAACGTTTTGAAACCTTAGTAATGGTTTTTCTCGGAATCAAGTTTTATGGACATGTATCATTCTTCGCCTGTACTCTTCAATTGCTTCCGTATGCGTGGTGTGACATGGGTTCCAAATAAGATAGGTGAACTCAAGGTGACTCCGTAACGAAGAAGTATATAATTGTTTCATACTCTGTGCATTACTGAAACTTTTAGTGGTCCTCATAAAAAATGTATATATGAGTAAATATATAGAGATATATGAGAGATATGTATAAATATATATATATATAACCGAATGGCGGGCTCCAGAACCATGGAACAGTAGGGTGGTTCAAAAAAAAAAAAAAAAAAAAAAAAGTTCTGGGATTTCTTGTCCCCATTGCGTTTTTGCTTCCTTGGTATGTCAGGATGACCCTCCTTAATTTTTAGCAAAAAATATTAATCCTAACCACTTTACCTGGGTCGATGTTTATCAGTTATCGACCGCTATCGTAAACCAACCTCTAAATTGGTGCCGACGTGATGATTTGAAGGACGGATTTCAATTTTTTGGGGTCAATTTATGGGTTTTCACATGCGCTGAACACTATGAACTTATTTATTTTACGCTCCGTCCACTAGTTATCCAGTAAACTGGCAGAGGGCACTGCTTGAAGATAAGTAAAAATCGAAAATTTCACCGAAAATGCTGTCGCCTGTTTAAGAATTGTACTAGAAACATGCTATTATGGTCGGAGAATATACTTTGTCATGTTCTGAACATGATCCCGTTTTTTACTATACTTTTCCCCCGATGATGGCTTCGTTTATCGTCCATAAACCTCAAATTAAGTGTAGGGTAATAGACAAATTCACCCTAATTTCACCGGAAATTATGTCGCGTTGATAATTTAAGGTCCCAAAATACCTTGTGCCGATAAAATTGGGTATTTTCCAGGATACTCTGTACAATGCCGTTGGTAATTTGGTAAGGACTTGAACCGGCATTGTACTTATTGGCTAAATATAGAGACAAAATGGAGAAAATAGCTAAATTTTCCCATTTTTCTGTAAAATTCCTTAGTATCCATCGGTTTTCCGGGGTCAAATTCGTAGTTCTGAATTGTCTGAACTATGATTGGATCGTTAAATAAAACATGATTTAATATAATTGAAAATAATGTAATATAATTTCAGTTTCAATTGCTCGAGGGACAATCTGTAATTTGGTCGATAAGCGGAAAGAATCCATGATCGTGGAACATAAATCATAACATTTTAACGAGAATAACATATAATAAAAATATACAAAAATAATAATTAACATCGATAAAATATTGAAACATAAAAGAAAAGTATTTCATACAGTCTTCAAAGTTTCAACTATATCCCGTTTACGGCAAGTTTTAGGAAATTTTTCTTTGTGGTGTTGTACAGATATCAATAAGGCTTGATAGTCAGGCTGACTATCCTCCAATCACAGTTCAGACAATTCAGAACTACGAATTTGACCCCGGAAAACCGATGGAAACTGAGGAATTTTACAGAAAAATGGGAAAATTTTAGCTATTTTCTCCATTTTGCCGCTATATTTGGCGAATAAGTACAATACCGGTTTGAGCCCTTGCCAAATTACCAACGGCTTTGTACAGAGTATCCTGGAAAATACAAAATTTTATCGGCACAAGGTATTTTGGGACCTTAAATTATCAACGCAACATAATTTCCGGTGAAATTAGGGTGAATTTGTCTATTACCCTACACTTAATTTGAGGTTTACGGACGATAAACGAAGCCATCATCGGCGGAAAATATAGTAAAAAACGGGATCATGTTCAGAACATGCCAAAGCATATTCTCCGACCATAATAGCATGTTTCTAGTACAATCTTAACCAGGCGACAGCATTTTCGGTGAAATTTTCGATGTTTACTTATCTTCAAGCAGTCCCCTCTGCCAGTTTACCGGATAACTAGTGGACGGAGCGTAAAATAAATAAGTTCATCGTGTTCAGCCCATGCAAAAACCCATAAATTGACCCCAAAAAATTGAAATCCGTCCTTCAAATTATCACCTCGGCACCAATTTAGAGGTTGGTTTACGATAGCGGTCGATAACTGATAAACATCGACCCAGGTAAAGTGGTTAGGATTAATATTTTTTGCTAAAAATTAAGGAGGGTCATCCTGACATACCGAGGAAGCAAAAACGCAATGGGGACAAGAAATCACAGAACTTTTTTTTTTTTTTTTTTTGAACCACCCTAATGGAACAGTAATGGTCCGTTAACGAAAGCTCAGAATCAAAGACACCAAAATCGCGCACTTTGAAAAATCTCTCCAATGTGTGAGCATCCTATGACCCTTGGGGACCGAGATCTTGAGAAGAAAAGCAACAACTTCGATACATTTAGAGAAAGCCCATTCTGAAAACAGTACACTCAAAGAAAGAGAAAGCTAAGCTATGGTAGTTACTAAACAAAACGAGTCACAGTAATTGAAATCAACATCCCACCACTTAGTAAGACTGGTTTTAATGCAAAGTGAGAGGGAGAGGGTTAATTACCAGCAATTCCAATATCCCAATAAACGTTGCCATTTAAAGGTGAAACTGGGTAAGATATTGGTTTTGAGAGGTGATTGCTACGCAAACTACAACACCACGTCCTTCGTAGGACGTATGTGCAGTAAACGGGTGTGTATGAATCAAATTGCTGGAAAATCAGGGCTATTTCTGATTCTATGATATCGCTGTGTCACCAGAGAAGGAGCGTTTGGTAGTACAGGACGATAACCTTATCAAGCTAGAAATAATTTAGCTGGGGGATAATTGGGGTTTGAATTATTCAAGAACAAAGGTTGCTTTAAAAATGAGTTACTGACAGAAGGTTACCGACTATAGCCATATTGTACCGTGAGTGTGTGTGTGTGTTTGTGTGTCGGAGGGGGGTTCTGTCGATCGGGCTCTCGGGCCTATTCTGAAAGAAAGCTCACTTATAGTCAAAGGATTGCTGAGTCTAGGAACTATGGTAACAAAAGCACTAACTTGCCAAAGGTGCTTTCTCTGGCAACGCTACTGGAAGAGGCGTTGTTTCAATCTGAAAAGGTTGCTTTCAATTTGTTACTCCCATGAGCCGCGGGTTGAAGACTCCTACTTTTGTTCTGAACATTTTTCGGTTATGCCACTGAAGGTGGCTACTCAAAAAGAAACTTGAATGGCTTTGATTTGCAAGTTAGCAAGGTGGCTGTTATGTTAGGAGGACGTCAGGTTAGTTCCAAAATGAAAAAGGCACGTTGATAAATGGATATATAATGAAATGAACATCAGAGTTAAAATGCACAGTATAAATGGTTGCAGGTATCGCGTAAGTGTGTATGATTTGGTGTTCTTATGTTATCAGTAGGTACACTTAAGCGTTGCTTTGACAAACGAGATTAGTTACTTTGAAAGGTGACTTCTGCAAATACGTTGATTTTCTCGAAGAAAATTGGATAGTTGCTTCGCAAAATAGATTCATTCTATAACAATCCATTACTTTAACCAAATTTCAAGTTATTAGGATAAATGGATCGCTACTGCAAGATGAGTGATCGAATTCATCACTACAGGTATTGGACATACATCTGGACATACAGGCTACTTTGCTCAAACCAAACAAACTTTACTTTACCGAACCTAATTGCCCGAATTAAAATGTTGCTGCGATGAGCTTGAACACAAATCGTAACTCTGCCAATTCTAGTTGCTCTTAAGCATCGGTAACATTGCTGTAATGGACGTTATCTTTATACCATGTATGGTAGTTACTTTCAAGAACGTACAAATGAATATATCTGGTACTCACATTAGTATAAAACGTTGCTTTTACAATTAGACTTGATCAGAGTTGGGCTTCTCTCCCACCAGGTGACTGGAGGGTTGGTGGGTATCTCTCCATTTTTGTTCCCGTTGGACGTTGTGGCCCGTTTGGCAGAAATATTGTAAAAAGGTGGAACATGAGAGCGCTTCAGTGTTTTGCACGGCTACACTGCTCTAACATTCCTCCAATTTCCAAACTTCTTAGGATGGGATATTCTTCCATTTTAAAAGAGTGAAAATACCTTTTTTTGCACCCACTGAAGAAAATCTCTCTTTCCTTGTTTTGCGTATCTCGGCGCTGGGCAGTATTCCATGAAGGTAATGAGAGGGAAATCAACTCCTCCCGCTCCATTTGTTTTTCTATGAATCACATACCGGTGAATCAAAATTTAAGAACTAAAATCATTCACCATTCGTTTACTCTCTGTAAATGATTTTTCTCCCACATTAATTGGTGTACACATTTGTTCCATGCACGTGCAATTAGATTCTTGGAACACCAAGGGAAGAAAAAAATATTTCTGGGTTAAAATCAGTTCTGTTTTTGCCATACGTTGTCAATAAATTTTGTAATATTTAACTATTTAAACAAATTAATACTTGTTTACAAAGTGCATATGCACTTACCGTCTATATATGCATTAAATACAGAAAGAAACAACTTTATTCAAAAAAAAAAAGTTAATTTCTCTTGCCAAAATGCCTGCTCATCGGATTATCCCGCCAAAACGCCAACCGACCAGGCTCTGGTCGCGGGGTGGCTGGTCAAGGAGAGTCTACAGCATACAGAACCATCTAGGAGGTGATCCACATAATTCTAGAAAATGTCATCAAAATCAGTCCATTAGTTTCGTATTTTCACATGAGTTAATGAACATCAGTTTCGCGCATGCGGAATAGTTATTACTCTACCAATTACAATAAAACTCATAGGGCACCTTTCTGAAACCCACGCCCAACATTCCTACGAGATTGAACGAAATCAGACAGATGGACAGTGAGAATCGACGATACTTATAAGATTTTTAGGTTTGCACGTGGGCACATTCCATTACAGATCCAGCGACTATGAAAATGCATAGGAGATCATCCAAGAGCTAACCGGCACTATCTCTGGAAGTTTCATCAAAATCGGACTGAAACTTAGATAGCTATGGGCGTGACAAGGAATGGGGAACTTTCATCTGTTGAATTGTTCACATTTCTGGCACAGATTCGGATTCAGCGCGATTGAAAACCTCCCAAATGCAATTTTCAGCCCAAAAGATCGTTTGGTTCGGCCAATAACGCGGCATGTCGTAGGGCAAGGAAGCAGAGGGTTCCACCCAACCACGGCGGTGGCCGTGACGTCATCGTGCAAATTGATTTCAAGTGACGTTTTACTGGTCAGATACCCGTTATGTAGCCCTTTTTTGGAAAGCACTCTCATAGATCTTTCTAATGAGCAAATAAATAATAACGATGAAAATTCCCCATTGGCACAGGTGCTTTTTTATCGAACTCAGCGTGCATACCTCCGGCAATTGTATTAATGCTGCCCTAAATTGCTTGTTTCCACTCACTCAAATTAACAGTCTTTCCAAAGGTGTTGCAAACATGTCCCTTAAAACAACTTCCTAATCCTCAGCACAATTTACCGTTGAATTTTATGAATTTTTGGGCACAGTAGTTTGGCAAACATCCTTCGGTAATTTCAGGAAGGTGAAAATATAGTAGAAATACATAAGCAAAGTATGCAGATAAAGTGGCTTAATATTCGCTCCCAAAAATAACATATAATTTAGCCGTCAATATATTGGTTCACACTGTTTTTCAAATTTTCACATGTGCACCCGAAATGAAGCATTGATAATTCCTATAGCTAGTGATTATGATGATTCCGTAGGAACGTTAATAACGCTAACATTATTTTTCTTGAAACTTCTGAAATAAAAATTGAAAGTTGTCAACCTACTTTCTCGTTAGTGCCAGCGACCTGACTTTCTTTGGTCAATTAGCACCAGAAGGTGTAAATTTCTTGCCGCCCATGTCGTTACTGGACCGGGACGGGAATGTTGGGTCCGTTATTGAAGTTTCAGAGATACCTATCTAACACAAGTATCATATTTGTAATTGTTCTTTTGGACCCTCTTTTATGGTGGTCAACTTTTGAAAAGGATCAACCATTGTAGAGTACAGATTTGTTGTAACGTAGGCAGGTGTGTTACGTATATGCACGCGCAGGGTTTACCTTTAACATGCTACCAACTGATTATTTCAAGGTTATTTCTATTTTAAATAGGTTCAACCCTCAAAACCACTTAGAATTTAATCGAAGTTATGCTTGTTTCCAGGAAACTGTTGCATTTTTCCATACTGGTGTTTAGTCTGCCGAGAAATTCACTCAACTACGTTTTGTAAGTAAAAGTAGCATTGGTCCCACAGTTGTATCCAGTTGTATACTTGTATCCTAGCATTGTAATTATAAAATTATCTAATTCTAAAGCTGTCAAAGCATTCTTATCTACGTCTTGTGGTAGTAAACAGCAATTGGTCTTTTTCGTCCCTACAGCGTAGTGACGTCACACTCTAGACACTCTTTACTTTAATAATCGTAACAACTTTTATAATCAAACAAGCTTCTTCTCGGCTCTATTCACTTCGACATTTCAATACTTATTATAAGAATTGACAGATCTATCGCCGTATATTTTAAAGATATTAGGGTGATGATAATTTTCAATGAAAAGTCACAAAATGTTGACTGCAAATGCGTATTAAAATAAGAACTAAAGTTATGACTCTATATAACTACATCTAATAACTATAACTCTCCATAGGAGGGGACCCTTCAGGTCCTACTGGGTTGGCGTCCCTGCGGCCCCGAACTAGCGTTGGTTCGCCCTAGGTGATAGTCTAAGACGTTGATCCAACGTGGCCTCCATGTTTGTTCCTCTGATCTTCTGGCATCAGGAAACAAGTATGTTGGATCTAGTACTCTTGCCTCCCTCTCTTTTCCTTTTTCCTGATCTCCCTTCAGCATTCCCAACACGGTCCTCTCACAAACACATGTCACAACACAAAACACTCACACTACACAAAGAGGCGAGGCTTGTGCTACAATCTCTGGTGGCCCCCGTAATATGGAGGAGTAAGGAGCAGATTTGGTACTCCTGCTAGCAGCGGTAGCTGTGGGCCCCGACACCGCCTCGCCAGCGGTCTGTGGGCTGACCCAAGTAACGTCCGTAACCCTATGTCCTGTAGTACCGGTTCGCGGCCGGGTTGGGACGTTGCAGGGCATGAAAGGGCCCCCCTCTTGACCCACAACCTACCAGCGACTCTTCGCTATAATCGATAGGCCGGTGGAGGTAGCATTGGCCCCGATGTAGTAAACGACACCAGTGTACACTACACTTAACAAACTACACTCAGAAACACACACACATACACTTCGGGCACTAAAAGTGCCACCCGTGACTCAACTGGGGCTCCCACCCCAGCTGTGGAAGTTTCCACACCGCCTACCCCTTCCACCCCAATGCCTTCCCTCGTGGAGGCATCCAAGAATGGTGAGGTTCCCCTCACCATGAATACTGGCAGGAATGCTAGCTAGGAATTTTGCTTTGCAACTTTCTGTCCCACCAAAAATTCAGGGTGCGCCTTGGGAATGTCTTCTCCTATCTCCACCCTCAGGAGAATGGCATCACTCAAGGCTCTGTGGTTAGTTGCACCATGTTTATGGTCACTATAAATGGCCTCACAGATAACATCCCAGAGGATATACGTCCCTTACTGTATGGGGATGACTTAACTATCCTCCTGTGATGCATAGATCTGAGAAATGTGAGTGGCACATTTCAACTTGCAATTGATACCATCTATCAAACAGCGCGGATGCGAGGTTTTAGTTTTTCACCTGCGAAAACGACCTCCATCCATTTTTGAAGAAAGCGCAAAGCACATGATGAGTATTCACTCACAATAATTGGTGGAGTCACAATACCTTACTCTACACACAGACACACGTTTCCTTGGACTCATAGTGACCACCAGCTGCAGTGGACCCAGCATATTGAGTACTTGCACCAGGCTACTCTGCAGAGCTTACAGTTGCTCAAGGCAGCATCTAACTAAAGTTGGGGTGCCCAGCAGGAAGTTCTTTTCAGGAGTTTTCATGCTGTGGTGCAATCAAGAATTATTTATGGGTCTGCAGTTTATGGATCAGCAAGAAAGTCGTTACTGTGTAAGCTGGAACCATTGTTAAACAAGGGTCTACGTTTGGCCACTGGTGCCTTTCAGACTACCCCAACAGCCTCCCTTCAGGTGCTCGGGCGTAGCCAGCCACTAAAGAGTAGGAAAAATCTACTGACACTTTGCTATGCAGAGTTTGAAAGCGGTTTGTCAATATTTTTTCTCACGGGATCGAATGGTGGGTAACCCTTGCAGATCTCCCCAACTCCGTTATAACTAAGTTTTACACATTGAACCACGAATTTAATTTGTTTCCTATGCTTAAATTTTTATGATTTCATGGGTAAAACTAGCTAGTTTTTTTTCTAAAACTCCGTTATAACTTAGTCAACGAGATCGGCAAGTGTTAGGTACTATTCGATTCACAGTGAAAAATTACGTAGACCCGACCCAAAACTCGTTGAAGAGTCGTTTTTCAAGAGAACCTGCGATTTGTTTTAAAAAAAAGACGATTTTTAACATTTAAACAAATTTTCTCCTCTAACTGGCAAAATAAAAATAAAATTAATTATACCAGCGGAAAGTTGAAGTTTCGGGGAAGTTTTTCTTCTCACGGAAATGAGAAAAATTAATTTTCCAAAGGTTGTACATAGCCATTGAGCAAATAGTTGCAGGTTGTACATTAGTATTATATTTCCTTAGGCACAAGTTTTTCCACTGCTCTCTGAGGCACTTATTCTTGGGAAAGCTGTAAAATTCAATATATACCTATCCAGAATTTATATTATTTCTATTGCACATATAAACTGCACATTTAGGCATCAAGAGACTGGACTTGAATAGAGAGCCGAATATATACCCGATACTGGCAGGAAACTAACTCATTTTCCATCTCCAGCAATGGGCGTTATGTGCTACCGGTCTCGAGCGTGACGTCAGAACCTTCGGCTCTCGGGAAATTTCCACAGCCGACCTTTGCGAAAGCTCACCGTAGTTTTATACCACCACGCTTGCAACCAACAGAGGATGTTCTTTTGAACGGTGAAAAGGAAATCATGTGATATGATTGTCTTTGATTGAAGAATTGATCTTGTTAGTATGTGTTCTGCTTTGATCTGAAAGATAGCGATCAGACCCCAAGAATCGAACACTCGTTTTACAGAAACTCGGCCTATACCAACTCTGAAGCCAGAATATCTCTCTATAGGAAATATGCTATTTGTTGTTTAGGCTCTGAGATGGGCGCTAAAGTTTATAGCTAACACTCAACTTAATGATGACCACGTTCAGGCTCACCACCCTCACTCGAATGTTTCGTAGAGCAGTATGTAAGCCCCATGCACTGATGCAGTATGCACTGTTTTCCTGATCGTCCAGTGCTTTTGAGCATCAGGATGCGCTTGTTCGACAAGGGTCATCTGGACGGAGACTGGATCGCTCTGGCAAGATTGGCTAGAATGACAGGACTGAAGAAAATTTAGTCAGTATTTTATTGTATAGATGTATCTTTATAGAGAAATAGGTAATTTGTATTTTTTTCTTTGTTATTTTCTATATCTTTCATGTCTTCCTTCCATTCGTTCAGTCAGATTTCAGGGATCCTGCGAGTTTCGATATATATTGTTTTCTATGAATTTTATTGTGTCCGAAATAAATCTACCCACTGCAATGGGTAAACTAAAATTCCTCTATACACTTCAATGACCTTGATAGTAATTGCCAATACACAATTATTGGGCAATTTCTTCACGTTGTGCTCAAAACATGCGCTCGAAACGTTTACCAACATTTAGAAGCTACTTAAATAACAGACACTGCAGTCAAGTCTAAGCTAATGCCACCCTAAAGGAAGAGCTCTCTTGAATACAATCATATTCCTTAAATATGATCTCAGAGGTGGGACTACGTGACCAAATTTTTTAAAGGACTCAAAAAACGACTTCAGGGTGTTGTTGTTCGACTTTACTTGGCAAGGGAAGGCGTGAATAAATTGGGAGGAGTTTTCTCTCAAGTCACCTGGATGAATGCAAAGTGCTCAACGTTGGTAGCTCCCCCCCCCCCCCCCCCACCAATCCATTACCCGCCTCATGTCATACCACGGGAATCGACATGCTGTCAGTATGTAGATGGGAGAGTAATCTGATAGCCGCCTCTAAAAGCTTCCAGCTCCCTTGATCCGGACCGCTGCGGCATCGACCCGACTTATATTCGATATCTTCTCATCGCAGGTTTTCTCTGTGCTTCTTCTTTCTGCTAAGGAAACTCTGAAAATAACGTTATCGTGTTCTCGATCGGGAGCATATGTATGACTAGGAAAACGTATTCCAGAAATCACCTCTCGAGCATTTTGAGTGAATCAAATGCCATTCCCTTCAACCTTGAAACAAATACCAATTTTCCCCTCGACGAAGCATACTAGTGCCCAGTGTGATCCCCAACGGCCCGCATTCATAAAAACGAACGATATATAATTCGAAATATATGATTTATTAATAGAAACAGTAAAAGCCAATCTTCAGAAAAGTACAAAGCGAGTTGTCTATTAGACAAACAAAAACAAGAATACTTATTATATACAATATGAGCTATAGCTAATAAGCAATAATGTAAAAAAAGAAAAATGATGAGATATACTCTGAGTAAAATACAGCTACTTTTAATACAAATATATACCACAATAATATATGGCATAATATGTAGAAATGCATTTTTATTTATCTTCTGAAATCCTTGAGATCACTAAGATATTGTGGTAGGTAGGTGTGTGAAGTACCTATTTCTTCTATCTCGAAATTTAGTTATTAACATCGAATTTATAGACCGGATTGAATCTAAAATGTAGGACAACTCCGAACCATTATGGATTGTACTTTATGTAATTGTGAATGGTTGTGATCTAAATCATCGGAATTTCAAATTTGAATCGTGAGTAGGAAGGGGATTAATGTCGTTCGAAGTATGAAAGAAGCCCAATTTACTTTTCCTTTACACATCAGACCAACAAGTTAGTAATAATTAAACTATATTGATTACGCACCAACTAATAGGATATGGATAAAGACGTTTGGTTCGATGCATCACACTACTTTATCGACATGCAATAAATATCTCATATTTGGCCTCGTTTACCTTTCTCGTCGTGTCTACTACTTTTGGCTCGGTTTTCTAAGATAGCACTGATAGTACCGAATCACTTGGAGAACTAGCATTGAAATTTGTGCCGAGAAAATTCTTAACCTCCCGCCACTCCACTGCTTTTGAAAATCGCGGCCTCAATGCCGCTGATCAACCACCTGTTCGTATCAACCGTACACTGCTGTCAATGCCACCTAGATAAATCATCTCGTATGATACATGTTTTTTTCCCTCTCCTATTTTGGAAGAAGAGTTAAATTAATTAATGATATTTTATTTTCTGAAAATTTGTGTAGCACTTCCGAATTTTATAGAAGTAAATTTGATACTCCAAGCGAATTTTCAGATTTCAAGAACGTGCTGCTCGAATCGTCAGCATATGCGGGTCCTGGAGGAAGCTTAAACCTTTGACGAGGAACGCTATTGTCTCTCCATCTTTTTCAAGCGGGATTTTTTCTAAAAAAAAACTATATTTTGGAAGTCCTACTACTACTCTTTCCCACAGCGCCACTATTTTCCCATTTAGAACACGTTGTCCGTTTTCCTCTTTTTCATCAATTCGCAAAGCATGAAGGACCGTTCTGATTCATTTTCGCTCCTCCCAGATTTTCGAGTGATGGGTCGGGGGGGGGGGGGGGGGGGGGGTCTTCTTTATCTGGAACACCCTGTATATTTTCTACTTTTTTATGTAAGAGTCTCATTTCTCCACCTAGCCCAAGTTGTATCGTGCGTACAATTTATGAACTATATTTTGGTTTATTTGGCACAAGTTACTATTGTATTGCGGTGTCAATCTTCAGGGAACAAGATATGAAATAGAATCCCAACTTGCAGAGTTATTGTTATTAAGGGGAAAAAACTACCCCACCACAGCACTCTAGATTTTCTAGATTCGTGCTGATGAACTTTGCTTACGACAGCTCGTTACATTCAAGTGACGCCCGCAATATTCGGTCGCATAGGGCGGTGTCACACTCCCATATCAACTCATCTGAGAATGCAGTCATGGAACCACTCGATACTGGCCGCAGGGTGTCAATCACAGAGTTTCCACCCTCAATATTCTCAGTGCGGCCGACGTTTTTTTCCTGTGGACAGATGAGCGAACCAACTTGCGGAGATGTCTCGACGTGGAGCTGAGGTCCCAGTGGGGGTCTCTGTAGAGCTCTTGTGATGCCACGCTCCCTCATCGCCACTCCGGTTTTCCCTTTCAACCTCATAGAATATTGCGGTTGATACTGAACTCCGCAACTCCCTAAACCACTTGCTCTCCTGCAGTTCGAGTGATACAATGTATTTTCACGACATCAAATCTCCTTGACGAAACATTCTCTACTCACCCAATAATATGAATTTGAACGATTCTTTCCACTCTTCAGTTGTTAAAACGGATAAATATATTATGCATGGAACTATCAAGCATCTATTATGAACAATAATTATGAAAATAAAGTATTGATGGAAACAAACATTATCAAGAGGACAACATTCATGAGAACAAATTCAGATTCAGAGAACAAAAAAATATTGTGTCAGAATCAAATTAGGTACGCTTATACCCTAATCGTGTCATCTTCACTATTACAATATTTACATTCAATTAATATTAATGGGATATATTACAATTTATTCATTCACATTACTGCCACAAGTCATGTCAGTGCACACTCCAGTACGCGGTTTTCGATCGAAAAAAGTCAAATTATCACCTTAATCGGAATGTATTATTATCACCAGCTAGTACCTCAAGAACCATGATATATTAGGAAGATAGATAAACCATTTGTTAATATTTTTTAGTCAACAAACTAGGATTACGTACGTCCTACTGTGTAATTATGTTCCTGTGATGTAAAAATGAGCTGATAAATCTTTTATCGTTCATTCTCGGAAAGAAACATTTGCTTATAAATATTAAAAAATTCCACCTCACCATTCATGAACTGCTACAGTGCGGGTGGTAAGTTATATTGACAGTATCGTGTCGAGCGGTGATCTATTGTGGCTCTGTTCCTCCTATCAGCTGAGAATGGCTGTTTTCTACAGAAGAAAGACATGGCTGCAGTCCTTGCCACGGTTTCTACGAATAAGAATATCTATTGTTGAAAAATAAACAGTTTTTGTATGGAACTGTGTAAGTTTCCTTTACAATAAATTCATATAAATAACAAATTAGAACACATAAAATACATACATTGGTTGCAATGTCGAGCTGAATAATGAAAAGTGTGGCTAATTTTTCGTTGTGAAGTTGAGGTCCCGAATGCCCAGCGAGATCAGCTTTGGCCAAACGTATCTGAAGGTTCCTTATTGCTTCCTCAACTTTGGAGGGAGCGTACGGCTAACTTTGCCCCTTGCGAATCAATGCGGTAATGAAGGGACGGTTTTCTAGGGTTTCGGGGCGATGAGGCGGCTTCAAAATACCGCGATAACCGGACGGGAGGTTTAAGGGTTAGGACTCGGGTTATAATTACGTTACTCCAATATTTCGGTTGATTCGGAGGGGGTAAGAGGAGGTCGGAACGAGAGGAGGGTTCAATTAGAAGGAACGTAAATATATACCAATAGACCTCGCAAAATCGATTTATAGAGTCAATGAAGTAACTACCTCCAATCTAAAGGAGGTTTAGTTCCCTCAGTAATGGGAGTGAAATATTCTTGTTCATGTACCTTAAATTTCACGGCATCGATAGCAAAGTTTTTAAGTGAACACAAGACTGTGAGACTGTCTTCATCTCTCACTTGCTGCTTTGGTGGTGTAGTAAATGCTAATGTTGCTGTCTGAAATACTAAAAAATGAAAATTTGGACCACTATTGGTTATAATTTGTGAAAGGTTTCACAAATGCCGTGATTAAACATCAAAAGAGCCATGCTCTATATGTATGTTAGCATCTTTTACATTTACTTATGACGTTTAGAAATTCAGTTCGAGTTAATCTTGTGTTAGATAAACTACATTAATTGAATACCTCATAGCACAATGAATCTTTAAAGAAAAACCGGGAGATCATGATAAACTACATTATTCAATCTCTTTCAATGCCTGACTACTGGTCGGGAGGTTGAGGTTGACAGGGAGGGACTTGCTTGTAGTCACCTCATTCATCTATTATCTTCTATTTATCTAGTTTTCCAAGTGTGAGTATATGTAAAGAAAAAAAAAAACTTTAGCTTGAGGGCTTTAGATCCAAACAACATTTGCTTCCTAAGAACTGCATTAATCCTTATCTACACACTATGTGGCCCAATCACAAACTATTATGAATTTCACTCACGAAAAGTGATCAGCATTTCATCAAAATTACTGAGAATTTAGTATCTTCTTTTACATTTATCATTTTGACAGAATATTGATTTAAAGTAATTTAAAACGGGTTAATTCTTACCTTAGCAAGTCGAGCTCCATTAATGTTCGAATAACTACAATTTTGAAATCTTGATTACAAACTTATAAGTTAAAAATAGTTTTTGTAAACAATTTTCATTAAAGCCGTGCTGCATCATGTAGCCTGCATTACTCGAAATGTTTCCTTCGCGCGATCCTCGTTCCTGACCTCAGTATTACCTACTACAAGTTCAGATCCCCAAGGGCCAAAACTGTTGGGCAAGTTTCCTAGTTCCTAGTGATGGTGGTAGTGGGTGTGCCCAAGTTCAACTTTTTGCAAACGCCCAACTCGAAAGACCGCGCTATGCCACTACTGTCCTACGATGAATAGCTTTCTTTCTATGATTTTTCAAAGCATTGTCCACTGGTTCCATCATAGCATCCCTCCCACCAGGGCGGAACCCCCCTGCCACCCTGCGTGACGTCACCAGTCCAATATTTGAAAAATCATCGAAAGAAAACTACTCAATGTAGGACAGTGTAGATCAGGGGTGCTCAAACGGTCGATCGCGATCGACCAGTCGATCGCGAGTGCTTTTTGAGTAGATCCCGAGAAGAAAATTTTTTTTAATAAGTAGGTAACTAAACTACAAAAATGTATTACGTAATAACAGTGCTTGCGGCAAAAGGCGGCTTTATCAAAGGGGGAGTCAGCTAAACACACTGATTTAGTTCTTCACACGGACGTCAGGTGGTTGAGTCGCGGAAAATTCCTAGAAAGGTTTCAAGAATTATTGCCCGAAATAACAGCTTTTCTAGACGAAAGAGGTGATGACACTGAGATGTTGAAAAACGAAAAATGGCTGACTTATTTGGCATTTTTGACTGACATTACAATGCACTTAAACACCATTAACTTGGAGCTTCAAGGTAAAGGAAAAACTATTATTGAGATGATTAGCGCAGTAAACGCATTCAAAAGTAAATTGCAACTTATGATAGATCAACTGAAAAGAAAGGATCTGAAACATTTTCCGTCTTTGAAAGCAAGGATTCCTCAGTTGAATTATGATACGTATGAGGCTGAATTATCAAATATTTTGGGACAATTCGAAATGCTTTTTTATGATTGCAGTAAATTGGCAAATAAATACATATTATATTTTGGCTATTCGTTTTAAGGGGGAACTGTTTATGTAGCCGGGAGTGGGATTTTCCAGGGTTTTTTCTTTTCTTTTTTTTTTTTCTTTGACTAACGTTAGATGTGATTAAGTATTCCCTAATTCATACCCAAGGACAGGGCGGCGCCATCCCCAAACCCTATCAAATCTTCGGCGGAGATCCATTTTTTTCGCGATCCTCTGATGCACATGGATGCTGCTCTTACTATCGCGAATCCAATTCTCACCCTCAGCCATCCTCTTATTTGTCCCTGTGGTCTGAACCATTTTTCAGCCAATTTTTCGGCTAGAACTTTGGTAAAGGCCACCATCTGGGGGGCCTTTTTCATGTAAAAACACTGAGGAATTAGCTACTGAAGTAGCAAGTCAGTTTAATATGAACTCATGTTCTGTTAAAAATGAGTTGGTGCAGATTATATCAGATATATATCTCAAAGCTACAGCATCTGATACAAATTTCTGGTGTTTTATATCTGAAGATAAATATCCGAATCTAAGGCAAATCGCCCTTCAACTGACGGCAATGTTTGGGTCAACTTACTTGTTCGAGTCTGCATTTTCTGAAATGAAGATAATTAAGTAAAAATATCGCAATCGACTAACTGACGATCATATGACATCATGCTTGCGATTGGCACTCAGTGGTTACGCACCATCTTATGAAAAGTATGCTGAGAATGCAGTGCCAGGCTTCAACATCCAAAGTCACTCCTTAGTTGAGTTTAACACCATATGTAACTCTTTTGTTTTGTAACAACGAATAAAATCGCAATTTTGAATAACTAGGAGTTTTTTCATTGATATTGTAGAGAAGAACTTAAGTAAACCTAACCCAAACCTTGACTAAAATAATGTAAATTGTGCGGAAAGCTAATATCTATATATGCTACGGTACACTCTACCTAGGTAGGTAGGGTGTATCGTGTATGTACGACAACCCTGCATCACACATACTTGCAGCCTCTCAGAGTCGATCGTAAGTAGTCTAAAAATATTGAGGTAGATCGCCAGCAGTTCAAGTTTGAGCACCTCTGCTCTACACCCACTGGAGGGCGTAGAGGACGACTGTTCAAGTGTACATACGCTATCTATCTATGACGGGCACTGTCTAATCCAACAAATTTTAAGTAAATAAAAACAGCCACGATTAGATGTGTCGCGTGCGGCAATATATTTAAATCTAAATAACAGAACCTAATTAATAATTGATTGATTGTGTCAAATTTATGACCTGGTCCATCACGGACGATAAGAAGAGTGAAAAATGTATAATTTAAAGTAAATAATTCTATACGTCCTTGTTACAACACGTGAGAAAGATATACTGCCCAACCGATTTGGCAGACATTTTTACCTGGATATGAAACGAAATTTTGAATCTCAATGAATATTTTACCATATTTGCTATATTACATAATTTTATAACCCAATTACGTAGGTTTCTGGTGAGATATGAGCTGAAATAAAGGTGATGGCTAGGTGGTGGTAAAATACAGTCATGCGTCCACATTTGATGGGAGGGAAAACAAAATAAAAAATTATTGAACAGGCGAGCCTCGATGGAGGTTCAGAAGAGGGGAAAATGTTTAATTTAAAGCTCATCCCATACATGTTTTGATGGTAGGTACATTGGCTCCATAACGTTCGAGGCCCTTGTGTTAGGCCTCGAACGTTACGAGGCTCTTAGGGTACGTTTCATTTGCAAAGAGTCTCTACATTTTAGTAGCTTACACTGAATTGATACGATGTATATCCCCCATTTACTGTTTCAGTTATGTATTTTTTGTAAAGCATACTCGAATGTAAGGAACATAGATGTTCAAATACATAAATAAATAAATAACTAAATATATTCCCAGTAGTGTTCTTGAAGGCCACGAAAGGTCGAATCTCGAATCGGAGGTGTAACACAATAGCAGATGGACGACAAAAAAAGTCGCGTGCCATTTTTATTAAAAGCGGTGCCGAACGTGTTGCGACCAGGTGTGAAATGTTAAGCCAAACATTGTCAAGTGTCGGGTTTAAAAATTAAGGCTAACGCTACACTGTCAATAAGTAATTTGAACGGGGGACAAACCAGCATTTACAAAGTAAATTAAAAGAGGGCTCCTGGATGAGCCCCAGCCGCGCTGCCTAGCGTTTTATTTTTCAGGCAAATAACGCGATGCGAAGAGCTTGCTGGGGTGGGGGTGGGATCTACTGGCTGGGGGTGGCGCTGGTGGTGAGGGTGAGAGTATTGGGGGTGGTTGTGGGGGGGGGGGGGGGGACAGACGTAGAGGCCCCCCCCCTGAATGGAGCCACTATTATACACCTTGCAATCTAAACAAATATTATTTGTGGGATTAAAACTCTCTCCGTTTCCTTGGAAATTCCTTGGATTGTTAAGCTGTGTTTGGTTTCTCCTTATTTGATCCACAAGTTGCGGTGTTTGACTTTTATAGGAAAGGTTAATCAGTTGAAACCCCCCATTTCACAGTGCAATGGGGGAAAAAAAGAGAAAACAAAAAATTTTGAAAGCGACCTCGGTGCTTTATCTTGATCTGCTTCTGCATTCTTGGGAATGCGAAAAAAATTCTGGTCGAAAATTGAAATTTCCACTCGTTTTGACTCAGGTGTTTCAGATTTTTCCGATAGGATTCGATTGGTAAGTTTCGACGTCTGTATGTGCCTATGCCAGTTTGGCCGTCTCCGTGAGTGCAACTCACTATTCACCCGATATTAGGTTCGTGCGGACTGCACAGCAAGCCACTTGCTAACCCTTTTCAAGTTCTTGCAGTTGCCATTTGGATCGATCTCAGCTTTCCTAGTATCTATGATGGTCTGTTTTCAGTGACCTTTCAGCCATTTCTAAGTCCAAGGAAGTCATAAAAATGCTTCTTACCATAAACTAGAATTTTGCCCACCATACTTTGCCCAACATACTTTAAAAAACTAATTGCTGAAAAGGTGAAATATAACCAGAATGTTGAATCACAGAAATGTCTATTCTCGGCTAAGGTTTAATTCGTGTTTTTTTTTTTTTTTTTTTTTTTTTTAAATATATATTTTGAGGAAGCTATCAGGATGTTCAATTCTAGTTTTACTAAGTGATTAGTTTTGAAAACTCCCGCTCTATGAAGAAATATAGATAGACCGTTTTTCAACTAGCTACATCCATCTTGTGTGGATAGTCGACACATTTCAGGATGATTTTTGAAGATTTCCTGTTTACGTTTGTTAAAATTTGGATGACGATGTCAATTTTATATTACAACATTATTTGAATATGCGTGTGGGTCGAATGGATTACTTCTGGGATTCCCTCGTTGTTGAATTCGTGTAAATCAGGTACTTTACGCTGAATGGAAGACCTTTCTCAGTCAAGAAATGTTCAATAGCGTTGTACCGTTTCAGAATACATCATAATACTCGTGTATGTAGAAAATAATCTATAAAAAATTGCCTGCACTTCTCGTTACAACACACAATGTTTAAAAAAATGTTCAAACTCTCGCACTGGGAATGAATTACTCATATTTATTACAAAGATGGTTTTGTAATCGCTTTTCATCATGCATTTTTTCCTTTCACTTTGCTGCTTTTCTGCGACAACCTTGTCATTGTGTCTATCCTGCAGCAATTTTTTCCAGAAAAAAAGCAATGAAGGTATTGCAAAACTCAGAAAGACATATCCAACTGTGGCTTGGAAAAGCAGAAGAAAAGAAATTTGGCTACTGATTCAGTCAAAATACACTGAGGCCAGAAAAAGACTTCGCCACGCAATAAATGAAAGTAAGGAAGACTGCTGACAAACAGGCATTGAAGAAATAAAAGTGACTCATGGGGCCGAGGATATATCTAAAATAGTGACAGAAAAACTCCAGACATCAGGTGCACAGATACCTATGAGTGAAGAAGCAATGGATCTCACTGTCAACAGGCTTTTCACAACAAACCCTCCCAGGATCTCTGATTAAATGCACGAAGATGTACCAGATTTCTATTATTCTTTGAAAATGAATTGAAGAAAGCGATTGGAGCTTTGAAAAAAAAAAAACACCCGTACCAGACCGCATTCTCTCTGAGCTGTTAAAATGGCTGTAGAAGTCTGCCCACGGCCACTATTAAGGATGTGCAATTCATGCCGTAGAGAAATCTTGAACGATATATGGAAAACAACTAGAATGATACTTCTGGAAAAAGGAAAGGGTGATCCAAGGTCTCTCCAAGGCTAAGAGAAGGATCTGCTGCTTCGCTTGATGTCCACAATAGCAATCGTGTATTGTGGGGCTGCTACCTTGCTTCCAATTATGAGGGTAGTGTAGGTGAGGTATGGAAATGGCACACCTAAACTCATCAGCTCTATATTGTGTCTAGATTATAGCCATTTATATATTGAGTATGCCTTTAGATGTAACATCTGTGGAAAACGGCAGAAGAATCATAAATATTATACCAAAACAGCCATGAATGACTTCTTCCATGTTATATCAAACAAAGTTCCAGTCATGCAGTACGATCGTATTAGCAAATTTTCTTAAATTACCTATCGTGCTATGATTGTCTTGATGATGATGATGATGTTATGATTGTTGATTGATTTGAGCAATTCGGGTGCAACCAAGTTGCATTTAACAAAGTTTAAGCCAAAAAAAGAACACATAATAAATAAAATTTGGCGTTTCAAAACTTTTTTGGATTTTTTGCTTTTTTGGTGTTTTTATAAAATTTTCAGAAAAGTGAATACTGAAATTTACGTACATTTTTCATCATAATTGTGAGCAAAAATGTGTTAATATCCTAGCTAATCGTTGATAATTTTGTTTTGACTGAAATTCTACTAAAAATGATAAATTCAACGATTTTTTGCAGTTTTTATCCATTTTTTTTAGGAATTGTTTGGCACATTTTTTAAAATTTGACCAATTTAATGAGCTCAAAAAGTTCTGGCCAACGAACTCATCCTTTCATTTGGGAAGCTTGATTTTTGTTGACAGAACGGGATTTTCATCTCAATCCTAAGAATAGTTTTCGTCTGGAATGACACACACACGTATGTGTGTATACATATATGTATACATACATGCATGCATACATACATATGCATACATACATATCTGCGCTTTTTGTCATATATATATATATATATATATATATATATATATATATATATATATATATATATATATATATATATATATATATATATATATATATATATATATATATATATATATACATGACAAAAAGCGCAAACTTCTGGAATTGTTTCGGAATGTCTCAAAACGGATTTCAACGAAGACATTTTTCAAAAAATTGTATTTTATAAATTTCCGAGCCATTGTTATAGGTTAATTTTCTACGAATATTCGCTTACAGTCATGTATGACTTCTTCCACATTCAAGCTTATTATTGTACACTACCACCTCCCAGCCTTCAATTCTGGGTCCACAACTTTTGAATGCATCATATGGTGGTGTCCTACAACTGAAAATGTTATGAAAGACAACTTGTTGGATATGACAACGATTTAGTGACTGTGATCCTGGCTTAAACAAACCAAAAATCTGTGAGTTGACATAGTTGCCATTAGTAACAGCAAAAACTGAAGTAGTTGCGTCACCTTGAACACGGATTCCTACCATGATTACAGTATAAATCTGGAGTACAGAGGTCACAATTAAGCCAGCAGTAAGATACCTAGGGCTCACATCGGACACTGAAATTACATTCTGGGAGGAAACAAAGAAATCAACAGACAAGGCAGCGAAGAAAAGAACTGCTTTTAATAACCTCAAAAGAAACATAAATGGACCAAGGCAATGCTAGTGTCCTCATGATGACTGTCTCAAAATCAATACTCCTTTACGGAGACGTGGGCGGAAGCATTGCTTACTACCATAAGAGAATTATAGCAGTTCAGAACAGTGTCAGAACCAGCCATACTTGTACTTACTATCAATATCCTTATACAACTACGATATGAATTTTTAATAGAAGGGAGGAGGGGGAATGATCTCATTCAGCCAAAGAATAGAGAGAATATACTATGGTGAGATGGCAGGAAAATTGGACTAAAGAGCAAAGATGAAGGTAGACAGCTTGAAACCCCAGATCAAAATAATATGGTTAGAGATTAAAAATGAAGACGCGACCCTTTCCTAATACAGTTCCTCTCAGGATATGAAATATTTTACGCCAACTTGCATAACATGGGAGAAGTAGACGCCCATACAGGTCCAAGCTGCCAGGAAGTAGACGATGATGTGCTCCACACTTTCATTGTGAGCAAAAGATGAAATACCGGAAGAAGACTGCAGGAGACTCTGAAAGTACCACCTTAACATGTGATACCGGAGGTGATCATAGCCAAAATACTTGAACGAGAGCGATGTGATTGTAGCCAAAATACTTGAACGAGAGCAATGTTGCATTTCTGTAGCTGTCTATGCTGAAGACATCCTTCAGAAAAAGATCATCCGAGAATGGGAGAGGCGGAGGAGGGAGCATAGGGACCAAGAGCATTGAAGAAATTTCACAAGGACTCGACCTGAAGTTGGTAATGTGTTAAACATTTCCACGCAGAGTTCCAACGTGAGAAAAGGAAGGTGAGGTTTTAGTGGCTACTGAATGTCACATAAACCAGAATGCGGTCCCTAACTGGTATCTTATGAGATCCAATTACTACTTTAGGATCTTAAAGACTTCCTCAACTGCTCAAAAAAAAAACAGCAATAGATTCGTAGTCCAAGACCCCACGCTGGAAAGATCAGATCCACCGTAGGGCCTAAATTGGAGTTAATCGGGAGTTATTCCTCAATAACAGCAGTGAGATAACTGGATTAAATCGGAGTTAATTCGAGATCGTCCGTGATGGAACAGGTCATAAATATGACACAATCAATCAATTCTTAATTAGGATCTGTTATTTAGATTTAAATATATTGCCGCACGCGACACATCTAATTGTGGCTGTTTTTATTTACTTAAAATTTGTTGGATTAGACAGTGCCCGTCATAGATAGATAGCGTAACATCATGTACACTTGAATAGTCGTCCTCTACGCCCTCCAGTGGGTGTAGAGGATTGAAAAAGTCGTTTGGAGGCTAGCCTGGTAGTCCTGTACAGGCACGACACCCAGTAAACGAACGAAACGTTCCCTTACCTAATTCTCCCTTAGGTCTCTTTCCGCATGTTGTGCTTCCTTGAAGTCTGCCTCTCTCCGTCATTGCTAAAGTTGGCTTTATTTGGAAATCTGCTGCTGGGCATTTACAAACCTGAGATTGACAACATCTATGATGCACTTCATAGTCCAAACTCGTCGCTCCATCCATATTGTTGGTGTTTCATTACACGAGCCTGCAGCCTTTCATATTCTTCTATAAGCCTAAGTCAGCACTGTGGATAAGGATCGGAGTACACACAGACACATCGACAGCAAGCTTTGTGTTTACACTCACCTCGTCTTCACTCAGATATTTACGGTTCAATTGATAAAAAAAGTCTACTTCTTGCAACAATTCAACAATCTAGAGTTGAGCTCTTTCTTAATTTTTGCCATTAGCAAATTTTCGTAAAAAATAAAGGTATAGCGATTGCTCCGAAAAATTTAAGATGATGAATTTCCAGAATTTTCTATAAGGAATTTCACTTTTTCATGTATATAAAAAAGATTCACAAAAGGGAAAGGGTAAGGAGGGGGGAGGATTTGGAAAGGGTAAGGATTCAGATTGAAAAATGCCATCTTTCGCCGAAAAATCAAGCATATCTAAAGGAAGGGTGAATTTGTTGGGCAGCAAGTTTTGAGCACAATAAATTGGTCAAATTTCAAAAAATTTGCTGAGAAAATAACTAAAAAGGGCATGAAACCATGAAGTTTTATTTTTTAGCAGTATATTACTCAAATGTTTATTAACTAAGAACCAAATCGTTGAATAATAAATGCACTAAGTTATGCTAGAAAATATGTACTTAAATTTCATGTGCGAAAAGTTAAGTAATATGCTACAAAAAGTCAACTTATGTTTATGTGATAATAAATAAATAAAACTGTAAATAATGCTAAAAATAGCAGATCATTATTTAGAACAAGTTTTTTACCATAAAAGTTATAATTAACAATTTCATTGCACTCAAAGTGCTCACATTTCAAAACAATTCAACATGAATTTAAATTTAGGAGAATTAACTCAAACCATCATGCTGCATGAACAGAACTTTTAGCAAATTTTTGAAGAAAAAATGAGCTATTTAAATGGCTTCAAAACTTCAAATGTGGGGGTCGGGGAGGGGGCGGGGACCTCCTACAAATACGTTTTATGCACCAAAGAACACAATCCTAGAATCTAACGTCGTATACATATTTATATAGGTATTTATATGGTATATTTCCAGACGATAACTCCATTAAAATACGGCATACAAATTTTGTTCCAACGCAGAAAATTTGTCTTGGCAAAAGATAGGTAGAGTTCGTTGGCCAGCCCGATCGCTCCAGTATTTCAAGTTGAAATCTACAATTTAATAGCCCAAAAATGCTAATAAATCGGTTTTTTGACCGTAGGGCGTGTAGGGTGTCTCAGTCGAAGTATTTTTCAGCGCTATAACTAAGATTAATAAATAAGTGAAAAAATGGAAATTTAGGTAAACAATCCCTTAATTAACCAAATTATTGAGTTTGGCTGCGTCTTTAATTTTTCATTGCGATCTCGTCATACGGCGGCCCCCTCAACTTTATCCAGAACATGGTTGGTTTCATTGACCGGAATTTGAATGCCTAATTTAATTTTACCCACAAATTTCCTTTAAAACTTCGCTCTATTAAAAAAAGTAAATAAAATTGAAAATTTCGCTATGCTGCATAACTGAGCACTTTCATTTCGTTAGATCAGGTGATCATAAACACCTGAAAGAATTTTCATGCCAGTAGCAGGTGAATAAGAGAAATTGTCATTTCTAAGAAATAAGGTGCTCTACCAACTTGGAAACACAGTTTGAGATATGTGCTTAGAGACATGACGTTGAGATTATTTTCAATCAATAAAGCTCCCAGTTATGGAAAGACGAGATCTGTTCCGACGATTCTCATCCTCTTTTACTTCTTCTGTTCTTGTCAGGCAATTTTCATTCATTTTGTTTTGGCTGCACTCATTTTGGGTCCCCTAGTTTCTGAGTTTCAGACTTTGAGGTTTAAATCATGACAAAAATATTTGGAAGCGGACATGCTATACAAAATCACAGGTTCAAAGCTCTCCATTCTTTCGTAATACACCCGCAGAGTAGATCATTATTGTTTTTACATAAATTAGAGAAAATAAGTTATGGGTATACACTCACAATAGTACATTTAATCAGATGACCTAATACACGGTGGGTGGCTGTATAGGATGATTGTAGGCGTAATTATTACGAGCGTCCGACGCTTTCTCACTAAATGGCGTGACTCTGAATGGAGCTAAACGACAAAGGGTTTTTCGGGATGAATGAGGACGCGCGGCGGGCCGGAGGGGTCGGCCCATATCTTCTTGTGATAGGGGCAATATTGTAACCCCTAACAGGAGTAAAACAGACGTGATCGTTTTGAGGGGAGGACAAATGATTAGCGTTGTCGTAGTTGTGAAGGGAAGCTCAACTGACTGAGCAGATGGAACAGCAGGGGGTCTAGCGGTGCCTATTGTGGCGAGGCTGACACCCCGCTGCCAGAGTGCGGCCTCCCAGCATACCAGCTCTGACGTACCTACCGCACCAACCACTTCCCTGTTTCGCTGCCAACGTTGCAAATCTTTTGTCGGCATACACACGTGAGGGCAGAGACGACTCACAGAACGATAGAGTTCAAAACGAAAAGTTCTAGTCATGCAGTATAATCCTATGAGCGAATTTTTTCAAGCTTGAACACTACGTACCGCACAAATTACTTTTGAACTCATTCAGGTTGGTATACGTGCACAGCTTAAAAGATGACGACTATACTGTTGATGGATATTCTAGGATTGGTCGAACGAGTCTTCTGAGAAGACCCAAGACTGTGTCTATATTCGTGAATTCTCTGGTGTTTCTTTTGAGGAAACCTTGGAGTCCATGTCTCTGTTCGAAATATTCATTATTTTCTGAGAAAAGCTCATCCGATCGAGATGAACACCCAGGTCGAACGTCCCAACAGTTTGTCACAAGGGGGCTCCACTAAGCACATAGTAGAATGGGATTTGCTCAGTTTTGCGATGAAAAGTCACAGCTAAGCACTTGGCAAGATCCAGCAGCAGATGATTCAGAAAATAATTCAGGAGGTAATATTGAATACTCCTAGCCGAATACTTATAGGTTAGTTTTAGAAAACATCGCTCTTCTTCGTGTTTTTTAAGCTTCAATCCGAGAACGGAATAAGATATTGCAATTCTCGTTTCAACATCGTGTCCTGCACTAGAAAATCTTTAAAATGAGATGCCACTCAGCAAAACAAAATTTTTTTTTCTCGAAGTACCCAATACTACCCTGTGGGTAGTCCAAAAACTTCTGGATTTTTGTGCTAATTTTTATTTTCTCAAAACTTTGTATCAGGCACAGCTCTCCAAGTTTCACTTCGATATCTCATCTCACAAATTGTGGGGACAAATTAGGGGGGGGGTTACTTTTGCAACACCCTGTATACATATATGGAAAAGCGTTAAACTTCAGGATTTGTTTCAGAATACCTCAAAACGGATTTCAATGAAGAAAATAGTCGAAAGTTTTGATTTTAAACTTTTTGGAGTCACTGTGATAGCTCCATTCTTTACGGAAATCCGCTAAAACCAGAACATAGTTAATTTTCTTTGGAAAAAAATAGAAATATATTTCCAGAGAAATATAGAAGTATATAGAAATAGGTTCCAACAACGATAACATTTAACAGATTAACAGTGGAAAACTATATCTGGTAGGTGATGGCCGTTTTCTAGGACACTCTTCTGAAGTCCCTCACGAAAGTTTGCCACCACTCTCTTCTACATTACCGTGCAAACATTTAAGGAACTTCCGCGCAAATCGTTTCTCTCAATTCTTTCAGTGTACGAGGTTTATGTTCGTACACACGTGTCATGAGGTGACCAAGTCAAAGACCATATCAATAGATTGGGAGAACGAGAAAGCCAAATAATGTCGTCGAAAAGGGAAATGATGCAACCTGGTAAAAGTGGACGAATAACAGCTATCTTGGTGTGTGGGCGGTCACCCTGTCCTGCTGAAACCACACTCATTGTTGCTCTACATCGTTCAGAAATGAAAAAGTTAGAGGAATGCCGATC
This sequence comes from Adelphocoris suturalis, assembly GCA_030762985.1. Classification (NCBI taxonomy): domain Eukaryota; kingdom Metazoa; phylum Arthropoda; class Insecta; order Hemiptera; family Miridae; genus Adelphocoris; species Adelphocoris suturalis. Next base: position 17,332,086 of record CM061045.1, on the reverse strand, counting down.
TGGGCAAATTCATTGCAAACCACAGCCCATTTGGGCAGAAAAGGCGTTACCTGATGTATACAACACCGGCAGATGAAACCCATTTGCCAAAACATCCTTCGGCATAAGTACATTTGGTAGAACGATTCGGACGCGTAAGTAAACTTACCGTCAGCCATCGCTAGTTCGGCGCGGGGAAAGCCGATCTGAACAAAGTCAATGCAAAACACAGCCCATCTGGGCACAAAAGTAACGCCTTACTGAATCATTTGTGGAGTCATCGCAGTAGGTAGTTTCATTTTCTACGATAATTTGCATACACACTCAAAAACGCCAAACCACGTCCACAAATTATTAAATTTATATTTTTGTAAGAAAATATATCTTAAATAAGGTTTATAAACTGTAAAATAAAACATTCAAAAATATTATTCACAAAATTATGCAGAAAAATGAATTTTAATTCAATTAATATTGGCTTTAAAAACTCGATAGAAACAGTAAAAGAGGTGAAAATCAAAAATCTCTTTTTTATTAGAAGTTTTTTATTGTTAACGATTTCTTCGTATTCTATGTGCTCGAATTACAAAGCAATTATTCTACTCAAAGATAATACGATCATTTACGAAGTTCGCTTATATTTATGATCATGCTGCATTACTGGAACTTTTATATTATAATTTAGTGGGTAGAACAGCACTGACATTAAATTTAATCTCGAAAATCACTTACATTCACAAACAACATCCATGACGAAAACGTGGCGTGTTATCATAGAGGAGAAAAAAGGCTATTTTTACAGGAAGTGGGGAAGGGACCGCACCGCTTCCTTTCACAGCGGTACCTCCATTTCAACAAATCACACGAAAATCTCCCGGAATCGATCCGGCTGGACGGTACACAATCGCTAACAGGGCCAGGGGACAGCTGTGGTGAATTGGGAAGGTGGTGGTCGGGGGTCGAAAAGTTAAACCGGAAACCCTCCAGTTCGGTGCCGAGGGGTTGCGAGGACCAGGACTAACGGCGGGATTTGTCACAGGTACAATGGGAAGTACCAGCGCTAGGATGCCGGAAGGGGATAATGGTCCCCTGCCGAGCTCATTCATTCCCCGTCCCTTCCATGTCTTTTTAAAGAACTATAAATATTTGTGTTTAACAAGTAGTTTCAGGTAGTGGAACGTAACTGACCGTGACATTGTGTCTAGTAGGTCACCAGTAGCTCCTCAGTGATACTGGATCATTTGGGGTCGTTCGTCATAGGCCCATTCATGAGTTAGTGAATGAGAACAAGCCGATTCAGGCTCCGTGAGTAATTGTAGTGACAGCCCTTGATCAACACAACTTACAGCATTCAATAGATGAACGATGGAAACAATTGACATCGCCTTCACAATGGAGCGTGATGTGATCAAAGACAAATAAATTATGATCAGAATTGTGAAACTTTTTTGTGATCAGACAAAATTAGTTAAACATTTTTTTGACAAAATAATGATTGATGCCATGATGATGCATTTATCAAAAAGTTCCAGTCATGCAGCATGATCGTATGAGCGAATTTTCATAGATTATAGTATCATATTTTTATGTTACCTACGTTGTTTTGAAATTTGAGCCCGTTAACACAAAAATTTAGCAACCACCGATAATATGGCAAATTAACTCGTACTAAATGATATTCTACAATTCTAAACGGATATTGGATTTTTTAGCAATTTTCCAGATTTTAAACCGATTATTCAGCAAATATTAATGAATTTCAAGGAGATTTTTCTGCATAAATTTAATAGTGTCCCAGTTTGTTGTTGAATAACGTTTTGGGACAAAAATTTCTATTTTTACGGAATTTTTATCTCAATCCTAAGGAGAGTTGTAACGACTGGAATGAAACATTTATATATATGTATAACATACACATATGAAAAAGCGTTGAACTCTAGGATTTGTTTCAGAATGTCTCAAACCGGATTTCGATGGAGGAAATTTTGATTTTAAATTTTTTAGAGCCATTGCTACAGCTTCATTTTGCACAAAAATTCGCTAAAAGCATTAGCATTATGTTACGTAATTATTTGAAGTTAGAACAACCGAAAATAGTTTTTTTTTTTTGACTCGAAAGAAAACGTTTAATTTGACATACTACAGGAATATTTGAATGTTCGGAAAGGTTGGATTGATCATGGAAGAAACGGGAGTTTGATATGTTTTTTTTTTTTTTTTTTTTCTTCCAATTTTTGATAGTTCATTTATGCTATTTCCTTTAGCTGATGGCAGGCACAGCAGCTCCATTATTACCGAAAATAGTAATAATAATCACAAGGCAAGTCGGTGGATCTGCTCGTTTATATGTGTTTGAAAACTTTGGAGGCCCCCGGCCGCCCGCTGTGTCCAAGTAATCTGAATCTTTGCTAACAGATTGACTACTTGATGGTATGTATCTGTGAGATGCGAGCGTGGCGAGAATTCAGACCACTGGCCTGTGTAACTAGTCAAAACTAGTGCAAGCTCGTCTACAACCACTCAGAGATTTTACACAGATCAGTGTTTTGCTTAGATCAGTGGTCTTGATGCTACGCTCGTATCTCAAAAATTTATAACATCAAGTAGTCAATCAGTTAGTAAGAACTCAGATTAGTTGGACACGGCGGATGGCCAGGGGGCCTCAAAATTTGCTGTCACATAACCATCTAGTCGGTACGTCGGAGTAGGGTTCTGAAGGGGGATAAAAAATTGCCATTTTAATTCTAAAACATTGCTCAAAGAAAGCTGTTAGCTCTTTATTTATTTATTTTTTTAATACACATATACCTACTTACATTTTTTTGCTTTTTAAATTGCCCAATCATGGGAAGTGCCCTAACATTAACGGAGGGGATGAGAATTCCGTAGCTTTGCTCCACTAACAACGGATGATCTACTACTACTGTAAACTGTGGAGTAATGCCTAGGTGTCATTTGTGAGTTTGACTTGATGTGCTACGAAGTCCGAATTCTCGGAGACGATTAGTTAGGAGTAGGCTTAGTAAGAATTTTGTATAATTCAGTAAGTTGGCGAAGAAAGTTATTTGGAAGAAATATGATTTGGAAGAGAAAATGAAAAACTGAAGCGACGGTTTCAGTTCTGCACCTCACAATTAAGTTAAAGTCTGCAGTGGCCTGTCACCCAAATCACCGTGGTGCAGCCTAGATGGCTCATGAGCTTGCTAAACACAGAGGTCGATGACCTACTTATTCTCTTAACTTACTTTGTTGATTATCAAATGCTCAGTAGGTACAAGATGGAAGCATTTGAAACTTGTTCGACAAACCCTGAGGCAACGATATGCTAAAGAGTTCATTGCTAACAATACAGCAGATAACGTTCAAGTAGGAGATTTAGTACTCATCAGAAGTGACGAGAAAAAGAGACTTGATTGGTAACTAGCAAGAATACTAGAACTGAAACCTGGGTGAGATGGCATAACTCGAGTGGCAATACTTCAAACAGCGAAAGGAAATATTTCAAGACCTCTACAAAGACACTATCCATTAGGACTCCATTGCTTTTCAGGATCACGAGAGACTCAAGATCACCAGAGCACTGCAACAGCCGATAAGGTGCAATAACTTGTGTCTTGAGTTGCAGATGTGAATCGAACATCACAATTTCTGCCTCAAACCGCTAAGCTATTACATACAAATGAATGCCATAAACCGGCTGTTCCCGACAAAAGAAGTTTTTCCGGTTGTTCTTCAAATGACCTTTTCCTCCTGAATTAAATTTTACTGTTTTACATACCTACTGATTTTGGTTCATTTTCATTGTAATTTTTCTTTGAGATTGTCACGAGAATAAAAACGATAGAGATTTAAATCGATCGTAATTTTGTGATTTGCATCGATTTAGATTTGACATATTTTGTGTGGTTTTTGAAATTGTCCAAATTGTTAACAACTGTCAATAACATAACTCATTCGCTGATCGCGAATTTTTTTGGCAGCCAACGATCTTGTTTCCAACTCAGTTTTAATTAAGTGCCTATTCCAAGTCGCTCCAAGGTAATTATAGTGATCGTGATGGATGCAGAAGTTGAAATGTCCTCAATTAATACACTTAACTGACAACTCTGGATCTTGACCGAATATGGGATGTTAAGACAGGCATTTTGGGAACTAATGATAAAGCGAGGGAGGAACAGCCGCAAACGTTCGCTGACATAAAAGTGCTAAGTGCAAAGGCGCAGTTGAAGCCGCTCAATCTAGGCTTAAAGAATGTAGTCCCACGGTAATAACTTCCGGGGAATCTTTTCACCGCTTGCGATTCCGAAAGAAGAGGGATTTCCCGTCCGCCGGTTCATGCAGCACAGCAGATAAGCGGAGTATTGGAATGGTTGGTGGTGCCACACTACAAAGAACATTAGGTATCAAGATCGTTGTCACTACTTACTAGAAAATTGGATGATATCTTGATGTAGTAAGATTTGTGTAAACCATGCTTCTAGTGGACGCGTCACCAGCAATGCCCTAATGATACAAGGCCTAGGGGAAACGCTGATGTTCTTTTGATCATTTACGGAAAAGGTTCAACTTACGATTTGGAAGATGAGTCAAAGATAAGATTCAAAAGAAGTATCATTGTTTCAAACATTTTTGTGTAGTTTGTAGAATAATTTGTGACAAATTCATGGTATCTAAACTTTCTTAACGCATTTTTTAAAGTAATTAATTGTAAAATGGTCATTAATTAGTGCTTTTTAGACAATTCATTGAAATTCGAAGGCATTTTAGTGCACAGTGTTGTGCATAACAACAATTTCCTCCTGTAGAACTCATGATAGTAAGTTTCGTTTGCGTAGGCTTTCTGTGATTAGTTATGCAACATAATGCACAGGCAGCATCTAAGGCCTTACTGGCGAAATTCCTGAAAACTTCATCTAAATCAGGAGTTGATGCATGAGTTTTGCACGGACACACACACACAATATATATATACATTACATAGAATCAGAATCTCAGGTTGGAATAGAAAGGGGAAAAATGTGCTTACACTGTCAGTTTTAATGAAATGTGAGACGGCTTGCCGCTTTTCCACGGGCTATGACATGGATTGACGCTTTTACTTTTTACAAGAAAATTGTTTTTGAACTCTATTGGAGCTTTCACTACGGGATCCAGCTTTTACCTGAAGAGCAGCTGGCGCTATTCCACTACCATCTTAAGAGTATTATTAGGAATTGGCGCTTCTTATCACTAATGACTTGACCTTGGCCGTTGTCAGGTGCATTCGAATGAAATGGGGAGAAATTCTTGTGAGTCACAATATTGACGTAGGTAGTTTGTTGACTACGAGGAAGGGAAAAGATGAAGGAGGAGAAGCTGTGATGAATAAATAGGGAAGAGGGTGTGAAGGAGGAAAGATGGGTTGTAAGAGTGGAGTGGAAAGTCCGTAGTGGAGGTGGTGGTGGTGGTGGTGGAGGGGTTAGAGTGTTGTCCTCGGTGTAGTGGCTATTGTGCACATCTGCACAATACCGCCGTCCCGCTCGCTTCGCACACACCGGCACCGCCTTCTGTCTCCACACTACTAACACTACTACATACATCCAGAGCTCTTTTTTCCCCGGTGCTGCTCGACGACCAACGCAGGAATCTACCCTCTACCGCTATTGTGGAATGGAACGAAAATATCTAATGAAAACAGTGTTATTTTGTACCACATAAATGAAATAACACAGAACTCAAACCACAAGTGGAAAGGAAACGTGTAGAATTTGTTGCTGAAAACATATCACGAAGATTTTAACTTTTTCGTATCCCAACAGCTATTTTTATTTATTTATCTTATTTTTTAGAATTTAAGCCTAGTCTAAACTGGAAGGGTCATTATCCGCATTGTACATGATGTCAAAAGAGACACTTCAAGGGCCACGATTCTAAGAGGAGCCATGTTGAACCTCCGTCACAAAACGGATCACCATCATGGATTCCATTAGCAGATTGGAGGGAGAGAAAAAATGCCGCAGAGCAAGGCATTGCCGCACTCTGTCACAAGGGAAGCAGAAACAGCGATGAACACTCTGTGACCTCTACAGCTGATAACAATGTCATAAAAATAATAAACAACAACTAAGACTAGATGTTTCTTGTTATTAAAAACTAATAATACTGATAATCTACTATACAGCTAAATGGAATAAAGCTATGTGACTAGATGTTTATAAGTATAATAGCCTAGTTTTCCCGCTTGCTTCATTCGCTCTGTATGGCCGTATAGATCCGATGTTCTCTTACTGTTGAGTGGGGCATGTATAATGATTGGAGGTAGACCAATCAAGAGGTAGACCAATCAAGAGGTTTCGAATAGAAAGTTCAGAGTAACTACGTTTCGATGGAATAAGGAAGACCAACATTTTCGTCTACATTTTCGTTCACTACAATGGGACCAAATTGGAACTTTAACAAACATTTCAAGACCAATTCGAGCCAAATCCGTGGACATTTACTGGGTCTAAGGCGGAAAAAAAGCATGGGGAAGGCATGTTTTTCCTTATTTCCCGCATATTCTCGCTGATCTCTCCGGGAAGGCAGCATCTTTCGGCAAGTTTGACGGTACCGTCGTGTTCTACGGGTCCAGAAAGGTAACTTTGTTGCTAACATTCGAAGTACTCTCGATCAAATTTTAATGTGGCCGGGAATAGAAGATCGGGAGTTCAGGCACAAACGGCACATTAAAAGGGCTCCTCCCCCCTCCCGCCCAGTAGCCCAAGGTTTGGGTGGGAGTAGAAAATTTTAAAATCGCTCATACCCCCTTTCGAAAAAATCCAAGAAGATCCCACACTCGTAGACTCCCCCCACTCAGCCATTTGGCATAGAGACAACAGACCGAGACAGACGGAGTTTCATTCTTATAAAATAGTTTAGATTGACTGGGCCTTGTCTGGCACGGATAGAACGTCCACCCACTGTGGTGTTCCAAATTAGGTTCAGAAGTCATACAAATCACCCCCACACCTTCCATGAGCTGGTGCACCAAGCAGAAGACTGTGGGTAAGACGGATATGTCCAGTGGCTACCTGATTGAGCACTATTCGGTTCTTCCTTGGGAGTTGGGTCAAGAAGAGGCCAACCAGCCATAGATCCTGAATCGGCTTCATGTCGCATGAAGGAGATCTGCCCCTCGATACGCATTCTCAGGACCACGAAACAACAAAAAACTGGCTGAAAAGTTAATCCTTCGAACCCGGAAACACCTTGCATGTTTGCTCAGGTGCAGATTTTATTATCCAAGTTGCGACGCGCCAATATTAGTCTGTTCTTGTCATTCCATTGGGAAGGTGAAGTTCCGCATTGGATTTCGATAAGACAGGTATGGATACACACTTTTCGATGAACAGAAAAATTTCCCGATCAATTTTTTTGGGTATGTATAATTTGCTAGTAGAATAAAATTAATTTAGTATCGGTTTCTTCCGAAATTTCTGGCGTGCAACTTTCACCTGGCGACGTCTGGCGAGCCGTTCGTTTCAATTTCTTATCCTCAAATATGTCTAATTCATGTAACATTTCATTCTTATAAATAATAGAGATTTTGATTGTTCTGCAAATTTTTGCCATAAGGGTTTTTTTAAAATGTTTTCCAGGAACAATACCTATATATTAAAAATCCCGCAAAACAAAATTTTAGGAGAGTAGAGACATTTACTAAAAATATTGACGACTGGTCCGTATGATCTGACTTCTCAATTTTATTCGAAAACCTTAGAATCTATGACATAAATAATTAGGATAATGATTGTACATATTTACAATTGTACATTAGTTTGTACCATCGTACTCTCGATTATAATATATGGAAATTTTCACAAGGTTGCAAAGATTCCTTTTGCAAACCTCAACAGCTCAAATTGATTATACTCGGTGTTTGTACATGCTATGACTCGATAAATAATAGAGTTTTACCCTTATGTAGCGAATAACTGGTATTTTCCTAGTACTTAAAAATTGAAATTCAATCTAATCTATCAATTTAATCTATCAATTTTCCGGTGATTAACGCAAAATAATCTTTTATCGCTCTATAATTTTTATATGAAACGAAAGTTGTTTTGAATCGTATTTGTAGGAGAAAAATGGAAAAATATGTTGAAAAACGTGGTTCATCCACGAAAAACACAAGTAATGAGCTATTTTAGATATAGAGACAAAGCGTAATATTTGGAGTCAGCGCAGAATTTCTTATAAGAATAGTTCACAAAATAGTGTTGTCCGCCTAGGATCTTATTTGGCCCCACTGTGCGATGACCCAAACTCTTCGTTTTCGCACGAATTCCAACAAATGTAGGTATTCGAAAAGTCGAAAGTAAATTTTCTGTTAATATTGTGCATGCGACTTTGTGCCGTCATTGAAAGGTCACAATAGATACATAACTGTGTTCTCTCTTATTCCCATACTTATTTCATTCACGACCTAATAATTCTCATCACCTAATCCAGCACGATTTTGAATGCTTAATTCATTAACAATTACGGGTGATATTGATTCCTTATCAGAACAGTAAATGAAAACAATCAAATTAAGAAGCCATGCTCGGATGGATAACTCGGAGGGTCAAATTGTCTACCGATATGATCGCTCGGAGTCCCACCGCAATTCCTCGCTTTCACACGCAACTTTCCATTCAGAGCTTCACATGATTTCATCAAATAAAAATTAGGAAGGTACAGACATTACCGACCTCTGCAAACAGTAAAAAGTTATATTAGGTAAACACACAAATACTCAATCGTTAAACCAAGTTGTTCCATAATGGATACAACCGTTATAATAAGGTGACATGCATATTTCAAACTGTCAGAATCACATTTTAAGTTTACCTGGATTGCGACATGACCAAGTAAGCGAGTTTACGTAATTTTTTTTTTTTTTTTTTTTTTTTCATATTTGTGCGACATGATTTTCACTTAGTGTGCACAGAAATCGTTTAATCATTCCATTAGGACAAAAAACAACTTTTCGTAAATAGCACTCTGCTATAAAAACCAGTTTTAGGATTTTCCACAAGATTTTGCAGTTTTTATCAATTTTTTAAACATTTCAATTAAAGAGTACGTTTTTCAAGACAATTTCGTGTACTAACTTTTGAATGTTCACCTTCGGTTTCACCCCGAATCCCTAACCATGGTTAAAGTAGATCATTGTTTTACGGAACCAGAGTTTTGAACGTTGATTTAAAACAAACGGGTTTCACCAACGTAATCAATGGTTACACTGTTATCAGTAAACATGTAATCGATGTTACACTGTTATCAGTGAACATCGATTTACACCGTTTCCGTGAAACGTCGATGTAAGGTTTAAACGTTGATTTAGGGCCAGTTTCACCAAAGTTTTTAATCAACGTTTACTCATTAAAACGAAGATCTCAGCTGTTAAATAACGATAGTCGGTTTCACCAACTCCGGTTCAGATAAATCAATGATCAAATGCGCTAAATCAACGATCAAAACTAAGCAGCCGAATCAGGGTGGTTAGCGTTCAAATCAACGATTTACTAGGTAGGTAGTTCTTTTCGCCATCTTTGTTTATACGACTGAAATCCGTTTTTGCGACGATTTCCCATCTAGTTTACTAAAATTTCGTAGTTATTTCCACGTTTTTCTACAGTCACGAAAATAAGCCACAGAGGATTGATAAGATCATTGGATTTCGAGGACGAATTTGATGAGGATGATATGAAGACTTTACAATTCACACCATCCTCGTTGGATTAGAGAGAGTACGGATAATTGATGACAGCATCACTACAATAATAATACATACATGGAATGTACAAATACAGTGGTAAAATAGGCAACGGCTCATCATAAAACTTTAATGCACTTAAAGTTTAAAGCACTTAATGTGCCTAGATGGTGTCGTAGGCTGTTGTCATTGAAGTGATGGGAGATACAAACATAAAAATAGCTATGCAACCATAATATATTGCGAGACAATTATAACCTATTTCCTGCGCTTTCTGAGTCGAAATAACTTTTGGGATCTCGGCTTCTGCAGTGGCTTCAGTTATAAAGCTTTCTAGGAGACAGACTCCCGTAATTTCCATTGGAGACGAATCACGTTTGTATGGAGTATTCAAATGGTTCGAAATTTTGCGGTTTTTGCGGACTAACCCTACGAGTTTGTAAAACATGATGCTCAGAATGGATTAAAAAGATTGAAGCATTGAAGATTTCAGGTTGGTAACTGCTGTTCCCTCACTATTATCTTGTTGTCAGCCCCCTTTTGAGGGCAAAAGCCTCCTTGATATCGTCTAAATCAACGATTAAAATTTAAATCGACGTTTCACGGAAACGCTGTAAATCGATGTTTACTGATAACAGTGTAACCATTGATTACGTTGGTGATACCCGTTTGTTTTAAACCAACGTTCGAAACTCTGGCTCCGTTAAACAATGATCTACTTTAACCATGATTCGAGATTGTTGGTGAAACAGGCCCTTAAACGATATCAAGGAGGCATTTGCTAGCAAAATGAGGGTTATAACGAGATAATAGTTGGGGAACAGCTGTTTGTTACCTACGAAACTAGTGCAGCGATGATAATATATGAGATACTTCAAGGATTTTGGATTTGAGTTTGAAGTAAAAACCACGAAATTTCGAACCACTGGAACACTCCATCCAAACGCGATTTTGATTCGTCTCCATTGGAAATGTTGGGAGTCTGTGTCCTAAAAAGCTGTGGTTGGTATTAGATGAATTTTACAACTGTAGCCACTGCAGAAGCCGAGATTCCAAAGTTATTTCGACTCAAAAAGCGCAGGAAACAGATTATAATTGTTTCGTAATATATTATGGTCAAGTTGCATTGGTATTTTTATGTTTGTATCTCCCATTACTTCATAGAGAACAGCCTTCACCATCTAGGCACATTGTGTCATTTCAAATTGTCATGAGCCGTTGGCTATTTTACCACTGTATTTGTACATTCCATGTATGTACCTATATCCCTACCCGTGACTTGTGTATTCGATGTTGTCATCAATTTGTTCAAGGACTAATAAAACAGTAGCTTTTAAAAGTCGGTACCTCCTCAGAAAATCGGTTTCATTGAGATTGAAATCCATTGAGATTGAAATTCAACGAGAATGGTGTGAATTGTAAATTCTTCAGATCACCATCGCCAAATTCGTCTATTGATCTAATCAATCCTCTGTGGCTCATTTTCGTGCACGTAGGAAAACGTAGGCAATAACTAGGAAAATGAAGCAAATTAGATGGGAAAACGTTACAAAAAAGGATTTTTTAAATCATGTAAACAAAGATGGCGAATAGAACGTCCTACCTAGTAAATCGTTGATTTGAACGCTAACCACCCTGATTCGGCTGCTTAGTTTTGATCGTTGATTTAGCGCATTTGATCATTTATTTATCTGAACCGGAGTTGGTGAAACCGAATATCGTTGTCAAAAAGCTGAGATCATCGGTTTAATGAAGAGCGTTGATTATAAACTTTTGTTAAACCTGATCTAAAACTAGATCCCGTATCTGACCAAACCCTACTTTTGGGAAAATGCGTCTCTAGGTTTTGAGTCGAAATTTCCTATTATTAGCTCTATTTTACGTTGCCTTGAGCTCCAAAAGCACTCATTCCAAAGAAAATTTCTCGCTAAATCGCGTGGTGACCTCTATAACTTTGTTACTCCCGAGTTTTACGCTTTGAAAACTAACCTAGTTTTATTCATAAAAACACTTGAAATTACGCATAACAAATAGACTTAATCTGTGTAAGTTAATGTGTAAACTCGGTCATAACGGAGTCCGGAGATCTTCAAGAGTTACTTACCATTCGATTCGCCGTAAAAAAAATGTTGAAGGTTGAAAGTGACTCAAGAGTTGTTGGTTCACGGGCTGCAATTTTTCAAGTAAACGTTCACTTAATACATACAGTACATAATTTTACCCTTCAATTTGCAAAATACATGTAAAATTATAGGCTACCACGATGAATTTTTTTTTTTTTTTTTTTTTTTTTTTTTTTTTTTTAAGCAGAATTTGATTTAACTGAAATTTATCAAAGATAAACTAGAATTAGAAAATTATGCACAAAATTATGTTTAAAAATACATTTGAACTTCATCAACTGAACTTATTTAGAAAGACTGTTTTTTCTATACGCCATACGTAAAATAGGTAGTTCACAATTTCTTTGCACTAAATGTGCTCAAATCTCAAAACTGATAGTTTACGAAAATTCGCTCATTCAAGCATGCTGCATGATTGGAACTTTTTACGTATCAGCTCGGTTCACAAAATTTTGGTCTGACTTCTAGGCGATAGGAAATTTCTCCAATATTCTTCCCAACGGGCTCCTTACTTTTTATCGTGTTCACGATATACGCGCACAAGTATTTCCGGGTTTCCACGAATAAAATTTAGTGAAATTTCATTAGCAAATTTTATAGGAGATGAAGTTATCGAATCGGAACGTGCGTTTCCAGTTTTGCATTTGTTGACCCATTGTCAACAAAAACTCGCTGAAATCCTACTTTTTTTCCATGGATTGTTTCATGGGCACCGGAGCATTCTGAACCGATTTCTGGCAATTAACTCTATTCCATACGTACATATGTGCCATTCCACATGATAACTCTTCTTAGCATTGTGATGAAAAATCCGTTCTTTCGCCAAAAATCCAGTTTTTAAAAGAAAATAAGGGTTTGTTAAAAAGTACCGTATGAGCACAATAAATTTCTCAAATAAACAATTTGATTAAAAAAAAAAAAAAAAAAAAAAAAAAAAAAAAAAAAAAAAAAAAAAAAAAAAAAAAAAAAAAAAAAGAAGAAGCGAAAAGTGATGCATTTTTTGAATTATTTTTTCAGGTGGAACACAACCCTGAAAAAGTTTATCAATTATGAACTAGAAAAATTCTGTAAAATATATATTGATAAATTTCATTAAAATTTGCTAAAAAAGCAACAAAAACTTCATAACATGGTAAAAGTTCAAAAATTTGTATGTATCAGAACATTATTAATTTGTTCTTGCCATAAAACTTTTTATTGTTAACAATATCCTTGCAGAAAAAGTGCTCACATTTTAATACACTTGAACATAAATATAATGCGGAAAATTACAAAACTGACTCCACTATGGCTGCATGTCTCGATTATTTTTTCTTATAATTAGGGTTCATTGATTTGGGAATCCACAAAAATATGCGAACTATTTTGGAGAACCGATGTGCTAGCATGCTCAGTTTCCATGAGGAATTTCAAAACACCTCGGTTCGCCGTGTTTGATTTAATGAGAACTGCGTCAATAATTGCGTCAAAGATGATACGACTTTTTTCCTCACTTAGGATCCTTTAATTAGACACGTCCTTCTAGTTTCTGGCCGGCGCGAAGCAAACAAAGGCGGGTTTTCTTCGAAGGAGAGGACTCAACGGAGACCCCCTCTTTGTCCCCGAATCATCAATAAGTACTGTTTGTTCGGACGGATGTGCGAATTGCTAGTGAAAACAAGAGGATAGTCACAAGGCGGGACCTTGTGCAAGCATGCGGCATGGATTCTTTGTATTAATTGATAGTGTAAACTCCAGGCAGCGGGGTTCTCCAGGTTGGTTATCTCCATCACACGCTGGGGGGTGGGGGTCTTCGATCTACCAGCTCTGTCCGCAGTGTGGGACCATCGATTTCGTTGTGACTCCATCGTCGATTTTCGATAAGGCGTCGGCGTTTTCCCATCCTCTCCTCGAAGTCTAGAGAACTGTTGAATTAAGAATCAATGAAGAGAGGGGTGACAAATCTCGAACACTGAGAAAAGTTGGCATGTTAGATGCTTGCACACTGAGTTTCAGACATGCGAAGACCAGACCAGACTGAAATATATGTCAAGATTCACGACAGTGAACTCCATAGGTCTAGTACCCTACGTAAATCAAGGTGGATATGCAATTTAATTCAACAGCAGACCTCTGACGACTACAAAATTTTAAAGAAAGTTAGCAGCAAGTTCGGGAATTTGTACAAAACCTTTAATTTATTGACTTAGTCACTTAAGTCCGTTCTAGAGACATGCATGTGATTTCCTTCTAAGCGTGGGACGACTGTGAACAATGTTAAAGTCTGCCGTGCTGCTTTTCTGCACATTTTGAACGAAAAAAATGACAGAGTGCAACTCTTCTGCCAAAAATATCTAAAATAAGGTAAAAATCTTGCAGAAAAACGAGGGGGGCACTCATTGTTGAGGTCAATACATATAAGAAGGGAGCAGTCATAGATTTTATACGGAAATTTAGGCCAATGCAAAGTCATTATTGCAGGGGGAAATTAAAAAAATGCCGCAAATTATTACACAATGTTTTTTTTAAATTTCTGTGTTATATAGTCCTTCTACGCAGAACATTGGTCTAAAATTATTAAACCCCGTATGTAATATATGATCAGAACATGGCGCAGGGTACCTCCCAAAAGGGTTAACACCGTTACAGTTCCAAGACCCCGCAATTTTACGCTTCACTGTAAATGTTCAAGAAAAAAAAAAAAAAAAAAGTCGATAGGTAAGGAAAAAGTATAGGTTCAGAGGCCGCTCTACTGATCAGTGCGCCTCCATACCTCGTAATTGTTTCCGAGGAGTCCCAAAGGAGCTCCATCTGAATAACAGCACCAAGAGTCGATTAGGAAAGAAATTGACCTCAGAGGTTCTGAAGCTGATCTGAGTCCCTCCATACTTTGCAATTGTATTCCAGATCTCCAAAAAAGAGCTGCATTTCAGGTTTCAACATCATAAGCCGATAAAAAACAATTTAGGCTCGAAGGCCCCACAGCTTATCAATGTGCACTGATTTTAAATGCATGATATTACAAAGGAGGTCCATTTAAAATTGCAGATCCGTAGGTTGACATCAAAATGCCTGCGTGGGAACGGGCACCTACAGAGGAAAAATTAATGCAATTAATTTAAAAAACTAAATTTTACCAGTCCCTCTCAAAATCTCTCAAAATTGAAAACAATGCTTTCGCTACCTATAGGTATACTTGGGAGCAATTTAAGAGATGAAATTAAGCATCTAGGTACCAGTGATTCACTAATAGGTACTTCCACACGGACAATAGTTAATAAACTCAATTTCGCAAAGTTAGAATAAATCCATTGGAATTATATCACCCGATATTTCCATTATTGGCATTATATCAGCTGATATTTATAAGGAAATTTCTTTGCATCCCCGTCTCACTATCTAGCGATCGTTCATGGAATTTACAGCTTGACTGTTTAGCGAATAGATTCGCTAGCAGCGCGTGATTTCCCTATATTTTCGTGCATAGAAATTCGATGGTTTTTTTTTCCTTCAATGCCCAAGCCTTTAGGGAAAGCGAACCTTGCAACGTACAGCGTTGTGGGTGGTTTTAATCGATTCTTTGGGATTAAATTTATCATTGACAAGCAACAAATTATTACTGTTACCTGGAAAGTTTTCGAGATCTCGATTTTTTGAAACTTCAGGGTTGATAAAAATTAATGCCGAGCTTTAAGACCCCAAATGTGATTTTTTAACACAAGTTTCATATAGCATGGTTTAGTAGTTTCGGACGATTTTTTTTTTTTTTTAATTCGATTGTTGGATTCTGCGCATCTTGAAACACAAACAGAAAAATTTTCATGGGGTGTTAAAAATTGTTTTCTTGGTCGATTACAATGGTTCATTAGTGAAAATAATAAACCAAAAGGGAATATGTTGACAGTCATCTTTCTGTTAACATCTTTGATGTATCTCAGTGAACATGGTTTGGCTAAACCACAGAAAAGTGATAAATTGCAGCAACCAGAAGGCGAGGGTAACCTGATGCAGTCACTTGGTGAAGATAGGAATCAAATGGCTGGACCAGCAGGGGAAAGTGCCGTGCTGCACCCACCAGTAAATGAGACGTACGTCCTTAACAGACCGAACCCCTATGATGTTAAGTACGATTTTTTCAGACATAAATTCAATACAAACTTCAATATAGGATTCGCTGCATCTTACACCGATAGATGCTCAGCCTGCATGCGATTATAGAATGAAATCAGTGCGGAAAACGACTCGGGAAAGAAACAAGAAATGAAGCCCGAGCTTGTAGCCCACAAAAGAAGAGCGCAAGTCTTCTTTGAAAAACTGCGAGAAGTAAAAACTAATAAGTTGATTCTCAGTAACGACTGCCAGAAAAACGTGGTACTTCCAAAAGTATCGGATCAAGAAGCCTTCTACCGAAGACAGCTCTACCTATATAACTTCAAAATTTGTCAAGGGGCGTCCACCGCTGAACAAGTCAAATCAAATACTTACAGTTATGTTTGGATGGAAGATGAGCATGCCAAAGGGTCGAACCAAATTGCTTCAGCACTGTGTCATAGACTCTGCCATCTCAGTTTCGATGGCATTGGGATCATTATTTATTTTCAGATGGCTCCGGTGGCCAAAATAAGAACTCTACTATGATTTTCACGTTACGGTACTGGCTTCTAAGCAATTTCCATCGAATGTAGAAACTGATCGTATCTTCTTTCCTATTGAGCTTGTCTATTTAAAAAACGGGTTTTCGACCCAAGTACCCTCACAAACCCTCCCATGCTCTTCCGGTCAAGCAAATGGTTCTCAAGAAAACGAAATTGGTGAACCTTGATATTGTAGGAGAGAATGTCCATATTGTTGGTGGCGTCGTACAAAATTCAGAACAGTTTTTAGAAGACGAAGAAATGGATTTTGACACCATGGAGAGTGATTGTGAATCAGTAATTTGAACTCACGACGCAACCGTTTGTTTTTTTTTTTTTTTTTTTTTTTTAAATATATGTTACCACATTTTTAATTTAGTGAGCTTATTTCATTACCTATCTTTCAGGTTTGTTGAACTTATTTAAGTGTGGCTTCTGTTTCATTGATCGATTTTTTTCAATATTAAAAGGAGTTTTTTGAGCAAACAAATTTCATTTTTCTCACCCTAGTGTCTTTTTAACATTCAACAGCTGTTCAGAACTGCAGCGAAGTCCATTTTATGCCAAGAATTTCGTAAACACTCATATCTTAACTATTCAATTAAATTTCTTTGATAAAATTTGTCTCCCAGCTCTATTGAAAAGGGGAAAAATCGACTTGGAACTTAATGAGTGCACTACTTGGTACTTCAGACAATGCCAAAAAAAGACCACAAAAAAAAACTCCATACCGTTGATTGAAACCCTTAACCAAACGGGCTTTTCGCCTTTCTAGAGAACCATCCGCTTTCAATTTTTCTTTTAGAATGAATCTGCTCCCAATCTTGTTAATATTGTTTGTTTGTTCCACTAATTCAAATGTATCGTTTTCTATTATCGAGCTATATTCTGATATTATTGCTTCTTTCCATTCACGTGCAACTGGGCTGTTCATTGCGTCTTTCATGGATATGTCAGCAATGTTAGCTATTTCTTCAAACGTGAAAGAGTTTTCAACTACTCCCTCACCCACCAAAATACAGTTCTGCGGTTGAACTGGCCTATAAAGTTTCCGTGGCCTGCCAGGATTTCCAGACCGAATGATCCGAGGCCTTCCCCTCCCTCGGCTGGAAACTACTGGCTGCTCATCGTTGGTAGTGGAAGTTATTGGGTCAGGTTCTTCATCAGCTGTGTCATATTCATCAGCGTCTTCTAAATTTTGTTGTTGATTATCTCCTTCTTGTCCGTTTCTTGAATTTGTCTTCTTCAGTGGTATTGTAATTGATTTACTCTCAGTTGCTTCTTTCTTCAATTTCGTTTCGAATTCTTCATATTGATTTTCTTTCTGAAATTCATCCAGGAACCTTACATCTCTTGTTTCAGTTATTCTTCTTTCTTCTTCCAAAAATATTCTGTACGCTTTACATCTTTCCGAATAACCAAGAAAAATACACGATTTCCCTCGTGGCTGAAATTTTCCTTTGGTTGGTGATTTATCAAGAGCAACGCCCTTGCAACCAAATGTTCTAAAATGGGTTAGAATAGGGGGTTTACCTGTCCACATTTCAAATGGTGTTTTTCCATCCAAACTTCTTGAAGGACACCTGTTCCGAACGTGATTTGCAGTAAAAATAGCTTCTGCCCAGAATGATGGTGGCAGTCCTGACTGGATCAGCATACATCTCGCAGTTTCAACAAGCGACCGGTTTTTTCGTTCTGCTATACCGTTTTGTTCTGGAGTGTGTGCCACAGTCAATCTTCTGCCTATTCCTGCTTTATCTAAAAATTCATCAAATGCTTTATTTCTATATTCGCTTCCATTATCTGATTGTAAAAATTTTATACGACCCCCTTTTTGATTTTCAACTAAATTTTTATATTTTATAAATTCATTTAGAACGTCACTTTTGTTTTTCACAAATCTTACTTCACACCAACGTGTGTGGTCATCAATAAATGTTAAAAAATAATTTGAACCTTTCTTGGATGATGTTCGCATAGGTCCACAAATGTCTGTATGAATAATTTCCAGAATTTTAGAAGTTCTAATAGATTTTGTTGGAAATGGCTTCTGTGCCATTTTCCCCATGGCACATACTTTGCAGGTAGATAGTTGTCCACTAAATTCAACTCCTAGTGCCCTACGGTGATTTACGATTTCTCTCATACTTCCTTCATTCAGGTGACCTAAACGTTGATGCCATTCTTCGATATTATTAATGTTTCTTTTTTGTGAAATTACACGGCAATTTTCGATAGCTCGTTCTTCAACATAATATAAATTATTTTTACGTTTTGCGGTCATTATTATTCTGCCTTCATCATTCCGAACTACAGCTTCGTTTTTCGTAAATACTACGGCATGCCCTTTATCAGTTATTTTACTCACTGACATTAGGTTTGTACGTAAGTCAGGTACATGTAGTGTATTATTTAGTGTCATAATTTTTACGTTTTCATCTCTAGTTATAGCTATTTTAACTGTACCTTTACCTTGAATTTTTGTCGATTCATTATTTGCGAGGTTTACTTTTCCATCAGAAATGGGTTCTCGAGACGTGAACGCTTCATCCTCGTTGCACATGTGGGAGCTGCATCCACTGTCCAAGCACCATACTCTGGAGTTGGTTTTCAAAGCGAATTCTTCAGTGAATAAGCTGTTGTCCCTTTCTTCTACTTTTCTTGCCTTTGGTCTGTAATAGCAGGAAGATGGTTTATGACCTCGCCTACTACAGTACGGGCAATTTCGGTTATCGATTTGCGGCCTATAAGCAGTCCATTCCCTATTCTGATAGTTTTGTTTTTCGTGGTTTTGTCGTTTTTCTGTATGTAATCTATTTTGATAGTTTTCTTTACCTTTAGAAGAATGTAGTCTGTAATTATTACCCCTCGCTGTCATTGCCTCTAAATTCCAACTATTATCTATTCTAGCATCCCTTGTTCTATTATTTTTATTTTCAATATTTCAGGATCTGGCAGTTCATCTCGCGATTCAATGGCGCATCTGAAGTTGTTATAACTATCTGGGAGGCTATAAAGAAGTATTACAGATAACATATCAGGGTGTATTGTGACTTCCATCATTTTTAATTTATCTACTGCGTCAAAAAACTTTGCAAGATGATCCCTAACGTTGCTATCCTCTTTCATTCGATATAAAATTATTTGCTTCAATAAGGTGGCTTTCCTAGCAGGACCTTTGGATTGGTAAATACTTTCTAATTTCAACCATAATTCTCTAGATGTTATACAATCTTTTACTTGTTTAATCTCCGAAGGTGATATTGCTAAAATGATGTCCGCTCGTGCCTTCAAGTCGGTGTCATCCCATTCTTCTGCTGCTTTGATGGTATCAAGATTTCCTTCAATGACGACTGGACGTTTTTTCCTTCCATTGACATATCCGAGCACATCATTCTTGACAAGCAGGGCTTCCATTTGGACTTTCCAAGTGTCAAAGTTGTCTTTATTTAGCGTTTCAATTTTTACGCTCATGGTTGGTACTTGATTTATATTTGTACCTATTTATTTTTTACTACTTTTCAGTGGAAGCTCGCTAGGAGCATAACCTCTTGTAAATATGTGTTATTTAGTGAATTTTATTTTAGCAGAGTTAGTTATTTTTATAAGTGAAATTAGAACGACTATCTTTGATAGATTTTAGAGGCGAAGTGATTTTATTTGTTGACAACACAACATAATAATCAACATGTGAATATAACACATTTAACTAAATAAATTTATATTGGAGTGTCAGTTTGTATAAACAACAGACCTTGTATTTGTTGTGATTCTTAAATTACGAGTACTTTCGGTAAAAGAATAAATGGCTTTGAACAGTGAAGTTTGGATTTATTATTTGTTCTGATGTTTTGACAGTTGTTCTTCACTAGCCGCAGCAAAATTTCACTGCGGTAATCGATGGTGACTGAGATATGCGGCACGGGCTGCGAGGATTTACACGAAAATCTTGGAGCGAGGCGGAAAGAGGCCTTCAAACATGGTATATCTACGCAAACATATCGATCCGAGTGTTGCCCAGTACTAATCCCTTGTTGACTTAAAATATAACCACCCCTTCCCCCTCCACTCCTACCACCCCTCTCTCCACCACAGTGAAATGCATCATCGACGCACTGCCTGCTCTACCTACTTCAAACACGAGGTTTCCCTATATTGATTACTTTAAAGGAGTCAATTTACCCTCCCTCGCCGCTTCCTTCCGCTCTTGGACCAACTGTGCGTTCAATCTACATTATGAACGGGAACGTGAGCGCTAAATCGTAATTTCATTACGTAATGAGTGGAAATTGATGGTCGTGAGTTATTCGAAAATCCAATAATTCGGCTGCTGCCAAGGTTGGTTCGGTTCTGGCGTTCGAGTCCGTATCATTTTTTTGCAGAAGACAATAGCATTGCAATGAACACAGAGCCTTTTTGTTCAGCCAATCTTTTAAATGGCACTGAGAGAAATTGATTTTTTCAGCGAATTTTCGTAGGAAATGAAACTATTGCAATGGCTTCAAAATTATAAAATAAAAATTTCAACATTTTTCTTCATTGAAATCCATATTGAGACATTCTAGAAACGAATCGTAGAGTTTAACAAAATTGCTCGTTAAAAAATGTCGCTCAGAAAATGAAACTCATACCAGTGGGCGGGAAAATACGTATGATCGTATTTTCATATCTACGTATTATGTGACAATGTTTTGAAAGTTAAGGACTTTGTGGGAGAAGAAATTATTAACTAACTATTTTATGGCAAAAAAAACTCATTAAATAATGTTCTGCGATTCAAAAAGAGATTTCTGTTTTTTTTTTTTTTTTCTATTTAGCAGTTTTTATAGATCTTTTAGCACATTTTAATGGAATATAAGTAAATTTTTCAGCAGAATTGCGTACATAAATTTTGTATGTTCTATTTTATACTTAAAAAAACGTTATTTGAGCAATATTCTGCAAAAAAAAAAAAAAAAGATAAATTCAACGATTTTTAGCCATTTTTTGCTTTTTTTAGTGATTTTGTCAGCACTTTTTTGAAATTTGACCAATTGAATGTGCTCAAAACATGCTGGCCAACGAACTCATCCTTTTGTCTGTAAAGCTTGATTTTTTGTAGCAAGAACGGAATTTTGTATCTCAATCCTAAAGAGAGTTATCGTCTGCAAAGACACACACACACACACACTTTTTTTCTTTTTTTTTAAATGAAACTCCCCTCAAAGACGGAGGGAGCACGCCACTAAGAAAAAGAAACGAAAAAACTAAATTAAAAATTGGGGAGGACGCCCATGTTTACCCGACGCCGGCCCTAGGGATTAGGGAAGTTGAAAAAAATGGAGGAGGGAGAGAGGGATGAAAAGAAGTGCCCCTATAAAATGACCACCAGTTAAGGTAAGAGCCCCGAAGGACGCAGTTGGTGATACCACGGAGTAATCCTGCTGAGATGCCCAACTCGAGAAGCTCCGTGGCACTTTTCCCGCACCATACCCTGCGCCATGACACAGTCGCGGCCGTGACCTTGATGGTATTAGGCGCCAGTCCTTTTAGCTCAGATATCGCTTGTCGCAGGTTGTTCCTATCATATTTACTTATTTTAGCCCTCCAGGTCTGCTCCATGTCCATGCTGCCACTGACAACTTGGACATCCAGGATTATGGCAGACTCATCGGGCTTGATGGCAACGATATCTGGCTTTATGACCCGGTCACTTGGCATATAGTACAGTCTCTCTCTCTCCACATCCCAGCTACTGGATTGCAAAGCACCTGCTATCTTCTTGGCAACCGCATCATGACACAGAATGCGGCCACCATGATTCCGTGGACACTGCTGCACTACATGATACAGGTTCTCATTTTTACCCTGACAGGCACGGCAAAGGATGTCTACTGTCCCACGACTACCTCTAGAACACCTCACCGCAGTGGCTAATGTAGCCACGCGGACGGCATGAAAATGTCAGTAGTCGTGGGCCCCAATGCCCTCAGAAGCCCATTCAACCCACTGGGAGGAAATGGGGGATTCAGAGCACTGTCGGAGTTCTTTACCATCCACTGAATTATGCAGAGCAGCAGCGAACTCAGCAGATGAGCTGGGTTTTGGAGCAGCTGGAGTTGCTCGATCGCATCACAACAGCTGCTGCCTGACAAAATCAAGGTCAGCAGCAGTGCGGGCGATCTCCCATCTAGAGCCCCTTAGGGCAAGAAGGCGCTGGCGGCGTAAAGATGTGATATAGGCTGAGAGAGAGAAAATGCCGAGCCCCCCGGCCTTGACCGGTGCATGGATATAGGACTTGGGACACCAGGTGGAAAGCCTAGCCAAGAGCGCCCAGCTGAGCGTACTTCGTGGTCTAATTCAAGCAGCCTCTCCGCAGTAAGCCTGCCAAAGACGAGCCCATAGGTTAGGTTTGACAGTAAGTACGTGCGAAGGAGGCGCAGCTTCTGCTGTGGCTTCAGTGGAGCCTTGGTGACACGAGCTAGTGCTCCACCACGATTACAATCATGGGTTCTTAGAGTTGTGATTAGAATTACGATTGTAATAATAGAACCTGTAGATATGATTATGATTACGATTACAATTATTATTAAAATTGCGATTATGATTACATTCCTAATCATAATTTTCTTATAATTATATTCGTAATCTCAAAAAAAGTTCTGATAACGAATATAATTACAGAAAAACCATGAGTACGAAAGTATTCAACTCTGCTCTCCATCTTCTTCCATTCACAGCTCCGTGCCCCCCCCCCCCCCCCCCCCCCCCCCCCCGTCCTGATCCACCCACGAATTCGTTTCGTTAATTCTTCTCATTTAGTATCAATCGATACGAGCTGTAGCAGGGGCCCTTAGCCTCTTTTGCTTGTTGATATCACAATCTTCCACCAGAACTAGCAGTGGATAAACTGTACGAAGCCATCTTCTTAGGCATTGAACAGTTCGTTCCCATAACAAGGACCATTAATCATGCTTCTCCAAAGTGGTTTTCGACTGAGCTGATGATTAGATAGAAGAGGCTGAAGAGGTTGGCACATCTGGAACTGCTGAGAATCACTGTACATTCCCTGAACTTCGTAGGCAATGATATTCTTTCTCGGAACACGATTACACAGTATATATTGAATCTGTGCTGCAAACCAACTTACATACAAATATCAAAGAGTTCTGGACTTTCTTCAATTGTAGAGATGGTGTCAATAGCCCACCTGACTGTTTATTTTTACAATGATTTTCAGGCCATTACGCCAAGGGAGGCAACTGAGCTCTTCACTTTCTTCTTTTCCAGTTTCTACGATGCTCCTGTTATTTATGGCCCAGTCTATCCACCCACGAACGTGGTGTTTGTGTGCTTTGCTGAAGTATACAACGAGGAGGTGCTCCCCTTGCTTGAGTTCCTGGACCCATTGAAGGGTGCGTTGGTCCAGATGGTGTCACGCCGTATTCTAAGGTATTTTTTTGATTCGCTTGTACTGCCTTTGACAATTATTTTCTATAGTAGTAGTATTATTATTATTAGTAGCAGTAGTAAATTAGTGGTATAGTAACCATTCCAGGTTGAGCCTTTTCGTCCGACTGCCTCAGGCGTCGCGGACGTAATCAGTTGTGCTCCAAATGGAGGATCAGAATCCTTTCTGAAGAGTTCGCTTAAAGCTACTCCTTGCCTCACCCCCTTGAGTGGAGAGGTCGTTCACTGAACAGAAGCGTGAAAACTACTTGGACGGGAGATTCTTACCTTTATGGTCATCCATCCGAGGACTCACCATGCTCGACATTGCCTAACATCCCTAATTGCAAGAGAAACGGTTCATTGCTACGCCTAACCGGTACAGCTCAATGATTTGCAATATGTAGCTAACGAATGGAAGTTTCCCAACAAGATGGAAGGAGCCCTTCATAACACCTATTCATAAATCTGGCAAAAAGACTTCTGTCTCCAATCACAGGGGAATTCGTACAATTTCCACAATTACCAAATTAATTGAGAAACTCATTGTTGTGAGACTTACCGCATTGATCTCATACTAAATCGTGCCTGAGCGGCATGGGTTTACGGAAGGTAGGTCAACGTTTACCGATTTGATGGAGTTCTCTGAATATATATTGTCCAGATTCCAGTGTGGCCAGCAAGTTGATGTAATCTCTGTCGATTTTGCTAAGGTCTTTGATGGTGTATCGCATGAGTACATTCTCTCCCTACTGTCCTCACTGGGTTTCCATGGTGGCCTCCTGGATTGAGAGCCACCTTACTGATAGAACTCAGAGAGTAAGATTAAGACGTACATTATCATCATCATATCATACTTCTTTGGGTGTTTCACAGGGTTCGCATATTGTGGTCCTATGCTGTTTCTTGATTAATGGAGTGGCTTTCCTGGTGCCATCTGATAATGTCAAGATTCAAATCTTTGCTGACGATCTTGAGGTATTTTCTCGAGTATCAACCTCTTCTGATTGTCTTCTGCTTCAGCAGTACCTGGATGCCATTATGGACTGGTGCTTCTCCAACGACCTTGCTCTAAGCCCGAACAAATGTACAGTTGCTTCTTACTATCGTTCTCAGGATCCAATGGCGTTCACTTGTCTAATTGACGGTCTTCCCTGGCACGACTGGTATGCACTCGGGATCTTGGTGTCCTGTTGGATTCCAAACTGTAATTCAGCGAGCATGTGAAATTCGTGGCATCCAGCATTTCCTCAAGAGTAGTACGCGTGACTTCACTTCACCTACTGCCATTCTGACACTATTCAAGTCGCTAGTTAGTCGCTAGGACCGATTGTTAGAAAGTGCTGGCCTCGTTCTCAAAAATTGAATAATTTTGGGTGGAAATTTTATGTTTTCATAACAATCGCTCTGCAATAGGGAGGTGTATAGTAATTTCAACTTATCCACCACTGCATCCTACTCTAGAGCACAGCCTTCGGGCTTATAGTCTGATACCTCTACATATTGCTATAGAATATGCAATTAAATTAATTGTACCTTTGGCTCCCAAGAGCTATGTTGTTCTGTTATTGATCATTACAACATAAATATTGTTATTAATAAAACAACATATCGTATTAGCTTCAATTTGCTTAAAATTTATTAAATTAGTTTGTAATTTCGAACTAATATTAATGAACCATGAAATGTGGTTGGGTTTATAAGGGCTCATGAATGTGGGGATGAGCGTGTTGGTAGTGATGGTGGGGGGGGGGGGGGGATGTGAGGGTTAGAGAGAGAGGGAATGCGAGAGTGACAGAGTGAGTTTTGATGGGTGAGGAGGGGGGGGGGGGGTCGGAGCTAGTGATGAAGAGACGATGAGTAAATAGATGAGACTGTGTCGTGCTGGGGGAGTGCGTTACCCGTCGCGGCGGGGGCGGCGGCAGGAGGAGGCTGATGGATGATGATGGGAAGGCGGGAGGCAAGGGTGTGCATGGAGGGGGGGGGGGTTAGCGATAGGGTGATGAAGGCGGCGGCGGAAGGCCGTCGGCGGGGTGGGGTCGGCGGCGGAGGAGAGTTGCCTGGTTACAGGACCTTCGCTCAGGCGCTCTAATCACCACCCTGCGCAACTTCCTCCCCAATCTTCTACCAATATTCATCATTTATTAAACCCCCTCCCCCTCGCCGTCCTTCCTCCGCATCATCCCTCGGGCCATCCCTCTATTCCCTTCACGATTCCCCACTCTCCCTCTAGAGCGTTTCTTTCACCATTTTATTTATTACCTCCCCTCCGTCATCCCCACCCCTCTCACCATCTCCACTTCCCCACTTCCTCCCCTCCACTACTTTCTCCTCGTAATCTTTCTTACTTCACCTATTCATCGCTGAATCAATTAATCTATCCTTTACAGTTGATAAACTCATAACATTTTCCTTCAAACCACACAAATTGTTAAGTAACTGGTGACCATGTTCCTCACGAAATCTGAAAAAGCATTCTGAAACGATTCCTGAAGTTTGCACTTTTTCATATATATATATATATATATATATATATATATATATATATATATATATATATATAAGCGTGGAAGTTAAAGAAAGCAGGTGCGATGCGTTCTGAAAACGTTTATTAATTAATAATCATGATAATATTATGAATAACGTCGATTAGATGAGAGTTTTTGATTGAATACCTGAAAACGAATCGAAACGAACAAGCTTCCTTTCAGCGAAGTAAATTCTTGAAACACAAATTAATATTAATTGAGGAACGAATTATTGGAATGTTTCCACGCGTCCTTGGTGATGCCGCGAACACAGATGTTGTTTTTATAAAACTGGAGTTTTACATCCCCCCACCCGCGGGGACAGGCACCAACTTGGAGACGTGAAACATGTTTGACTCCTTCTTCCTATGTCCTGTATCCAGCTCAAAGATGGAGTTTGATATTTTCTTGATTATCTTCAATGGTCCAATTCTTATCTCTTCTAATTTGTTCCTATTTATCTTCGAAGCATGGTCTACGTAAACAAAATCCCCTTCTTTGAAATCATGATGTTTTCTTTTCTTGTCGATTAATTGCTTGTTGTAAGTATGATTTTTAACTGTATTTTCATAGGCTATTTCTCGATCTCGTATAAGATCGGTTTTTTGTTCGAGATGCGCTGGAATTATAGGGCTGGTCTTTCCAAATAATAAGTATTCTGGGCTAAATGAGGTCACTGAGTGATCCGTAGAATTGTACTCCTGAACACATTCATCTGCTACCTTCGACCATGCTCTTCTCCGGGTTTCATTTATTTTGCAGCGAATTCTGTTTACTAGTGTTTGATTCAATCTTTCGTTCAATCCATTTGAGGCCGGGTTATTGACTGAAGTGAATATGAGGTTGATCTTCTCTTTTTTCAGGAAATTCTTGAATTCTGCAGAATTAATTCCAGAGTACTGGTCTGTGAGAAGTGTCTGAATTGTATGCTTGTCATGTACCTTCTTGAGTAATTTCACAAAGTCACTTGCTGTCTGGTTTTTGGAAGTAGAAATAAACGCGTACCTTGTGGTCAGCTTTTGTAGAATATCTAACATTACTGCACTTGGAGCGTCTGATGTTGTTGGAGGAGGAGGGAACATATCCGATCTCCAAGCCTGGTAGTCCTTCTCTTCTAGGAAGTAATCCTCAAAAACGACATTTCCCTCACAATCAAAGTACAGGGGAACAATTTCGGCCGGTAGAGTCACCGAAACTATCCGATACGAGCCACGTTTGCACAACGACTTCTGGACATTCCTGACTGCGGATACTTGGAGTAGATCCTTGTGTTTTGCATTTAGTAGTTGATATTGAGGCGGAAATTCGTATATTATATTATCATCCTCTTGTGGTTGGATCCACTTAAGACAGTGAAGCGATGATTTAGAATCATTTGGATTATGCTCTACTTTAATGCAAATTCTTACCTTTTTAGGTTGAGGGTCTTCCATTGTAGCGAATCGTTTCGATTTATAAGCGTGGAAGTTAAAGAAAGCAGGTGCGATGCGTTCTGAAAACGTTTATTAATTAATAATCATGATAATATTATGAATAACGTCGATTAGATGAGAGTTTTTGATTGAATACCTGAAAACGAATCGAAACGAACAAGCTTCCTTTCAGCGAAGTAAATTCTTGAAACACAAATTAATATTAATTGAGGAACGAATTATTGGAATGTTTCCACGCGTCCTTGGTGATGCCGCGAGCACAGATGTTGTTTTTATAAAACTGGAGTTTTACATATATATATATATATATATATATATATATATATATATATATATATATATATATATATATATATATATATATATATATATATATATATATATATATATATGTAATATAATGTGGCTTAAAAGGTCCTACGAGAGCACAATACACTGATGCAAAATTAAGAAACAATAAGTGATACAGAAAGTAACTTCACAAACTGAATTGTTTGTATTTCGACTAACTTGCCTTTTTCAAATATAGAGCTAATAATAAAGAAGATATTGGGAAGTTTCACGTTGTCACGAAAAACTGGAGCTATGGAGTTGTTGTGGGGATATATTGCACTGGATTTATTGTTAGCTCTGTATTTGAAAAAGGGAAATTTACCGAAATATAAACAATGTAGTTTATGAAGTTTCTCTCAGTACACTTATTGTTTCTTATATATGTGTGTGTGTTTGTGTGTTTACATATTTATATACATATATGTTTGACCGCGATAGTTTGTTGTGAGAGGCAGGGAGTGTTTGATAATCGCAATATTAGCTGCACCGTCACTCGCCGGCTCTAGGTGTTTATTGTCCATTGCAGTGTTTGCTGTGGTGCGTATCTTCTCAAGTGCCCTTTACACACACACACACACATCCTCTCCCCCCTCCTCCCCCCACACACACCCTCACACATATTTACGTAATATTGTCGAGGTTGTTCATACACAACACTATGTGCAACATAAACACATTACGTGATCAGTTTCTCTCGACTCCTGGAGCCCATACAGGAAGGAGAAGGCCGATCATGCTAGACGAATTTTGAGCTATCGATCTAACGATTATGCCATAGTGTGAATGTACCAGTTATTGGAAGGGCCCAGTTATTGCAAACTTTGTTGTATTGATCTGGTGCGTTCTGACCGTAGTTCCTGTGCAAAACTTTGTTTATAATTACAGCAATTATCCTTGATGGTAATACAGTGCACTGGAGATCTCAATTTTCTGTCTTCCACGGACAGTGTTATCTGAAAGTTCAGACGGTGAAGGTCGTTCGATTTTCTTGTGAATTTGGTAAGCATTTTTCTATTCATAATTAGGGTTTTTCGTCTAATTCCCTTTATTATTGTCAGGGGTCCCATAACTGGTGCGCTTGATTTTTTTACTGTGTTCCAATTATTTATTGGACGATAATGCGGAGCAGCTATACCTAGCTTCTTAAAAATCTTAGTCACTCCCGTTCTTGATCTTCTAAGCTACTATTGTTTTATAGCAATGGTGAAGTAAAAAAATAAAAGGAAAAATTAATGAAATAAATGAAAAGTAGTGGGTAATTCACATCAATAAGAGAAAAAGAACATAAAATCGTGAAATATATTTCTCGCCACCAGAACTAGCTTGAGGATTAGGAATGCGCTATTACACACACACACACACAAAAACACACACACACACACACACACACACACACACACACACACACACACACACACACACACACACACATATATATATATATATATATATATATATATATGTAAACTTTGGTTGATGGGTTCGGTGAATGACCAAAACTAGTCTGGGTGGATGACCAAAACATTCACCGAACCCATCAACCAAAGTTTATATATTGGACTAGTCATCTCCATCACCAAATATATATATATCGGCGCGTGTGGCGGTTCGGGAAATATCCGGAGGAGCGCCCTGCTGCTATCAACATCTTCATTCGAGTTTGAAGTACCATCGAAAAATGCCGAAGGTAAGTCCAACAGCAGATTTTTCTCGTAATCAGGGTATAATAAACTCAAAACCGTTGCGTACCTTTATTGTTCATCATTCCTGTCACTTGTTTTTTCCATATTTAAGCATTACAAAAAAACGTTTTAAGCAGGGGAGGTAGTATTTCCATGGAGCACGAATTCAACCAGTGACTCAGAACAGTTGTAAAAGTCCAGTCATGCAGCATGACCCCATGAGCGAATTTTTTAAAAATCTTCGACATTTCAGTCGCTGTTGATCGTGTTGAGAAATTTTAGTTTATGATTTTGATAGACAAGCATGGAATCAAATTATTAACACATGCACAGAGTAAACTCATCAGTTGTGATTACTTTTTTTTTTTTTTTTTTTTTTTTTTTAAAGCACCTACTACCTACGTTTTAAACAGCATGGTTCTAGGATTGGTTATACAGGGATACTTCCATAAGAGTAGTTCAATCTGAATTTGGACAATGTTTCATGCAAATATTACCGATTTTTACAACTAGCGAACGGCATTATTGCGATTTTTGACTGATTTTTCAACTTTGACATTTTTGAAAACTTGATACATATTCTTATAGGAAATTTTACGCTGATTCCGAATATACCACATATTAGTATGCTGAAAAAATTATTTCGCACAACAAATCGCAAAAAACAGGCTATTTTGAAATTTTTGACTACATTTTTGAAAATTTCAACCCGAAGATGTAATCCGATCATGCTGGCCAACGAACTTGAACTTTCGTTTTGTGCCCTTAACATTTTAAAATTTGTTTGAAGTTTCTAGCACAATTCTACGGACAGTTATCGTCTGGAATGACACATACATACATACATATATACATACATACATATATACATACATATATACATATATACATATATACATACATAAAAAAATGCGTTAAACTTCAGAATATGATTCAGAATAGCCTGAAACGGATTTCTGCATAAACATTTTTCAAAAATTCACATTCTACAAATTTTGAGGCGAGAGCAATAGCTTAATTTTCTTCAAAAATTCGCTAAAACCAATATGGCTGCCAACTGAACAGTAATGTGCGAAAACTTCATTCCTGTCACGGTCAGTTCTGTCACGTGACAGGACCTGACAGTGTGTGACAGGAATGACGATTTTTATTCAGTTCTTTCGTTCATTCTTTTTGCTCCTTTCAACCAACATTATGAGCTTTGCAACTTTTAAATCCTCTGTAGAATTCATATTCCCAATACAAAATTAATTTCAAAGTGGGGTTTCCGTTTTTCAGCCTTTTTTTTACGGGTTATTGAAATCTGTAACGACTGTTCGGAAACGTGCTTTTAGCGAATTTTCTTAGAAAATGATGCTATTGGAATGACTCCGAAAATTTTAAAATAAAAATGTTCTTCATCAAAATCTGTTTTGAGGCATTTGAAATGATTCCTGAATTTTAACACTTTTTTATTTGTATATAAATGTACATATGTGTCATTCCAGACGATAAGTCTCGATAGGATTGAGATAAAAACCTCGTTCTTCCGCCAAAAATTCCAAAAGAAAGGATGAATTTGTTGGACAACACTTTTTGAAAACAGTAAATTGGTCAAATTTCAAAAAATGTACTAAAAAATCACAAAAATTACAGAACCGGCTAAAAATGGTTAAATTTATATTTTTTTAGCAGAATATTACTCAAAAAAAGTTTATCAACCATGACCAAGGCCATTTAAAAATTGAAGCTCAAACTTATGCTGAAAATAGTACTCAAATTTCATCATAAAGTGTGCTAAAAAGTCGATAAAATTTTTTATAAAATCTAAAAACTCAAAATCTTTGTATGGAAGATTATTTTTTACAACAAGTTTTTTCACAATATAATTAATTGGTAACAATTTCTTTGCGCACAAACTTCTCAAATTACAACTTAATTTAACTGAAGTGTAATACGATAATTATGGGAAATTCGCTCATATGATCATGCTGGAAGACTGGAACTTTTTTTTCTGTTAGTAACCCATGTTCTACTTCAGTTCTTTGATATTAGGTATGGATATATAATTGGGCATTACATATTTTCCAGGTTTTCCTTTTTCTGCGAATCTTAATTCTCGTTTTTACAATTTTCAGTCTTCAGAATGGCCCCTCAGAAGAAGAAAGAAACAGCAAAAAAAAATAAGAAGAAGAAGCGAAAAAAGATGTTTTCCCTTTGTTTTACTGGACAATGACACATTTTTGTTGGTTCTTTATACTCAGTAAAGTGTTCTATTTTTGATCTACCTATTAGGTGAGAATTTTTAAATGTTAAACAAATTTGCTATCCTGTAATTTTTCTTGTCTATTTTTGATATTTTTGCGTTTTGTTCCTTTTTATAGTTCAGTTTCCTACATATTTCTCAGTAAATCTCTTTATAAATCTTATTCCTAGGAAAGTTATTTATATTTCTGCAAGAGAATAGATTCAGACTGATCTCTACAGTTGGTCGCATCTACTGTCCTTCCTATATGACCGAACTTCTCTTCGTCGTCAATAGTTGAAATATTTTAAATGTTCTAAAGAATTTTGTAATAAATAAAATATTTTCTACGAATCTCCCGTGTACTTTGATCTCCTTCAGGTCTTATTGTATGTGAATGCATACATTAAATTATGCTGGACACCCTCTTTAATTCAGATCCGGTCATTTCTGTCACATGTTAGTCAGTTCTGTCACACTGCATTAAACACTCATAAGTATTCTATAAAATGAAATTTCAAATGATCCCCTATCACATCTTCTTCCAAAAGATCTTCTTTTGTAGCTACCGTCTTTGAATGAAATGTCATCTTCTTTAATTGTACTCTATATGTAATATAAGATATGTGAGAATGAAATCGACCATCAAAACCGTAAAAAAATGAAAAATTCTTTAATTGAAAAATTATGCTCAGCAGACATTGCCGCAAGTAATACCAGACTTAAGCGAAAAACCAACAACGAGAACTTCAGAGTGACTTCATCATCAAATACAGGCGTGACAGGACTGACACTTCGCAACAACTTTTAGAGCTTCTACTTGGAGAAAAAAATTGAAAAACTCAAAATTTAGCTCGGCCGTTTTAGGGATGGGTTCCCAAACGTTTTCTTGAACGAAAAAAAGTTTTTCCAGCGGATTTTAATTACATCGGTTTGACAAAATTTTCTTGAGTCAATTTGTCCGCCGTGTTGAAAAGTGGCCATATATATATATATATATATATATATATATATATATATATATATATATATATATATATATATATATATACACGAGTTGTCATTTTCTCCACACATCTGTGTCAAAGTATATTGCTCCTCTGGATCGGTTTCCAACCATTCAAATTAGCTTCACTCAAGCTTCATTATCTCACGTTCTATTCATCTCACCGATCTCGCTCAAAGTCGGAGGGTAGTTAGGGAAAAAAGCAATTTAGTCATTTCTTATCAGTGTCATCATAATCTTATCTTTAGAAACTGCTGGCATGCACGGACCTCTAATCCTTGTAAAAAGCATGACTTTTACAGTTCTCATCCGATTTCGATGAATTTTCGGAGATTGAGCGGTTTAGTTTCTGAATAGTCCCCAAAGAACTCCATCACTCACGACCCTTGGTATCTTTCGCACATGCTCAAACATATGACAGGTAACAAGCATCATATTCTAATTGACCGATTTTGCTCAAACTCCTAAGGAATCTTTCAAGATCCCCCCCCCCCCCCGAAGATGTAATCCGATCATGCTGGCCAACGAACTTGAACTTTCGTTTTGTGTCCTTAACATTTTAAAATTTGTTTGAAGTTTCTAGCACAATTCTACGGACAGTTATCGTCTGGAATGACACACACATACATACATACATACATATATACATACATACATACATATATACATACATACATAAAAAAATGCGTTAAACTTCAGAATATGATTCAGAATAGCCTGAAACGGATTTCTGCATAAAAATTTTTCAAAAATTCACATTCTACAAATTTTGAGGCGAGAGCAATAGCTTAATTTTCTTCAAAAATTCGCTAAAAGAAAAAAAAATCTGCCCGTCATATCAGTCATTTCAAGCTTTTCTATGAAACCACATGACCATAACCAAAATTGATGAAATTTGGTTCAAAAATCATATATCAGGATGAGTCTTTAAAAAAACACGTTTCTCTACATTAAAACATCATTAGAGGATTTTCGTAGAAAATTACGCCTTTACAATGGCTCTGAAAATTTTAGACTCTAAATTTCCGAAAATTGTCTTCATTGAAATCCGTTTTGAGGCATTCTGAACCGAATCTTAGGGCGGGTTCCAATATCCAAGAGCTAATGGGGGATAGCAAACTCTAGGAAATGAGAAAAATAACCTATCTCCTTTCACCATCACACTTCAAGGTGGATGTTATAAGTATTTGGTTAGCCTCGGAGTTAGTGGTCCTAGACATGTTTTCCCGCTGATAATATCAACAGGTTGTTATATAATGTTTTGGTGTTTTGGTCTGGAACAGTGCTGTGATATTATTTCAAGTTATGTGTAATGTGGAGAAAGATGAAAAAATAGCAAAATACAGCCGAATTTTATGGAGTTGGATTGAGGTTATGTTGAAGAGGGAAGATGTGATGGAAAATGAGACAGATGCACTGATGGGGAATGGCAAGGAAAGTAGTAGGGAGAAATTCTGCCCATTAGACTTGATCTGCACTTGAGGCGCCAACGCCACATCATATCTAGTTTTTTGCCTATAACTTCTAAATTTCAGTTTTTCGTTCGGAACATAACATCTAGATAACAAATTTCCTAAAATTCTGCACCCATAATTTATCTTGCAGGACAAGTACTGTTCCACCATGCACTCCTCTCTTTACTATTGCATACTTTGCTGGATCTAAGCGATGAAACTTGGAAGAAATTGGAGGTCCTTTAGCCAAAATGTGATGAACCACATTGTGTTTAAGCTGGACAACGGTGTATAAAGGTCAACTTATCTCTTCGAATTCCGCTAGAAGAGAAAGGTAGACAGGATAAACCTCTAGTTGACATTGCAGGTAGATTAAATTTGTAGAGTTGGCCACTGGATACCTAAGATGTCACGGAATCTCGCAAACATCGACCATTCAGGTGAACTAAAAGTCCAAAATGAGATAAAACATCTGCTCTGATGATTAATTTTTACACGTCCGCTGTCACAAAAAGCTATTGAAAAGCACGAAGTAGGCCTAGATCGACTTTATGAGGTACCACACATTGAATCTGGATCGCTGTACCATTTGCTCCAAAATATCTGGTAATCTGAGATCTGATTCATATTGAAAGATATAGGGGTAACAAAGCTAACGTCAGCACCTGAATCAACTACAAACGCTGCATATTATTATACGAAGGAATATTATTTCTTCATTAGATAGCCCTCCTTCGCTGAACACTTGTCCTTAAAAAATTACCTATCAAACCGTGTCTGTAGTGCATTATCGAAGTATAACTGGACGACGTCACTTACCAGAAGAAAATAAATGAATTAACTAAAAAGAATGAATAAATGGAGAAAAAAAATCTTGAGAGTGATTAGAAAGAAAGAATTAAAAACTGTATTATCTCCGCTGGGATACAAACCACCGCTACCGCTGGTTGGATTCATGGCCGGTGTGCCGCCCCCAAAATCGAGTGCTCTAACCATTGAGCTACGATCCCAGTATGTTTGCAGTGCATCATTTCTCTATGTTCTCGCGTCTGGGTATCCGAAGGTGTTTTTTTTAATTTTTTAAAGTTCTATCTTATTGAAAGCGAACGGTTCAATGTACAGCATTGCGGATGGTTTTAATCGATTCTTTGGGATTATATTTTTTCATCATTGACTTGCAAAAAATCATAACTGTTATCTTGAACGTTTTCGGGATCCCGATTTTCGAATATGTTAGCCCTTATTTGCTACCCTTTGATCAAAATTGATGCCGATGTTACTGGCTCATCCCCGGCCGATGTGTGATTTTTGTGCCGAATTTCATTAACTTTGGTCCAGTAGTTATAGTTAAAAGCTCTGGACGGCACGGCGGACGGAGGGATTTTTTTATTTGATTTTTGGATTCTATTACATCTTGAATCGTAAACTTACAAATTTTGAGGGGGGGGATTACATTTTTTCTTTTTCGATTACAAAGGTTCATTATTGAACATAAAAATCAAAATTATGCATGAACGAAAAGGCGGCTGCTAGTTACTTGGACAGAACCACTCGCCGCTTCCAGTTGACCTTTTCCGTTGACCTCTTTTCTTTTGAATACCTACAAGGGGATTCACATCTATGTACCTTATCACCATATCGGAAATGATATCGACATTCCCAAGTTCCAGTATCTAATTTCGCCTTTTGTGTGTTGGATGTACCTAGTCTTGGGTCTGGAGCGAAAACGTGAACGAGGAAACCGGTGTTATCTGACGTCAAGTGATTCAAATCTACGTGTTAACGCATCAATCTTATATTAACTAGATCATCATAATATTGTGGGGTGGTGGTAGGATCAGAGCTAGAAATTACGCTAACTGTAGCTCATTCAGCTTTATTTTCTTTTACTTCCATAATAAAACAGGGTCGTTCAGTCGGTTATTCGCCAACTCTTGCATTTCTCAAAGTAGCTGACTATAGGCCATCAATCTCCATGACCATTCAATTTCAACAAACGCTGTCTGTCGGACGCTTTTTGTCTTCAGTGTCGGAGAAGCATTCAATAAGCCTAGTCTTCAGAGTATTGCACTTACGACTTGCAGGTGGTGAAACTACCAGATCACTGACTTGTGCGAGCACACCAGAGTTCATAGCTCGCATGATACAGTCATTACGGTCTTGATCTTCAGTGATGCCTTTGACCCTGAACTGCGCTTCGCATTGGCTGAACCAAATTTGAACGTTGGCTCTCCATAAAGATGGGGCAGTGAAGTGAACGGGTCGCGAAGTTCTAATAACTTGAGTTCCTGTACTTTATCTTGCACGTCGTGCTTCATCTACTGGTGGTTGTTCTTCATCCTTCGTCGCGTCGCTTGGAAACTAGTTTGCGGGTTTCATTTATGCGTGTTCGTATTTTAATTTACAGCTGGAACTCAAAACTTAACAAATTATTTTGTAAATAAATTTCAACAGGTCAAATGCTGGAAAAAAGCTGTGTTTATTATTGGCAACAAACTTTTAAAGGTAAACAATAGAACTGGTGGAAAAACATCTTGAATGTCAACAAATGTTAAAAAATAACTGTAGGTGTTGCTACAAGCTGTTAAAAGTTAGAAGGAAAATCCCATAACAGAAAATATGTACAACATGTAGGGAAAATATCGGAGAAGCCAATAAGCACAAAACATAGGACACAGGCACTAATCGAGTAGGTAAATTATAGTTAAATATAAGCGCCCATCGTAGAGAGACTCAGTGCGATTTGCGTGATCAGAATATTATCGATAAGCACGGCGATTTCGAGGTAAGAAATATCTGAATCATAAGCATCATTGTGATCTATTCGTCCTATCAATATATATTTTAGGATTTTTTATTTTTTATTTTTGAGATGCAAGCTAGTGAGTATCCAGAGCACAAAACTGTTCACGTATTTCTGATCTGTAAGTCCGACTAATCTGGGTACATTTTGCAAAAAGGATTGATTTAGGATTTTTATCATTTTTGAGATACGAGCTTGTGAGCATCCTGACCACCAATCACCCAACTATTCACATCTCTCACACGCATCAATTGCGAATGTGAGTCCCCCCCAAAATCAAGTTGCGCTTTTTCATACTGAATTTGATTTGATCTGTTGATACTGAGACTTGGTTTGTTGTAATAAAACGTGATTTTCGTTTATGGATTACTAACAGCTGTTGGGCTTTTACCACTAGACATCAGCGCTTATCGATTCCAGTGTAAAATGTACAATACGCATTATACACGGAACATTAGTTCTTCACTCCCGAGTTACATTTTTAAAACTTTCAAGCATTTTTCGTAGTGTAATATTGAATACTTCCAGCCAATGCATGTTTATTATGTTTCCATAAAAAGTTGCTTGAGGCTTTTGGTCAGCCAACCCACCAATTTATAATGAACCTTCATAATCGAGCATATGCTCGAACATCTTCGATGTTGAATACGATATGCATATGCTTTTTTAATTAACGTGCGCTCTGAACAGTCAAGAGTAAACACAAGAATCAAGATAAGCACAAACTTCTGGAATCGATTCAGAATGCCTCAAAACGGATTTCAATTAGAAAATTTTTCAATAATTTATATTCTAAAAGTTTCATTTTTTACGGAAATTTGCTGAAACGCAAAAATTTGATAACCGATAAACTAAGCCGTTTTCGAAAATAATTCTATAAGGCATTTGCTATCGAAAATGGGCATTGGAATCAATAGAATTTTGCTGGGGAACTTTAAATGGAGCACCCTTCAGTACTTTGTTGAGTTTTTCGGTATTAAGAAGTAAAAATAACTCTCGTAGGTGGAACATGAAACCGAGTATCAACTTGGTTTACGTCTTTTTGACAAGTGGGCTCCTCTTTCAAAAGGCAAAAAGCGACAGGTTAAAGCGTGGAGTGGGGTAACGACCAAGGTTAATATAAATAGCTAAATGATGTTAGAATTGTGTGCCGCCATCAGAAGGAAGTTAATGAGACTGAGAGGCTGAGAGTTTTCTGCATTCCGTCCGCTCCCATTTTCTCACAACTACAAATATTTGCGATCCTCCAGATTGTCGAGTCCCTTTAGAGACTATTTAAGCGTTTTTCGCTCTTAAAAAAGGGACTTCCCCTCTCCCAACTCACCTACTACCTGACCCAGCTGTTCCGAGCGCCCTTTCCTGCTGCTGATTTAAATATTCAGAGCCCCCCGAGCCCACAAACCACCTCCCCCGATCATCTGTTCACTTTGATAGCAAACACTTAAACAACAGTGTTGTGTTCGTCCAGAATGACGGCGCGTTTACTTAATATCAATGGGAACAACTTGTATCTAACAGTTATGGTTCCCAGATAAGCAGAGATACTGTAATTCACATTTTCTCTAAACGGCTCTGTGAATTCATCAATTAATTGATTTAATTCGGTACTCATTCTCTGTAGGCTTGCAACTTGCTCACTGATTTAATTCAAACTCAATCAGCTGCCTTGTTTCAACTAACAGTAAATTAAACATACCTAAATGTTTCCTGCCTCAGCTTTTCTGAAGCATGAATCAAACATCTCCGCCTCAACCAAAACTAGAATATTTGGCAGCAGTCTTCCAAGAAATTTTTACATCACGAGCAAGTTTCTGCTGAAAAAAGAGAGGAAAAAAACAGAGGTTTACAAATTATTTTGTAAAATTGTATTAAAAAGGTCCAGTCATGCAGCATGATCGTATGAGAGAATTTTTCTAAATTGTAATTGACTGCAATAATTTTGTAAAACATCCAAATAAATTGTCAACTACCAATTTAATGGTTAAAAAAACTCGTTCTAATTAATATTTTGAAGTTAAAAATGATTTTGGATTTATAGCTTTTTTGCTGCTTTCATCGATTTTCAGCAAATATTAATGAAATCCAATTGCCATCTCTTTTCAGCATAATTTCGTGCGTTAGTATTGTAATGTTCTAGTTCATCGTTCGATGAACTTTCTTTTGCCAAATAGTCTGCTAAAAATGTAAATTTAACAATTTTCTGTCCGTTTTAAGCTATTTTTAGTCCTTTTTTGAAATGTAACCAATTCAATGTGCTCGAAAAGTGCTGGCCAAGGAAGTTGTCCTTTTGATTGAAATGCTTGAATTTTAGGCGCAAGAATGGAGAGTTATCGTATCATAGATTTCATATAT
Source organism: Adelphocoris suturalis (assembly GCA_030762985.1). NCBI lineage: Eukaryota > Metazoa > Arthropoda > Insecta > Hemiptera > Miridae > Adelphocoris > Adelphocoris suturalis. The sequence goes on along the minus strand of CM061045.1, from coordinate 17,292,410 downwards.
ATATATATATATATATATATATATATATATATATATATGAACAATTTTGTAATCCAGGAATCGTTTCAGAATGCCTAGAAACGGATTTTGGTGAACATGTTGAAAACTTTTCTTTTGATATTAAAATTTTTGAAGGCGTGGCGACAGCTTCATTTTTCATAAAAATTCGCTAGAAAGAAGTTACTGTAATGGCTATAATAGATGGTCATTATTAGTGAACATATTTTGATAACTTGCCATCGAACATATACATTTATCCTTAATCCATAGTCGCCCTTTTGGCCGGGTAATGATGCAGTTAGTTATCCGCTAGCTGCCAGCATTTTGCGTATTTTTTTATTTTTTATTTTATTTTATTTTTTTTAAGTTGTTGTTTTTTCTCTCTTCCTTCAATCTCTCCCTTTATTGGCTACATGCTATTTGATCTACTTACACTTGATTGAATTGACAATTCTCATATACTTTGTATTTTGACGTATACATATTTATTTGATTTGATCATTTCACAAAAAGGATTTCAGGATATCATATTGCTGATCCAACATTCCTTCAGATCTCGAAATTTCATTTCAAATGATTATATAACATAATGAAAATACATAGAGAAAACGGATGTCAGTTCAAAAGCTAGTGAAGAATAATAACTATAATAAAAGATTCCCACATGTATTTTACATTTACATATTCCAAAATTTACAAATTTCACGTAATGAAAGTATTAAAAATACGCTGAGACGGATGAAATTGAACTAGTGCCATTATTTTTTAAATCAAGGACCTCAAAATGTCATCTATAAATACTATAAAAATGCTTGAATGGCTGAAAAGTTGAATGTCAACAGAAATAATTGGTGACACAACCCACGATGACGAAATTCGTATTTCGGAACCGCTAAATCTCCTGGCACATTTCTGCATCTAGTTTTTCGGTTTATTTCATTTATTTCAATTAATTTCAATGGGGCGAGAAGCTCCATATACTTCCAATAATGAATGGCCTGAATATCTTGCGTTTCAGTCTTATTTTGTCTAAATTTATGTTCGAATCCTTTTGATCTAATTGATATACATGGCTTTCCATTTGAAAGATATTCATCTTTCTTCGCCTCCTCAAACTGCAGTTCAACACCTGGGTTCTTACTTTTTGTTCACACATTCACTGAATGTGATTAAACTTTCTTGTTATTCGGACAAGAGGAAATCAATCTGATGACGAAACACCGGAACCCCTAGTAGAGCAGACTACAGCACAGACTACAGAAAACAGCACCTTGGTGATCTGCGCTATTTTTGGTGGATCCACAGTGAAAACGAGTTTTAACTTCGCCGTTGCCTCTTACATTCCAATTAGCAACTAACGATTACGCGGATATTACCATTAAAAATACATCCATGTTGCTGTTGTTCATAGAATAAAGCCTTAGTTCGTTTAATGACGAACTGTGTATCGTGTCAAAATTATGTTTCATGGTAAGAGACCTTTTTGTTGTTACAACTGTAATAAATTTAATTTTTCAGAGGAGAAGAAATGTTAGGTATACATATATAAATATTATATGTATGTATTAATTACACTCTTTCAATATTAACAGTAGGTAGGTATTATTGTTTTATAGATTGATGACCATAATATGGATGACAGCAATAAATTCATTCTCTGTTCCCCTCGTTAATGGCGTCTACCTATAAATTATTCTTCATTCCCGTTATCCTTTTAAATCTTGGTAATCCCAGTATACCACAAGTATGGATTCACTGTACAAATATATCAGAATTTCATTTTAAAATGTGTTTGGCGGGCGTAAAACTGAATCTGAATTGGCGGGCGTAGGTATAACAGCACAGTACCTAATGAGTAGGTAAATACTATATTTCGTTCAAATTGATCTATGAAAGATCTTCAACGAGATCTCCATTTCTATATAATTTAGATGGGCAGCATGCGTTGAATTTTTATAGCAAAGAGTAGACAAATCAGTCGCACTGAGCTTAATAACAAGGGATAATACCGTCGATGAGAAAGTAGTATATAAAGAAAGTCATTTCATTAGGAGCCAGCAGAAATTATGCACATCCAGTAGGTATATTAAGGGGAAGAGCAGGCAGACGTTGGCAGTAGTTATGTACTCAAGAGTTTATGCGCAAGTATCTGACCTCGGAGGTTTTCTTATCAGCCAGTTAACCTGAGGGAAGTGAAATATTCCTCAAACAATAGTTATGGGGTCCCAGTGGGGGGGGGGGGCTATACCCACGTATAGCTCGAGATTACGTGTAAAGGCGAGGCTTTATGCTCACACACGCTTAGATGGCCCAGCGCTACTCGGAGAAACCGACCTTCTTAGTCATGTATGTGATATATGGACACATACAATGGCCTGTTCAGCTTCCCGAACGCCCGCCCGCTCCTCGCACGCCACCACCGCCGCACTTTACACCCGTCCTCATCTATCGCACCGACGCGACGGTCCCACGAGACCCCAGAATAATAGCGGCTCCTGGAGTGGGTACCCAAAGACGGGCTCCTCATTATTCCTTCATACCGGCTATCATGTACGGCTACAAGTATATATACAAGGTGGAAGGGGTAAATGTCGGAAAAAATTATCGGATACTGTATAAATAATGTAGCAAACCCCGCAGGAAAAAGTGTCCTATCTCATTCTGCTCAAAAGTTACGATTTTTTTCGTGTTTTTACGATGAATCCCGACTTCACCGCGTAAATTCACCATTTCTCAACTTATGGGCATCTTATATCCATTTTTCTTCTTATTTTCAGATTCAGCATTAAACTATCTATAGGAATAGACGATTGGAGAATTTTTGTAGAAAATTACGCTATTGCAACAACTTCAAAAATGTATATAATGAATATATAGGTATATATATATATATATATATATATATATATATATATAAAATATATATATATATATATATATATATATATATATATATATATAAGTATATAAAATTCATTAAAATGGCTCCAAAAGAATAACAAGTTTTAGAACTCCACAATCAGTTTTAGAATAACAATAAATTACGGCACAAAACTAGCTTTTTTTTGGCGTTTTTATATTTGCCTTTTTCAAAATACGAAGAACTATATAAGCTTTGGGGGAATTTCGACGTAGAAAGGTATAGAGAAGTCCACACGCCATGGAGAAGTTGGTCACCCGGCTAACGCCCAATGTTTAATCCTGGAGGATCGTATTCGCTCAAAACATTTTAATGTGCCTTTTCCGATTGATGAAACATTATTTTATTTTCTCCTGGCCTCATCTTTTGACATGGATATGTCTTTGCTCTGGGGGGTCAACCAAAAATTTCCGTGACGCAAAATTTATGTCACAATTTCAGTGTTTTTCACGTACAACCCATCAGTTGCTAGGGGAATGGAACTTCCGCAGTTTTCATAGCACAGAAATCGTTCGCCACTCGTTGGAAAGCGCTTGATTTATGTGATAAATGTTCACATCTCAAGCTACCAATTTCCCCCTCCTTACGTACCTGGCTACATTCCTAAACTAAGTTGATTGGACTATAAACAATTTTCGTTTGGCGGAAACTAAATAGCGTCTGTATTGGAGAAATAACTTTAACAGTATTTATATATGCTTTTTGTGCCTCCAAGAATAATAAAATGAATTCGTTATCCTACATTTCGTCGCCTACAGTCCAAAGTTAAAGGATTTGTTTACAACTCTCGAGGACAACCGTTATGAAATCCCCAATCGAAGACATATCCATGTAACATGGTATCTGCTTGTAAAGCAGATAGTGGAACTCGTTTACGAGTTTAAGACATGAAATT